>OZ023274.1:100404476-100744783 GCA_964007475.1 Hybos culiciformis
AATTAAAATGCATATACGAATGTACTAGTACATTGTAATAGGTACATACATATATATTATTTATAGAACGTCTTATGAAAATAGGTCATTGACATCAATTTTAAGGCTGTAAGAAGAATTGGAATAAAAATCGTAATTACAATAAATTTTTGATTAATCAAAATATTAAGAACTGGCCCCACATATTTCATGTATGAGATAATTCTTATATTTTACAATTTTATTTTATCATTTTTGAGTTGATACTCCTTTAAAAAAAAAGAACTAGTTCATTAAAAAAGCAAGTCCTTCATATTCTTCCTGTGGAATATGAAAAACATATTAACTTAGACATCCTCTTGAACACATCATATAACATAAATAAAATGGTTTTTATTAATCTACACGCAAAACTTAACCATATCTTTATATATTACGCATTACATAACAGACAAATTTCGGTGATTCCGGCTTCCATTATTTATTAACCAGTGAAATTTCGAGTTTCATTCTCCCTTTAACATCTCATCTTTAACAAGCAGGAACGCACAGATTATCCAAGTTTCATACGGAAACGGGCCAGAGGTTATTTACATATAATTTTACATATAATTCAAAATGCAGGTATAATGTTATAAAAAATTAAACCATTTGTTAATTAAGGATTAACACCTGGATGAACCGCATCAGGTACACATACACAGGTACGTTTATTTTTGTAATGATGTTTGTTTGTTTTTGTGATGATACCTTTTAAAAGACCCACTCAATAACTCGGTGAACTCAGTTTTAATAAACATTTTAAAGTGATTTCTTTTCAAAGTGTTCATTAAAGTAATTTTTAAATATTAATAGCTCGAAACGCAAGATATTGAGGTTATTTAGAAACAGTTACTTGTTGTGATAGCAAATTTCTTTAAATTAGCTGCGGTGATTTGCAAAATTTTAATACTTCGATTTATAGTTTTCATTAATTAGGTACGTTTGTATTTGTACCCACTTTATTTTTAATGAAGAACTTCAAATTTTCAGTCAGTTGTACAATCAAAAATACCACATGTACAATTTAAAGTTTAATTGTACTTCTGGTTTTTTGGATTGCACAAGTGGTAAAAAGAATCCACTTCTACAATTGTCTACTTGTACAGGGAAACACCACTTGTATAGACTCTTACCACTTGTACATTTTAGAGCAGTTGTACAATTTATAATTCATACAGGTATTAAAACTCTTTTTTCGCAACTTTAAGTATGGCTTTCCGAGCAAAGGACTTTTCGGTTGTCCCTGCGGGCTGTATGTATTAAAATCTCTTTTTCTCAACTTTACCATAGAGATTGTATAATCCCGTGTCAAGCCGCAACTAGTATAACGTATTTATCAATCCGAAAAACTAATGTATTATACAAAAAAATTATTTTCGTGTATCAAATCAGTGAAACAAATTAAAAAAAATATTTTATTTTATCTTCATTTATTTTTATATATAATTTTTTTCTTTCATTATTTCTTTGGTAATTTCAATATTTTTATTTAATTAATAATTTCTAAATTTCTAAATTAATATATATTTTTATTTACATTATTTTAATTTTTTGTATAAATAATATAATTGTTAAATTTTCTTTTTTATATTTGTTTTAAAAATTTATATGTTTATTCTATAAAAATAATTTAGGTTTGGATTGTCCTAAAAATTTAAATAAAAAATAATAATTAAACTATTCATATTGAATAATTTTTTTGTCAGATTATTCGATATTATGCCAAAAAAATTTTCTTTTTATAATAATTTTTTGGTGGAAATTAAGTAGGTAGGTACTATAATTATACTATATTTAAAAAATGTTTGGTGTATTTACTTATTTTCATGCTGTCTTAAAATTTAAAATACTGTTTTGATTATCTTTAATTATATAATATTTGATGAAAAAAATTAATTAAGTCGAAAGATTTTTATAAAAATATCTCGAAATTTAAATTGAAGAAATTCATACGACCATTATTTTAAAACAAGTAATATAAATCGGCAAGGAAGGACTTTGTTTTGAATAACTTAATAGGAACTCTGCCTATGAAACATTTTGACAGTAAATTTTTTAAATTTTTATTGAGATTTTTTTTTTTAATACATAATGTATGTGTATGTTCAATACGTAAAAATTAAATTGAGTCTAATTATCTATTTAAAATTCGATGTTAATTTGAGGTTCCTAATTATTTTGACAGGTAAGTGGTTTCGTATCCTATTATTTTCAGAAAGTGCTCGTAACCACAATTGAAAAAATCGGTTGGGGAGTTTCAATAAAAAAAATTATTTAAAATTTTTTTCCTTTCTGAAATAAAATGATAAAATAATTTTTCACACAAAATTTCTAATATTACATACATAAGTAGTTATTAAAAAAATAAATAAAATAAATAAAAAAATATTTATCACAACCAAAATACTTATTTTTGTCACTAATCTCTATAAACTTAAAAACTGTTATAATTTGTCATTCAAATTTAATCTTTTTCGAAATGAACTAAAAAAATAGATCAATAAAATATAACATTTTTTGAAGCAAAGCGTATTATTTTAAAATTAAAAAAAAATTGATTATGTGGAAAATCGTTCTCTTTCCGTTAGGCTTAAAATCTTATTCATTCTCTGCATAAACTTTGTAAATGTTATCTTAAAAATTTCTAACTAAGTATTTAAATTATTATAAAATGTTGAGTTATTGAGATGAAGATTTTCAATTTGATGGTCTTCGAAACTTTGTAAAGCTATTTAAAGCAATTTGAATGACAATAACAACATTATCTTCATAAATGTCAACATACCATTAATTATAAAATTTCTAATTGTTATGATTAAACTTATTGTAAAAATTTCGTCTACTTTCTATACAACATTGAATATTTAAGCAAATAATGCTAAACTTTCACCAAATTTAAAAACATTTTATAATTCATAAGTCTTTGCATATTTGTTTTTATATAGTTTATCAATCAAGCACTTTGTTTTTTTAAACAAATTATTTAAAATATTATTGTTCTACAATATTTAATTTTAATTTATAATTTAATTGGCGAAAAGAAACATATTAAAAAATTATATTTAAATTGCACTTTAATTACAAAATCAGTTTTGAAGATAATGAAAAAAAAACTAGGAAGCGGCGAATTAGTGTATCGTATTGTAATTGATATTTGTTGGTATTTCAATCAATATTAATTCAAAGCAAAAGATAAAACGACATAAAATCTATTAATTTTGTATGTTACTTTTCTAAAATAATTGACGGTTAGGAAGGGTATCATTCGTTCATAAAAATCATGAAAATAATTTTTTGAATAAAATTTAATGAATATGAAATTCTTTTTTTATTATTCAAATATTTGATCTTTACGTTCGAATTGAATTTTATAATAAACCCCCTAATAATAGCTATAGTAGTTTTCATTTTTATGAATTTATGTGTAAATCATATAACAATACAGTGAATTTATTTTGAGAACCTATGTGAAACTACATTTTTCCTAATTTCATTTCCATAATTGTGAATTTATGTATTTATTTGAATTAAACGCAGTATCTACAAGATGAAAAAAGTGCTATTTCATTTTTTTTTTTGTTTAGGTAATTTAAAATCAAGTTAATTTTAATAAATATTTTAATTATTCTCTATACTAAGTATTTTCAATAACTTAACCAAATATTATCGAACACTGGTAACACCACTTGACGCATTAAATTGATTTATACCTAAAACATGTTTCTCTTCATGATACTTTCTCAAGATATGTGATATCACCGATGATGTTTCCGAATCTCTAAAATAAAAATATAAATTAAATTGAGTTTTTAATTTCATTGAAAGTTCTTACCCCAGCCACATTGATAATGCATTCTGATTTTCTAACATGGATAAATAAGCTAAAAATAAATTAACATTTTAGCTTTCTTAAAAAACTAAATTGTTTTAGAAATTTTTTTACCAATAAATATTTTTGGATTTCCTAAACTCATTTGAACTTGAGGTGACTCCAACATAGCTTTTAATATTGGAGATTCTTGTGATAATCCATCACGCAATTCCATTAAACTAGCACTGCGATTGCCACATAACCATTCGGCAGCAGCTGCCTGATTATTGTGTGTTTTTTTAAAAGCTTCTAGCACATCTGTTTCCGAAAACCCCATTTCAACTAATGCCGCAACATCTTCTCTAGGTGGTGACGTTTCTCGATGACTATAAATTCTGACAATTTCTAACAAGGCTTCAATATTTTCGATGGTATTCTGAATAAAAAAAACACATTAGCTTAAACAAAGCCAAAATTTTCAATATTCTTACACGAGGAGTTTGAATTTTTGAACCAGACATTTGTGGATCAGATTCTGTGGCTGGTACTTCCTCACTATGTTGATGGATCAGCCAATCCAATGCGGCCATATAAGTTCCACTAAAAAATTAAAATTTATTATAGCCCAGTTAATATTATTCCAATATTAAAAAATGTATGTCATTTTAAGATTTTCACCGACTGATTTGATCAACTCAATTTCGTTAAAAAAAATAAAAAACTTTAAAATCATAACATCAAAGCAGAATTACATTTTTTGCTTATAATTATATTTAATTGAAAAAAAATGTACATTGAACACTTTTTTAAAGTAAGGATTTTCCTTTATTTAAAATGATATATCAGGAAAAGAACCTATTTTTAAAAATTCAGTATTTTTAAATATTTTGTACTTTCTATAACCATATAATAAATATAACTCGTCTGCTGAGAAATGAAACAACGTATGATATTTATACGTCATTATTAGATAATAGCACCATTCGATTCCTCGTACTCGATTTTATAAGTACAACTATTTTGCAATATTCTTAATGTTGATTAAAATGTGTTTTTAGATGAAAATTTTACGTTACTTGATATTTTTCCATACGTTTTTTTTAATTTTCAAATCTTTAAACTCAAATTACTCGAAACTATACTTTTCATTATACATCGTTTCATTTTTCTGCAGACGAACTATAGGTGCTATATACAAATGTTCAACTGAATATAAATATTAATAATAATATGCAAGCATACTTGTTAATTTTAAGTGCATATCTGGCTTTCTCCTTTGAAAATCCCATATCGACAAGGCACTGTAAAGTGTCACTTTGGTGTCTACGTTTATTAAGTATTTTCTGTTTCAGCATTGATATTAAACGTTTGGCATACGGTCCACAACCTATAATATAAGCTCCCTGTTGAGCTAATGAGATCAAAACCTTTCTAACATCTAATTGAATCTGTAAGAGAACGTGTTATTATTAAATATGTGTGTATTAAAAAAAATTTAATCTTACATCATTTTGTAAAACTAAATCATTGACGTCAACTCTTTGAGTTCCCCTCACAGAATTAGAAGTAATGTTAGAAGTAGCTAATTCGATTTCTTCTGCACGGGGACCACGATTAGTATCTCTTTGTGGTTGTTGCTGCTGCTGTTGAGAGGGCAATGGTGTGCGTCTAGTTGACAATATCAGTGTATCATTATTATTAATATTCAATTGAGATAAAGTTAGTGATTCATTTAAGAACGGACTATTGTTATTAGTTAAATTTAAACGTGAATTATTCGCAATGTTGCTATCAGTTAACGATGTCGTACTATTAGTATTATTTTCAGGCCGAATGAAACGATATTTTGGAATTAACTGTCGTACATCCGGTGAAAATAATGGCAAAGCACCAGAATCTTCTGATAATTCAATTAAGGCCTCATGTTTTAAATCAATCAGTTTTTTATTTCGGCTTGTTTGCAAATGAATAATTTTAGAATTTGGACTGATTATTCGAATTTTCATCTTTTCTTTGCTTTCATGAATTTGCTCTTTCGGTACCAGCGAACTGGATGATTGTTTCCTAAAAAAAATTAAATTATAAAATTTTTTGATTGATTTCAGCAACATTATTTAAATTAATATAACTACCTTTTTTTGAAAATTTGCCGAAATTTATCCATAATTGGAATTTTTTAATATTATATTTATAGTCAAATTAACAACAGAAAATTAATTTTTTTTTTTTTTAAACTTACAATTTTGAAGTTTTAAAATCAGTTGATATTGAAGTTTGATTATGATGAATCGTATTAATATGTCGACTTGATCCAGCAATACCAGCCGCAGATGTTGAAATTCCGTCATTTACTATTGAAAAAAAATTAAAGAAAAACTTTTTATTCGTATACCTATTATCAGGTGGTTGTTGATTACAATTAAATAGGTTAGGGAGCTATTGGTATTATTCTAATTTGGTTTTGGTACAGAACAACTCATCTCGAAATGCCTACCTATCAACCTAGTTACCTATCTACCCCTAATTTGAACCAGCAGATTTTATGTGTACCTAATACGTTTTTATAACTTCTATGTTATAACTTCTATTTTATAACTTTAAGCAGCACTTTGTCTCGGCGGTGTCTCTGAATCTTACCTGTGGAAGGGGTTTGATCTCGTTTCCGTGACGTCATCCATTTCGACCTAGATAACTTGTCTTTCATCCAAGGAATCATTTATTGAATAGGAAAATAATTTTTTTAAAATTTTAAGAAAATATTATAAAAAAAAGTTTTTAATATTTTAATTATATTAAAATTTATGAATAAATATAAATTTTCATTTATAATAAACGATTTTAAAACTTTATTTTCTTAATTATTCCAATTGAAATTTGAAATGGAGGAGATTTTAATTTTTTGATGAATATTTAATTTATTAAAATTGATTTTCTTAACATTCGGCAACATTATATTGATTCATTTTTTTATTGAAAAACTAAAATTAAATAAAAATATTCAAATTTAATTGTATATTTTATTTTTAATTTTTATTATTGTAAAAATGCTAAAAAAAAAAACTAGGTATTTTTTTATTTATATTTCTTCTTTTCTTGTTATTATTATTATTTATTCTTCAATATTTTTTTGCTTGCTATCTCTTTTTTAAAATTCTTTTGTAAATTTTAAAGAAAAGAATGTAGAAAAGAAAGAGAAAGAACAAAGGGAAATATTGACTTTGCTTCAACGCTGCGCCGGTTAATTTCCTGAATAAAAGGCTGCAGTGTTTTCATTTGTATTTTATTGAGTGTGTATTAAAATTATAAATAAACTGCACTCAGTTGACTCACTAGGTATGATTTAACTTTTTAACGTGTTCTTACGGTTTAGTTGTATTAAGTTTATCTGCTTCATAAATGCTTAAAAATATTAATTTTTAGTAGACCATTATTTTCATTCGTTAGTTTTCTACCTATTTTCCATTCCATAATTAAAAAAAAAATTAAATAAATTTGGTTCTTCAAACTGCATGTATGTAGGTATTTTTATTTACGTTTGCGCCCAATCCTGTTTAAGTTACTTACTGCATTGGCAACATATTATGTTAAACTGAAAATATATCCTGGCAGCACTTTAAAGTAGCAGAAAAAGTAAAAAAAGAATAGTGTGTGTCTGTTCTCATTCATAACTAAAATTATAACTATAATTTTTTATTATTTATCCTATTTAAAATTAATTAAAAATACAAAAAATATATAAATAAATGTTGAATAAATCATTGGGAATAAAAATGCAGCACAATAAATAAAATTTAAAGGAAAAAATTGAAAGTTTTTTAGGAAAAATTTTAGGAAAAATTTTCATTTCTTTTTTTTAGATTTTTTTCTCATAATACTTGTGCGAAAGTGTGTGTGTGCGTGAGTTTCTTGAACAACAAAAACTGAAACAGGTAATAAGTGTGAAAAAGAGATAAAACTTGTTGAAAAAATATTTACTTTTTGGCGGAAGTACTTAAATGAATGCTGCTGCTGTGAGCTGTGCTGCTAGATTTTTGGTTTTCATAAAAACAAAAAAAAAATGTAATCGCATTCTTAATTTATTATTATCCGATTCAAAATTTCTTCGAGTTGATTTCTTAATTAAAAGAGAATATTTTTATTCGCGTATCGTAAATAAAAAAAATTTAATCAAAATGTCCTGAAAGACTTTTTGGAAATTAATGAATGAAAATAATATCATCACAAGCGCCATCTACTGCGAATTTTTACGACTAGCATCGCAAAGTATTTTATTTTGCTATTGCACCTTTCTGAAGTTGAGAAAAACGTACAAGAAAAAAAAAAATGGAATGGGAAATACGCATATATTTTTTTCCATAATAAAATATAAAGAAAAGTTTTTTTTTAACAATCATTGCGGACATAAAGAAGTTTCACTGGTTTTTTTTCTCGCTTTTAAAAGAATTTAAATTATTAAATATGATTATGGCTTGAAGTTTGGATTAAAAAAAAATACCTAAATAAAATAAAATTTAATTAATAAAAATAACCTAACTATATAAAAATTAAAAAAAATATAATTAATTATTTTATTTTGAATTTATCAAACAAACAAAGCGCTAAAAAAGCTGACTAAACATTTTTTCAGAGAAATCAATTTTATTTTTTTTTTATAGAAAAAAAAATTCAAAACATTGAATCAATAAAAAAAAAAAAATATAAATAAATAAATCATAAAAAAAAAAAAAAAACACATGGATATTGGATTTGGATAGTTGATGGTTTTTTTTTTTATTATAATTTTTATATTTTTCAAATCAAATCATTTAATAGAATTTTTGAATTAAAATTTAATAATTCAATTTAATTTTAGTATTTTATAACTAATTTGTTTAATTTAATAAATTATATAGGTACCTACACCTATAAAAAAAATTTTTTAAAAACTCGAAAGTGTTTTATGTAAATATGTCACTCTCTTTAAGTAGCTGCATACTTCCAACCACGTAGGTACATTAAAAACTTACCTACATGTAGGTATTGTAAAATATAATGTTAAAATAAGAAAATAAAACAATATTTTCAAATTCTAGCTGTGCTACCTATTCTCCTGGGTAGGTATCTAATCAATTTAAAATACAAAGAAAAAATTAGTCAAGAATATATTATTATTATCAATATTTTTTATAATTAGGTAGGTATCTATCTAGAAGTCGAGATCAAGTAGGTATCATCTACTTTACCAACCTACCTAACTTGTAACTTATGTTTGCTTATAAATATCCTTTACAATTACTGCCTTATTAAATCTACATTCACAATTTCTTAGTTAACGACGACATCAATGAGTTTTACTTAATCTCACCAGTGAATTAAATTATTCGTTTTATTGGTAGGTATTATAATCATCAAAAGTAGTACTGCCTACCTGAACCTGAAATTAAATCGTACCTAAATTATGTTTTGATTTCTAATGAACTATGAAATTAATTCAATTAACTACATGCAGCATATTTTAATTCTGTTTTTTTTTTTTTTTTTTTTTAGATCCACCTATTTGTGTTTGCTACTGCTAAATAATTGTTAGCTTTTTTTTTTTTTTTAATAATAAAACACTATCACGCAGATTTAACTTTTTGTACCTTCTAACTTAATAAACAAATAAATAAAAAAAATAAAAAAAAATGTGGAATGCTGAGAATAAACAACAAAATGGAAATATTCGAACTCTTACAACAATAACGGCAACATCGTCGACAATAATAAATACTCCGACATCAACAACAGCAACTAATAAAGGTCAACAGCAGCCGAAAACATTAGGCATGACTTCAGCAATAAGTACTGCTGAACCAAAACCAGAGGATTTTCAAAAAACCAAAGAACTGGAAAAAGCTTTAGAACCGTATAATGTTTTTGAATCTGAAAGCGAGTTGAATCATCGAATGGAAATTCTTGCAAAACTAAACACTTTGGTAAAACAATGGGTTCGTGACACTTCAATTGCAAAAAATGTACCAGAACAAGCTGCAGAAAAATTGGGTGGCAAAATATACACTTTTGGTTCGTATCGGCTTGGTGTTCATCATAAGGGAGCTGATATTGATGCTTTGTGCGTGGCACCCCGTAATATAGAACGAAGTGATTATTTTACATCATTTTTTGAACTATTAAAAAAACAACCCGAAGTGACAGAGTGTCGAGCAGTTGAAGAAGCATTTGTACCAGTTATTAAAATGAATTTTGATGGTATTGAAATTGATTTATTGTTTGCCCGTTTATCATTAAAAGAAATACCAGATGACTTTGATTTGAAAGATGATGGATTATTGAAAAATTTGGATCCACGATCAGTTCGAAGTTTAAATGGTTGCAGAGTTACAGATGAGATATTGAGTTTGGTGCCAAATATTGATAATTTTCGTTTGGCTCTTAGAGCAATTAAGCTTTGGGCTAAGAGTAAGTTAAACTTATTACAGAATAAATGAACTAACACATAACTTATTTAATTGTATAGGTGTTAAATGTAAAAATTAACCAATTTCTTGTTGCTTCCTTATTTACAGAACATGGCATATATTCGAATTCATTAGGATATTTCGGCGGAGTTACATGGGCTATGTTAGTTGCTAGAACTTGTCAGCTATATCCAAATGCTGTAGCTGCAACTTTAGTTCATAAATTCTTCTTAGTCTTTTCAAAATGGATTTGGCCCAATCCAGTTTTGTTAAAGCATCCAGTGAATATAAACTTGGGATTTCCTGTAAGTATTTTTCAAATAAATCCTCAATTCTGAATTACTGATTGATAAAATTGTATATTTAATTTCATTGTATTTTTGAGGTCTGGGATCCTAGAGTAAATGCTGCCGATCGTTACCATTTAATGCCAATTATAACTCCAGCTTATCCACAACAAAATTCTACATTTAATGTTTCAGAATCAACGAAAAAAGTAATTTTAGATGAATTTCAACGTGGAATGGAAGTAACAGAAGAAATAATATTAGGAAGTGCAACATGGGATCGACTGTTTGAAGCACCGAGCTTTTTTTATAGGTAGATAAATTGAATCTAATGAAAATAAAGTGAAAGTAGATTTTCAAATTAATTTTTTCTTGAAAACTTTAAATTGCTATGTATTTTTTAATTCTATTCTTTTATTTTTTGAACATTTGTTCTCAATAGAGGAATTTTCAGTTCGAATGACAAAACACGAAACTTTCTTTATTTACAACTTATTATTATTATCGTGAATTTAACATCCTAAGAATATAAGCTACAAACGACTGTATAGAAAAAATAGCTAGCGTATAATTTATACGAGAATGAACAGAATTAGGGCTACTTGCTACATCGGTTTGAAATTGTCAAATTAATAATTAGAAAAACTCAAAAATAAAATTAACTAAAAATTAAAATTTATATTTAAAAAATGAAGGTAGAAACAAAATGCCGCATCGGCCTTCGCCTTTTAAGTCAAAATATAGTGTGGAACTTTTATATTTTGTTATTTTAATTTTGTTATTCGGACTTCTAGTCCCTTCAATTGAGAATCTCCCAATATTACTGAAATATTATTAATAGGTATGACAATTATAATAACATATTAATAAAATAAGTTTATTAATTTTATTTTATAATTTTTAGATATCGACATTTTATTGTATTGTTAGTGAATTCCCAAAATGCTGATGACCATCTGGAATGGTGTGGTTTAGTCGAATCAAAAATTCGCATATTAGTTGGTCAATTAGAACGAAATCAACACATTTCATTAGCCCATGTAAATCCAAAATGTTTTGATTTAAATCAACAAAAGAATGTCCAATTGAATAATATTGGAACTAATACCAGCAGCAGCAGCTGTAGTAATAACAACAATAGTTCAAATTCTTCCGCTTCCTCAAAAGTTACAAATTCATCAAATTTGCAAGATGTCCCCTCTCAAAAAGGTAACAGTAATGAAACAAGCTCATCGAAGACATTTTGCTCATTGTGGTTTATTGGCTTAGAGTTTTTAAAAACAGAAAACTTAAATGTTGATCTCACAGATAATATACAGCATTTTACCGGTCACGTTCATCAACATGCAGTAAGTATTTTTTTTTTTGTATATGGATCATATTTGAAAGGAAAAGTTTTATACATAAAAGAGTTATTTCACATCAATTATTTTAACATCAATGTTAAGCTGCTCGATAATAAATATATGTTAATCAGATATTCAATCACTTCACACACTTCAATCATATTAACATAGAGAAATTTATAAAAATATTGATTTTTAAAAAACAAAACTAATTTATTATTATGTAAAACTAACAAAAATATGCAACACAATTTAGAAAATGTAATGAGTTCTCGAATTTCTCTTAACACGCACATAATTCTTATTCTTATTTTTTCTAAATGATTATTTATTAAACAAACATTTTCAGTTAAATCTTAGCCATATATATTTTTCACCCTATTGGTAAAATCGATCTTGATTTAAGAAGTAGATTATTAAAAAATTTCATATATATATTATATTAATGATCTAACGTAGGTGTACGAATAATTTTATTTTTATCAATTTTAGGCAAATATTAAAATGCTGAAGGATGGTATGACAATTGAAGCAAGGCATGTGAAACGTAAACAGTTAAATCAATATTTAGATCCAGATTTATTGAAACGTGAAAGACGTTCAATGGAAAGTCATACTTTATTTAATAATACCATTATTGCAAATAAAAAACGTTTATCGTCTGAATTAGCACAGCAACAACAACAACAAAACGTTAAACGTTTTAGAACATCATCAGCCGTGAGTTCTAGAGCCTCTATATTTTCTATTAAATGCTAAATATAATTATTATTTTGTACTTGTATCTATGTTTAATTTGCTTTTGTTATTTTTTTTTTGTATTTTTTGCATTTGTGCATCTCTGCAAAAACTATTTGGAATTCTCTTTGTCTCTCTGTTTGTGTATTTCCACAGCAGAATGAAGATAATTCAAATGCATCTTCAACAAATGATAGTACTTCAACTACACCAACATCAACAACAATACAACCACCTATATTTTCGCGAAAAGAGTCTCCGAAACAACAGCAGCAGGAAAAAAATGCTTTTTCATCAATTACAACAGATAAAACTGCTACTGCAATTTGTTCGTGACATCATCAAAAGTTTTCTAAGTCTGGAGAAAATAAACAAAACATTTTGACGACGATTACATGTAAGTTAATACCAAATTGGAAATTAATAAATAAATAGTTGCTTTATTTTAAAATTAAGAAATTTAATACAAATTATTGCCCAAAATTATTAAAAAAAAAAAAAAAAAACAGGTCTATTTGAATTGTCTACAGCTACACAATACATAAAAACTGTGGTATCCGAATAATTGATATTTTTTTTATATTTTTAAATCAAATTTAAGATAATCAACTGATAACTATTATTTTTTCTTATCAATGTGTTTTTTTTTTTTTTTAGTGTAATCAAATTTATAAATTTTGTCCATGGAAAAAAGGAAAACTGATTAATGTAATCTAATACCAATATGTGAAGATGAATGAAGAAAACTTTAAGATCGGTATATCGGTATATTTTTGGCAATACAAAAATTCCTTTTTTCAGTTTCCATATTTAAAAAAAATTACTATCTAAAATTAAAAGAATTTGTTTTTTATTTTATTCATAAAACTCGTAAAATGAAAAACAAATTATTTATTTTTAAATATAAATCTATCATATATAAACAAAATAAAAAATTAAAAAAAACTTTTTAGAGAAAACTGAAAGAAAAAAAAATTATTATAAAATCGAAAAAAAAAATATTATTTTATTTTATTGGACTTCTTTGTAAATATTACATGTAATTAGTTTTTTTTTATATTCTATGTTTTTCAATACACATAAATATATCATTGAATCATTCAATTTTTTAAACATAATTTTTTTTTTTTATAATTAAGTTTTATAAAAAAAAAATTTGTTTCGTAACCAACGTCATTATTACATCAAAAACATTTTTTTTAGAGTGTTTAAAAAATAATATTCAACTTTTAAAAATATAACAGTTTTACAAGTAATATGTTTTTTTGTTTATGCAAATTAATATTAAACTCATTCTCTTAATATTTACTTGAAATTGTGTAAAAAAATTAAATAAATCTAGTATTGGCCTTTTTGCAATTGGAAATATTAAAAAAAAAAGATATTATTTAAAAAATGACATTATTACCTAGATGTTGGAGATATTAAAAGTTTAGTTTATAAATTATCTGAATGATTCAAATTATATAAAAAAAATTTATATACTTTTGTTTGTAACAATTACTTGCTTTCTAATAACTCAATAAATTTAAAATTAAATAATACATTTTTTATGAAAAAAAAAATATTTTTTAATTACATATACATACAACCATATAAATTATTTATAAAGCCGAAATGGTCAAAGTAATTAATAAATATCAATATAATATTCCATAAATATTTTTTGTTTAATATTTTTATATTTAATCACGTTTAATCTGTATTTAAATACTGGTAAATTTTTTATCAGTAAATAAAATCATCTAGTTATGGGCTTATGTGTCAACAATTTTTGGAGATCATTCATTATTCATAATGATCATGAATTTTGGATTTTATATCAGCTGTGCTGATCGAAATGAAACAAAAACAAAAAAAATTTCTATTCCATATAAAAATATATATTGATAATGTAAATATAGTTTAAATCTTACAATTTAGAACTTTCAAGTTAATGTTATTGTAAATAAATAAATAAAAATATTTTCTGTTGATCATTTCGGTATTTGAATATTTTTATATTTTACATCCCTTAATAATGATATATTATATGTATAATAATAAATTACATTATCTGAATTAATTGTTTAAAAATAAGATAAGAAAATAATCTTAAAAATAAGATTTTAATAATTATAAAACTAGAAGTTAGTATTTTTTTATTAAGTAAGTTTAAACAAAAATTAATTAAGCAGGCTTAAGTATAATTTTTTAAAATTAATTTTTTTTTACAAAAAAAACTTTCTGTCTTAATTTTAAAAACAAAAACACAGGAAGTTTAAAGTAAACAATAGTATACTTTCTTATTAAAATTAATTGCAATAGATTCGGTTATTAAAAAAATTTATCAAAAAGAAAACAATCATATATGAGAAATGTGGGAGATCTGTCAGTAAATTAGTGTACCTACTTATAAAAGAAATGTGTAACAGAGATATCAATGAAGTTTTGTAACTTCTTAATATTATTAGTTATCTATCGCATTGAGAATTATTTTATCTTGAAAAATATTTCATTTTTCTTTTTCATTAATAAATATAATTATGTCAAGGAACTTGGACAACTTATTTTATAAATAAACTAATAATATGTGTCTTATTGTTCTTTCTTTGTTTTATCTTCTTCATCATTTTCTTCTGTTTTATATTTTTTTATTTCTTTTTTAATTTTCCTAATTATTTTTATTTGTTTTTTTTTTTTTTTTTTCAATTTTAAGTTTTTTTGTATTTTGTATTTGACAGATCGCGATATTCTTATTCTTTAAGTTCAAACAAGATTTTTTGAAAATAATATTTGGTTCAGTAAATAAAAATTAAAAAAAACTCTTATTATGGATTATTTTTACGTGGAATGACTGCTTTATGCTTAGGGAGTATGAACGCGCTATGTGTTGCAAGAACGGAGTTATTACTTTAAATACATTAGAATTAGTTGAAATATTTGTTTTAAAATTTACTGAAAATTATTTATAAGATTTTTATTATGCAAATAAAATAATTAAAATTTTCAATATGGATAAAAGAGGCGACTAATAGGTCTATACCCGAGCGCACTCTGAACTGATATTTTTTCGAAAACTTTTATTCAATTTTAATTTCGGTAAAGTTACATACTTTATGTACTTCTGATTGAATTAGACGGAAAGATAAGATTTTTGAACCATCATTTCATAGTGAGTTGAGGAATAGTCCTATAAGATCTTATGCAGGATGAAAAATTTTAAAATAATAAATCATTTATTGGTAATTTTAAAATACATAAATCATATTAAGCCTCTTTTGTTTAATTTAATTAAGAATTTTTTTTTATTACTTTGATTTTCTAATGAAGCTGATTTAGGCGATCATGGTGGTCTGACGCCATTATTTGATAAATTTCATAAGACAAAGAAGACATCTTGTACTGATTTTCTTATCAACATTTTTAATGCATTTATCATTATGGAAAAATTAGTTATTATATTATTAATATTACTTTAATTTGTAGGTAAAAACAAGCAAACAAGTTGAATTTCTGAAATAGTCATAATAATATCATTCAACCTAAGAATTTTCTTCAAATATTCAACAGAAATTATTTTTCATATTTCTCGCATAAGAATTAAAACAAAATTTTAACATTTAATTCGGATTTTTTTGAAGAAAAGCCTATATATAAATCTTATTATTTTATTGATACTACAATGTAAATAAATTTAAAAAAAAATAGAATAATCATTATAAAAACAAAGTTCAATAAAATCAATTATAAAATATTTCATAAATAAAAAAAAAAAAGTTGTAATTAAAATTGGCTGGCGTATTTACATAAGTAATAAAACTTTGAGTTTTCTCACTTTATTTTTTAATTTTATTAAAAAAAACTTAAAAAGTAATATTTCTTTTAATTTAAATCATTAATATTTTTTTTGATTCATTTTCTTTATTATTTTTTTTTTCTTGAACAAGAAAAAAACTAGAATTGATTGATAAAATTTTTTTTTTGCTCTTTTTAAGATTTTTTCCAGGTAGTAGTATATTAAAATTGAATTAATATTAATTTATTTGATTTTTTCATTCTTGTATCATTACCAATTGATGTATCAATAAAAATTTTTTTCAATAAAGGTGAGAAAAAATTAAAAGAGTCGTCGCCAAAATTCTTGTTGTTTTATTAATAATTTAAAAAATAATTTTTTTCAGTATCATCTTTCTGAATTTGAAATCAATTTTAATGGAAAATTTGGATATACATACATACTTTTATTGTTTTATTTATATTTGAAAGTATGACAGAAACCATATAAGATACAACATCACATACTTCTCTGTTGCTGTTGTCGATCTTAATGGTAAAAAATATTAATTTATTTTTTCTAAGTATAGCCTTGATTGACTTGTTTCATTGTGAAATGTACTTTACTTACTTTTTTATCGATCCCAATTCTTTAAATCATCAATAATTAAATCAAGATTTAATAGGTATAAAGAATTCAGTATTTCTGGCATTTTAATAAAATACGTGTAATTCTTTGTTTTATCAGAAATGTATATAGTTTTTAGCTTATCTTTCTCTTTTGTAAATATGTTTTTCAAAAAAGTAGATAACGATTTAGTGTTTTCACAGATGTATGGTACAGACTTCAATATCAAGATCCAAGTACAAATATTTGAATGAACTATTAAAAAAATTAATTTCCATTTAATTCTTGCTATTGAACAAAAAAAACTAATTAACTATATTTTTTCTTCACAATTTTGAATTGATAACTTCTAGTTATTTTTAAGTTTATCATCAACTTCGAATAATGATTTTAAGCACGAAAGTTCAACTAAATTTTTATAATTTTTTTTTTTTGGTTTTGGCAATTTACATCCTTTGCTTTACCAATATAAAATTTTCTGATTCTGAAAATATCCAATGAAGTTCGTCCAAACTTTACGAGAAAATAATAATTATATTACAATTTCGTACTATTAGTTGTAGAAATTTTTCTATTAAAACTTTACAATTAAATTTTATGGTACACCTTCGCCGGTTAAAAAATCTGTAATAAACTAAAGATTTTAAAAAATCTACATTTTTTTTTTTAATAAATATTTTATTAACATTTTTAATTTTGATATAAAAAATTACAGTTTCACTTATTTAATTTCATTAAATCATTTACACTACTTACGCACTATTTTATTAGCAATAAAAAATCGAATTAAATAAATTAGCCACAAACAATATTAATAAAAAATTCTTTAATGAAAAGATATAAAAAAATATAATATTCCCATAAAAAAATATTATTTTCTTCTAAATTTTAACAATTCAGCTTTGAATCTTCTCCCTGAAAAACAAAATGTGGACAAACAAAAAAAAAACTAATAAAATTAATTCAAATAAGCCTTAATTAATACAATAATATATATATGAAATTGTTTGAATGTATAAATAAAAATATGTTAAGTAGGTAGAGCGAAACTAAGTTCAGGGGATCAGCTAGTGTATCATAAAAATATATATTATCATTTCATAAAAATTAATTAATGTAAATAACTTAATACTTACTAATCGCTAATTTAATTTACAATTGCGCATAAGTTCCAAACAGAAAGAATTTAAGTGAGTGATTATTTATTTAAATTCCACTGTAAAGTCGTTTGAAAAACCTATTCTCGAATTGCATTTTATTGCAACTCTATGTTGGACCAAATGAAACAAAAAATATGATTTTCAAAACAATCGACCGCCCTGATAGTTACACTTAAGAAAATATTCGACAATGCGACGAATCAATGTTTCGGTTTAAAATTTTCAAAGGATAATTATGAGTGTTAACATTTTTTTTTTAAAACTAGATATATAATAGTAAAGTGTACAATGTCAAATTTTTTCACGTGATTAACTTTTTATGGCCTCATTAGTTACTAAATTTAATGAGATAACAATTGACTGAAAATTGAAGTTAATTCAGAGTGCATCCAACTTAAATAGAAAAAAAAAATTACAATCTAATGTAATCAAATCAAACTGAGATTCTTTTGTTGCAGAAATTGATATTAAAGTAGAAAGATAAAAATCAAATGTTATTTTAAAAATTTGAACATCAATTTTGTACCAAAGCGTCAATTGTTTGAATAATGATTAAAGTATTTTCACATGAGGTTAGAAAACTCTGCTTCTCCAAAATTACGATTAAAAAAAAAAATTAAAGATTATTAAATTTAAATGAATAAAATGAATAAATAAACGAAACCAATGAAAAAATAAAAAAAAATTCTCAATATTATTATCTATATTATATTATTTATTAAAAAATTACAAAAATGATATTAATATTATTGTTAAAGTGATTTTTTTTAAAAAACATTATATATTAAAAGCAATGAAATTAATTTTGACTTTTCATTCAATATGAACGACACATTTCATTAATAAAAATTAAAAAAATTAAAATATGTATAAAGTAATTGAATTGCCAGTTGTTATAAAATCGAAAATAATTAAAAACAAAGCATTTCATACATAAACAATTTTATTTACTGAGATTTTAAAGAACGATTACGAAATTAAAAGAAAAAAAAAAACAAAACATCTTAAATTTAATGAATTTATATAACAAATTTAGGCCCATTATATTCCAGTCGTATTTTTAAACTGCTTGTACATATTAAAACATTATCGCTAGAAAAATTAAATGTAAAACTGGGCCATAATAAGTTATCCATAGATCTATCTAACTAAAAATAATGTTTCGTATTATTGCTTCTTGATAAGCTGGCAATTCAATATTGTAACAATGTTAATATATTATGATTTTCAGTAAATTTTTTTGTTTTTTTTTTTCTATACATTTTATTTTTATTGACAAGGAAAATTAAAGCAATTTGTGAAAATTATAGATATATATAAGTTTAGAAAAAAAATATATTATTTTAGTATTTTAAGTGCGATCGTCCTTTTTTACGTGCAATCCCATCTCCATATTAGTACGAACAGTTTTTATAACATTGTGTGTTTGAACAATTTGCTGGCGAATCTGTTTTTGGGTCTCCTCTTTCATTTTATTTGAAGTGCGCAACTGTTTCAATGTTTCTTTTAATTGACGTTTTGTGCGTTCTAGTTTTTGTTTCAAATCAATATTTTCAAGATATACCTTAGAGCAATCATGATCAGAATCATGAGTTCCAACAGCTGAATCAGTTTCTTTTTCGCATAAAATTGTCGACATTGGAAAGTTATCAATATTCACATTATTGGATGTATTTTCTTTATTGTGACCTAAAACAAATATAGGATCAAAAACATTATCATTCTAATTTTCTAAGAGAAGAATAAAAAAAAATACTTGAGAAAATCACCTCAAGTTACTAAATAGATAATATTTGTATCTAAGGTTTAAGTTCCTATCGAACAGAACAATTATGTAAATCAAAATTTGGGAATTAAAATTAATCTAACGAGTTTTTATAAAATTACGATATTAAATAATATTTACCTTCACTGGAAGATTTTAGAATTGACTTTGATTCTAAAGTTACATTTAAATTTATTTGTTGAGTCTTAGCTGTATCAATGCCACTTCTACCAGTATCACTCTCTATTCCCAAATCAGGTGATGTATTATTTAATCTTTGTTGTTGATTCCTCAAATCATTTTGAGGATAAATTGCATTTAGTTCCTCTGAAGTATATCCCTGATGCGTCTCGGTACTTTGATTTAATATTTTTTTTTGTATACAATTTCCCTGCTCTAAGAGTTCAATTTTACGTTTTAATTCCGATTTTTCTTTCTCTACAGTCTCTAACAATTTCACAGAATCTTGAACTTTTTGTTCGAGATGCAACTTTTCTTTTAAAGCTTTAGTTCTATCTAATACTGCTTTAGAAGATGATAATGCAGCTTCATCTAATGATTTTTTTAAAGAACGAATTTGTTTTTCGTTTTCAATTAAATTAATCTTTAATTCATGTTCATTTTCATTCAAATAAAGAATTTGATTTTCTGACTCTTCCAATTTATTTTTAATTATCTTTATTTGTTGTTGGAAGTGCTGTTCGATTTCTGATTGTAACTTTTTAAGCTTTTCTTCTTCCAAAATTTGTAATGAGTTTAATTCTTCTTCCATTTTTTGAATTTTCAATTTAAAAGTTTCAATTGATATTTGCGATGCAGAATTTTCTAATACAAGTTTACTTCGGTCTTCTTGAATTTTTTTTGTTTCTAAAAGAGTATTTTCTAATGTTTTTTGTATTTCGTAATTCTTTTCTTTTAATTCCACTATTTCCATACTCAAATTTTTACATAATTCTCGATAACTTTCCAATTCACGATTAATTTCAATATTCCTTAAATTTTCTTCTTTCAAGCGATTATCAGCATCGACTAAATTACTTTGGATTTTCAAGATTTTCTGATCTTTTTTCAGTAATATTTCCTCCAAGTGTTGAATCCTTTCAGACTTGGACTTAGAACGACGAACAGTTGAATCATTAGTTACATTTAAATCACTCGAAACGTTTTGGTTATTTTTTGATATTCTTTTGCCAGAATTGATGCCTAGAACAAAACAAAAATTTATTTAAATATTCGATATATTTTTTTTTTTTGTTTGCAAAATCCTACAAATTAAAAACTGAATTTGAAAACTTTTCTAACTCCTTATCATAAAAAAAATTAATAATAAAATAATTCTTCTCATACATACTAGTACTATAATACCAGCCTACCAAGTACCAAACATTGTATTATTTTTAGTTTGTGATTAGTTTTTGGAAACGTTTAATTTAAGATATTTATAATGCAAAACCACTTTAAAACCATAAATTTTTTTAAAACATCAGAAAATAAAAGGACGGTTTTGTAAAAATCGATTAACCTTTTATAAAAATAGCTATGTTGCCGACTAAAAAATATACTAAAAAAACTAGAAAAATTTAAAAAAATAAGTTTTTTTGAAAATATAATAATAGTATTTTAAATTCTTGAAATATTTTTACCTGTTTTTGTGGTATGTTTGTCAACTATTCTATTTTAGTAATTTCTCAAATTTTTTTTTTTCCATAAATCAAGAAATTAAAGAGAAAAACCTAGCTAATAAATTTAAAATCAAATACTTAATAATATCAAATACTTATGATAATATTAATGAAATGAACATGTAAATAAAATTCTATGTACATATAAGCTATAAATGAGTGAAAATAAAAACAATAATAACAATAAATTTACAACTAACAGAGTCGTTTCTATTGTTGATTTAGTTAAACTTTGTTTGATAAAAGTATGAACATTTTTTTTTTGAGAATTTTTATTTTCAAAAACGAATGGAGACATAAATTTTTTTTATTAATTAGTATTAGTAGAAAGTTTGAATCAATTTTTAATATAGGGAAAAGTATGGTATTAGAGTATAATCCAAAAAAAAATATTACGTGATATTGGCTCTTCTAATCCTATTCTTGCTAATGAGACATTACGATCAGGTTCAGACCAGGTTTCAGATTCGGATTGATTATCCGCAAAGTTTGTTGGCAAGCTGCGCCGATCTTTTTTCATTCCTGAATCTGATTTCCGCCTTTCTAATTCTTTCTTCAACTGTTTTATTTCGATTTTCAATTCCTCGACATATTTGGAGTCTTCAATATGATTTACATTCATTTTAAATAAATCTTCATTAGAATTGAAGGTTTTCTCCATAACTTTAGAGTTTTCAATATTGCTTGCAGCTAAAAAGTTGGATAAGTCACTTAACTGCAGCAAACTAGAAGCATTCATTGATGTTTCTAACGGACCGCGTTGATTCAAGCTTTTTGATAAATCAAGACTAGTATCAACGGCTTTTCGGATGGCTCTACGATAATCTACAGGCAACGAACTATTAACATAATCTTTATTAAGAAGTGAATCCAAAAAACCAGCCAATTCTTGTAATCTAATTGTTAGACCTTGACAAATTTCAAACCATTTTTGTTGCCAATTATCTGACTGTTCTGCATTATCTTTGGCAACTTCTATTTCATCTTGCAATTTTTTGATAATTGTTTCCGTAGAAGATCTTCTTGCATTTTCAGCCAGCGTTTGAATTAACTTATCGACTTTGATTTGTAATTTTTTATTTTGTTCTAACGCATTATGGTATTCAGACTCAGTGAATGACTGTTGCAACTGACATTCTGACCCCAATTTTGTTGGAGATGTTAGATTTATGTGTTGAGCGGTAGAGCAATTTAGTAATTTAGTTAATCGTTCAATTTCTCGATTCTTTTCCCACAATTCCATATTAATCAATGTCTGAAAAAAAGTTTCAAGTTCAATGAAGAAAAATATTATTTATTTTTAGTTTAATTAAAAGATATACCTGTAAGTTATTTGTTTTCTTTTTATTTTCTTCCTTTAATTTTATAATTTCATTTTGTTTCTTCGCTAACCTATTTCGTAGAGTTGCGATATCTTCAGAAGTCTCTGTATCACTAAATGATCTCGATTTGTTGATTTCTGTAGTCTAAAAAATCATCAAATTTGTTAAATTTGAATTTTAGTGAGTGAAAATTTCGAAGAAATAAAACTAGTTAAAGAGTAAAGGAGTCTCAAACTTCTAGAAAATACATATAATGCCAAAAGATATCTAACAAAAGTAGTCTACATAAATCAAGCTATAGAATCTGGACGTTAAGAAGAAAACTAGAAAGCGTCTAGTTTTCTTCTTAACGTCAATTGTGCATTGCCACTTACGTAATTGCAATATTTGTGGCTAATCAGAGCATGTTCTAATATCAGTTTTCCTCAACCTCTTTAGGAAAGCATCCTATCGATAAACTTCAGTCTGCGAAATAAGTTAGAAGAAGCAGGGAGGACAAAACTTAAAAAGTTCCCAAGGTATTTCAAAATTTCTGAAAAGGTAAAACCAATTAATTATATTATATAACTAGCTGTACCCGGTCACCCGTTGCTATGGTTCCGAAGTAATTTTTTCCTTGGCTACTGGTTATCCAAGAAATTTTAAATTTTTTGGCAACTGCGGCTTGAAGAAAAAAAATTGCTGCGGCTGGAATATGGTACAAAAAAGCATGTTTTAACCTGTCACAGGTGTGAAATCTATATAATAGTAGATATATAAAAACACCAACATATTCGAACGCAACGTTGTGTATTAAAGTAATCAAACAAACGGATATTTACCTACAATTTTATTTATATACATAGAATCAAAACAAACAAGTCATGATATAAGTTTGCTGAAGATAGTACTCTAAAAAAACGGAGGCTTTGGAACAAGTCATAACTTTTGTGGAAAAATTATGGAAAATTTGACCTTGGCAAGAAAATTAGAAGCAACAGAACACCATGCTATAAAAAAAAAACTATTAAAAATTTGCACATGAACAATGTAAAACTTCTATTAAAAAAAACATATTTCTTCTGGAATTTTAGATTTATTTGCAATACATATAATAAATTTTTAATTTGGGAGATGATTCTCAATGATTTCTTTTTCCCTTTTCGGAATTATGTGGAATCGAATAGCCTGTTGCAAACTCCCTTTGCAAAAAGTAGGTCATTAAAGTGAGTAATAAAACTCACTGTGATCTTTACAATGGTTAGTTAGTAAACGAGTGAACCTATTTCACATTGTAAGATAAAAATTTTTTTTGCATTACAACCAATAAACTTTAATTTCATAATACTTATAAGCTAGCATTAAAAACTATACAAATATTTATAACAAATTATCTATAATAAATCATTGAATCAGACTAATTAAATATATATATATATATATATATATTTATGGAATACAGAAAAATTAAAACAAAATCTTGATTTCATTAATTTCTTCAAGCAATTTTTCAGTTAGTTTCAAACACTTTCAATAAAAAAAAAATCAAAAAGAATTTCAGAGCATCGTTATTTTAACCACATTTTGTAGAATTATATTACCTCTTTTGCATGATTTGAATCGTTATTCCATGGATTCTACAAAAATAATAATATTAACAATATTTATCATTCAAATAAATGAAAATAAAAACGTTTGAAATCAAAAATAAAATGGAAAATATTTTACCTTTTTCAGTTTGGAATTTTCACGTTCTAATTTTTCAACTTTTAAAAATAATCCTTGAGTCAATTTTAAATTTTTCTCATGATTTATTTGTTTATCTTTTAATTCAGTTTGCAAATCATCTATCAGACACATTTTATCAGCTAAATGGGATTTTGTTTGAACCAAGTCTTCGCGTAATTTCTGTACCTAAAAGAAATAAAGAGTTAATGAAGAAATAAAAAACATTCAAACTTTGTGGTTTAAAATATTTAAACTTTTTTTTACGGATGAAGAAACTAAATTTAAAAAATAAAATTTTACCAAGTGCATTATTAAATTAAAAAAAAAATTATGGTTATCTGTCGCCCTATATACCTTTCTTTTTAAGTTGCTTTTTCATTAGTCGGATAAATTTGAACAGAAATACAATATAAACAATATTCAAGCTAAAAATTTCAATAAAATTAAAATTAATTCGCAAACTGACAATATTACTGGCTTTTCACAATGCGAGTGCTAATTTAAACTTACCGCATTTTTAAGCGGCTATAGTTATTTCCTGCAATATGCGGAAAGAGATAAAATATTTCCACAATAAGTCACAAAAACTTCAATATTTACAATAAAGAAAATTTTGACTGAACGAGTCTAACAAATGAGTACCTTTATTCATTGATTTTGAAGTATTTCTTATTTGTTAATCAATTTGTGTTTTATTAAATATATTTTGTTTTGTTATAAATATTTGGTGTTGTTATTAAGATTTATTGTGTTCTTACAGAAAAATAATTTGACACAGTGAAAAGCCCAATAAAAAAAATTTATAATGTTACATTTAAAATGTCTTAGCGTTACGAAATTCCTTATCCAATTTAAAATGAATTGGTACCACAATAATCCTGAATAAATTACAACATTGTGCTTAAATCTTAAATAACGTTTTCTTGCGATAAATTTTCGAACAGCTGATTGAATAATTACTATAGATTTTTGTTTTTTATTTGTTAACATTTGTTCCAAAAATGCAATTTCACCAGCTCTTAAAAATATTAAAGTTCGACCAAAACGATACTTTTCTGGTTCCGTTATCCATTTTTGAAGTATTTTTTTAGAGATTGATTTTTCATCATTTTCTTCATTACAATCTTCTTTGTGCAGCAATTTATAGCGATTATAAAAATCTATATTTAAAAATAGTTTAAATTTTTGAATCTAGTTTTTGAAGTACATATTCTAAAATAGATTTAAATAGAAAAATGTGACTCTACAAATAAAGAAAAATTTATTAGTATAAATTTTAAAATGGATAAAATAATTGACTTTTAAAATATATTAATAAGAACTCTCAACCATTTTAATTAAATAACCGGAAAGTTCAAGAAACTGAACTTTTAAGAGTCACATTTAATCTTGATACATTTTAATTAAAGTATTATATTTATATTTTTTGTTTATAGACCTGTATATGAACAGCGAGTTGGATAACTTTGAGCTGAAATTCGAATTGTTTCAAGAATACCACAGGCTCTTAATTGTTGGACAATTCTTTTGCTATCCCATTTAAAAGGAGTTTTATCATCATTAGGTATAATACATCGAACATAATGTGGCATTGTGTTGTTTAAATTCGCTATCAATGAATTTAAACTTTCTCGAAATTGAGATCCAACTGTTTTTTTACGTTGTATTTGATTATCATCGAATGTCTCAAATGAATGTTCCCGAAATTGAGATGTAACATTTTTTCGAAGCATTGTTTGATAATCATCAGTTTCAAAAAATTGCATTAATTTTTTACATATTTCAAGTTTAGATTCTCTTATAACTTCTATTAATTCTGGTGAAATAGTATCCCGATTTTTTTCCAAAAAATTCATTGCATTATATTCAACGACGCCAGAAAAATGTTCAATGTAAAAATGCTTTTTACCAAATTTTGGTTTCACAAAATGTGCATACCTTTCGTCACATTGTTCAATTAATTTTTCAACCCATGATTTATCAGATCCCTTTGGTATTTTGCATTCTTCATCGAGTAAATCTAAAATTCCTATTCTCGATTCAATTAAATTTATACATGGTTCATTGTCATAAAATTCAATCATTTCCCATGGTATTCCTTCTTTTAAATAATCTATTTGCTCAAGTTTAAAAACATATTGAATAAATTGTTGTTGTAATTTTTCATTAGCATAATTTATGCAAAATTGTTCAAATGAATTCAATTCAAATGTTTCGAATCCGTAAATGTCAAGAACTCCGATAAAAATAGGGACTTCATTTTTACTGAAAAATTTAACATTTTAAATTTTTATTTATTCTAATTTCATGAACCTTATGAAAAATAGTCAAGAGCGTCCTCTTCCTTGAAAATTACTAATTTTGTAATTCTTATCAAAATATAAATTAATATAATGTTGGGGCTACACAAAATTCAATTGCATTTGGTATTCGTCAGCCATAGCTTAACAAAAAAAATATTAACTATATGTCAAATATCTATTACTTATTCTAACAAAAAATAAGAAATTCTAGAGAGTTTCTAAAAGAGCATTCATTGTTCAAAATATACTGGTTAACAATTTAAAAGGGAAATATAGTGGTTAACAATTTGAAATTGTAATTTAATTTCGGAAAGTAGATACAATATACCTAGTTTCTCCTAATGCTTTATGTAGTCCAGGAAATCGACACTGTTTTTCAACATTCAATAAATTCATTTTTATTATCTAATCTAAAAATTAAAAAAAATTGCTTTAAGACTTTTCACGAAATATAATCGGGAAAAAAACGAAAATGTATTACAATAGTAGGTCATATGTGTATAAAAAATATTTTTAAATACTTATTTTATTTAAAATTTAAAACGATTCTAAAGAAAACGTGGATTGGTAATATGCGGACTACATTGACCACGGTATTTATTGAAACTACTTTATCGCTTTATGGTCAACTGAATTTTTTTCCAGAATAAGATATTTTTGAGAATTATTAAACTAAATACAGTATTATGGTTTTATTTATATTTGTTGTTTTAATTAGTGAAAAAATAATTCTATTTACCTACTATAGCTTAGAAGTTCGTTAATACTTGTAACTATGTAATGGAACAATTTTTCATATAAATATTTAGCTAAGGCATCTTTTCTAGCTTCAGCTGAGAAAATATTATTTGGTATCAATACATTTTCAGATTTTGATTTAATTTGTCTACTGATAAGCCAATGTCGAAGTGTTTCTTTGTCAATCTGAAGTAAATCACTCATTGAACTTAGACTCACATCATTGAATTTAATATCACAAACATTTGATTCTGCTTCGTGTGAAAGTTTCTTATTTATAAATTTTATATTTCCTAAATGTAAAATTCCAGAAAGTACTTTAAATATTTCAACGATTTCATTTTGCGAATAACCTAAAAATTAAAAATTTTTGAATAGGATTTCGGAAATTTAAAAATTTTCATACGAATTGGTCAGATGTGGATAATTTGTATAGGTACTTTGAAATTTTTCTAAAGAACTTTACAATAACGAATAAAGGTTTTGGAAAATCTCGATTGCGATTCTACGAAAATAGACATATTAATTCATTAATTTTATATTTTGTAGGTAAGTTGCTAAAGGTGATAATAATTCAACTGCCTTATTCTTAAAATTTGACATTTATAAAACATTTTTTTCCTTTGGATATGTTCTGTTGAAACGCTCTTTAAGACTTTTTGGCTGAGAAAATTGTTCTTTTTATCAATCGGGAATTTTCAGTTACAGAATAAGCAAAAGAAATAACAATAAATGTTTGTCTTGCCTAAAATTTGCAAAGTATTTAAAGTTTCTTTGAATTGCTCAAAATCCGAAACATCAGTAACTGCCTCTGCATGTTCAATATTCAGATATTTGAATTCTTCTGCTTCAGTTAATTGCAAATCTGGAAATAAGGAACGACCACTACACAGTTGATAAAAAATATGATAATTTCTTTCTCTCCTAGCATGATAAACTACCCGAGATTTTTCTAATAAATATGTTTCCATTGGAGCTCCAACTAATTGCATAGCATGCCCATTACTTTTAAATATTAATTTTGTAAACTTTCCGAAACGAGAACTATTATCATTTCTTTTTGTTTTGGCGTTTCCAAATGCTTCCATTATTGGACTGCACGCCAATACTTTTTTTTCAATTTTTGATTCAGTTTCACTGCCAGAAACCATTGCAAAATACCTCATTGCATATTTTGCTGTAACTGTTTTTCCAGCTCCAGATTCTCCCGATATTATAATACTTATATTTGTTTTTTTTAGCTCTAACTTTGAATATGCTTCTTCCGCCACCGCAAATATATGTGGATCTAAATTATTTTTTTGTTTACTATTTCGATAATTTGTCATGAATTCAATTCCATAAATTGATAAATTATAATATGGATTTATTGCAACAAGAATTATCCCACAATTTGTGTAAATGATATGTTTCTCACAAAATCTAACTTTAAGATTATGAAGAACAGCTGGCTCATGTAAATATGATAACGATACGAGATTCTTCTCACCATCTAAAATTTCGGGATTGCATAGCGGTGGTAATGCGTTTTCATTTTTTATCGGTAAGATATAATTTAAGCCAGATATTGGATTTTTAATTTGTAATTTTGTATCACTCAATTTATAATTTTGATTTACAACAAAAATTTCCCATATGTTCTCTCTACTAGGAACCCAAATTTTTGCTCCTTTGACATAAAGTATTTCTTCTGATTTTGGTTTTGACATTCTTTAAATTTTGTTTGCCCTAGTGTCGTCCAAATTAAATAAAAATTTTTACAAATTAATTTTTAATTTTTTTTTAAATTTTGATTTAAAAGAAATGAAAAATAATTTAATTTTCAAATGATTGAACACTTTGTTTTCATCATTGAAAAAAAATGATTAAAAGCGATGTACATGTATATAAATATTTATGTATCAATTTATGTATCTATGTTAAGCAATGTATGATTGTTACTTATGATGTTATTGGATTACCAAATGTAATATCGATATATTACTTATTAAAATCTAGCCTTTTGAGGTACGCAAAACCAAATACCGCACTTCTTCTGTAAAATAATTTCTGGTAATTGTAGAAGAGCTACTAAATCTATAAACAAATCTATTGACATAAACTAATTCAACTTTATTGAAATTTCATAATTGCATTGAAAAAAAAAAACTTTTTCAGTTATTTCATTTTCTTAATTTAATTTTTATTTATAGATTCCATTCTAAACATGTAACTTATATATCTTTTGCCTTAATTACGTTTAAATTATAAACTAGATACTGGAAATATTTAATTAATTTGATGCCTTTTTTATAATAACAATAAAAAGATTTATTTCAGCCATTATTGATATTCAATAAATTTGTGAAAAAACGTTCATAAGCGTACAAATGGGTGCAATCAAGAAAATTGTAGGATGAGTAAACATTCTATTACGCTTACGGCTTTATTTAATTATTTGTTAATTTCGATTATTGTTATATCTTCTCTATAAAAATTTATTTGTTCATGTTGTTTGTTTCCATATTTTAATTTTTTATTTTCTTTGATAATAATTAACTTTGGGATTATTGAATTGATTTTATAGTAGGTACATGAATCTATTTTTCATATAAAGCCTGAAATCGGTTACAAATTATTGCGTAACAAAATATACCTAATACGTACAAATTGAAAAATGGAAAATCGTTTAGACTGAAATTCATAATTTTCACTGAGGAACAGATACTTATATTACGTAGTATTAGTACTTAGATTTGATTAAGCAGGCGGTGATTTCCCAGACTTCTCATTGCACTTATGCCTATTGGCCCATTGTACTTATAATAATGTATGTAAATTATAAAAATAATCATTACTTACAATTCTTATTCTATTTTTAATCATTTATATCTGTGATTTATATACTTAGTTAATTCAAAACATTTTTTTGTAAAAATTTATTTCATTTGGTATTTTTTTTTTTAAATTTTCAATATTTACTTCTAATTTATTTGAATTTCCTTGACATTCAGAAAGAGAACTAAATTTCTGTGAAAAGCGATTTAAAAAATTTTTGAAAATGTAATTTAAAACAAAAAAAAAAATATACACTTTCAACGCTTATTTTTCTGATAAATATAAAATAAAATTTTTAGTTGAAATTTATCTTCACAATATCGTTAAAGTGAACGATAACATCCGTAAAAATTACGATATTTCAATAAACATAATTTAAAAAAAAAAATTTCTTCTTTTTTATTAAAGTTTTTGGCATTTGTTTACATACATAAGTCAAGGTCACAAATTTTCCACTAACAAATAAATAATAACAAACTATAATATACAATAGAAAAAAAATCACATTCACAATTCAATAATTTTAATTATTTTTTGAATTTATCGTAAACATATTGAATTCCTTTGTTAAATAAATTTCCCTACAAAAAAATTATTTAAAATTAAAAACCAACATATTTTCAGTACGAAAAATTTTACATTTTTAATTTTAAAAAATAAATATGTAGTGGTATTCTCTAACACAATTTTTTTAAATTAAATTATTACAAAATTAAGTCAAATAAATTACAATTTTTTTTTGTTTTTTCTTCATTAATAAAATTAAAAATGTAAAATATAAACATGATTAAAAAATAAATAAAAAATCCATATTTGATTTTATTCATTAATTTATTCAAATTCATCGTTACCTCATTCTGGAAATTCTCTTGAAATTTAGAATTATCAAAATCTAAACTATTATTTTGACGACGACGATCATTTTTTAAATCAATTTTTGTTAAGCATTCTTCAGAGGATGAATTTGATTCATAATTTTGATTATTATTTTTCATATAATAAATTTTAGTACATTTTGGTTTTGATGGCGAAACTAAACTTGTATCACTATTAATAAAAATATCAAAATTATAATTTTCTTTTCCGTAACAAAACAAAATCAAGTATGTACATATTTACTTTCAAATGTGAGAAAAAAAATTATTTCTGCAAATCAAATGAGAGGATGAACATAATATTACCGAGGTAGATAGTCGGTAGATTATAGGAAATTACAAAATAGGAATTATAGGAAAACACCCAATAAAGAAAATTAGGTATTATAGATATTTGAAAATAAGGATTTATTTAAAAAATGTACGCGCCCAACAACATCCACTCAAGTCATTCACTTTTCTCATCTTACTCAAGAACTCATAAAATTCACATTAATCGATATTACGATATTAATAGATAGATCTTTAATTTTTAAAAACAAGTTAAATTAATCTACATGCCTGTTAGATGAACGAAGACCGGAATATGAATCTTCACAGCTAGTGAAAAAACCGGGAATCAAATTCAAATTGGAAGTTGGATTTCGATTTCGATTTAATTGAAAACTTATATTTTTGTTTTGTCCCGAATTTTGATTAATCCATTTCGAAAATGTATTCTGTTGCTCATTATTTGGAATTTTTGTCCGAATAGAGTTCAAACCGAAACAAATTTTCTCTTTAACTTTATATTCCTGATTTATCTGGGAATTCATTGCATATTTTTTCCCACAAAATAATGGATTTAATAAATTATTTTGATTTTGGTTTTGATTAATTGAATGTAACGTTCTATTCTGATCAAGTTCTGCAGCACGCTGTTTTAAAATAAAAGTATTTAGCTTACAACCTCGTATCTTTTCAAGTTCTTTTAATAAAGAATCTTTTTGGTGGCCTTGCTCTTTAAGTTTTTCTCCCAAAGCTTCGATTTGTTGAGAAAAATATGTTAACAACTTTCTATTTTTAAAAATTGTTGACTGAAAAAATAAAATTACATATTTTTTATTCCTACAATAAATTTCAAAAACTAAAATAAATAAGAAAAAGCAACTTAAAAATTGTCGAATGTTGATATCTTAAAACATTATTTAATCTTAAATTATCAAAAATTCTGAGAATGGAGAGCGGGATGTTTGAGTTTTGACTTATATAATAGTAATTCAAATAGTGAATAAATTATATTTTTAAAATAAATTTCTTATTTTGAATTTATTTTTTTGTTGTCTCGCTGATCTACATGTACCAATTTATTTGCTTCCTTAGGAACCTTAGAAAAAAAAGTGTTGTTTCAATGTTTCGACTTTAATCCAACAAAAAAAAATAAATTCAAAATCATTAAAATATCAGCTATATAACAACATTAATTCTTATTATATTTCTCTATGTTTCGAGGTATAAAATAAAGAATTTGAAATTCCCGTGACACGAAAATTTCGGAAAATTGGAAAAAATTCTAATTATTTTAAAGTTTCATCTTACTTGCATCTCTGCAAGAGATTTCTTTAATTCATTCATTTCTTTTATGTGATCTTCTGAAAGCTTCCGCTCCTCACTTAAATCATCTTCTAGTTCTTTAACAGTTTTCATGAATTTTTCATTTTCAGATTTGATAATTTCATTACTTTCTTTTAATTTTAATTGTCTCGAATGTTCAGTTTTAAGGTCATATAATTTACGCTAAATTTGAAAAATAGAATTTAAAAGGTTAATACAGCAGTTGAATCAAAACATAATCAATCTAGATTTTAATATAATTTATAATTATTTAATTTAATGAATATATGTAATATCTGAAATAAGCAAGAAATGTGAGAATACACAGATTCAAACATTCTCAGTTAAGAGTTTCTTCTTTAGATAAACTCAAGACCATTCTTATGACTCACTGTCGATATAATTACTGCACTTTTTACTTACGTTGATATATAAAAATAAGATTTATCTGAATAGAACCACATAAATTTAACAAACATTTTTTTTTTTTAAATAAAAACAACAAAATTTTTAAATATTTTTCATTCCACTTGGAAACACAATTATAATATTGAAACCAGAAAGATTTCACTGAAATAACTAAAACGTTTTTTTTTTAATATACAATAACTTACCTCTGTTGTTGACAGATCAATATCTTTGCTTTCTAATTGTTCTTGTAATTCGGCATTATCAAATTCAATTTTTTTTATTTCATTTTTCATTTCATCAATAAATTTATCTTTTTCTTCAATTTCATTCTCCAGATCACTTATTTTATGTGAAATGCCATTATTTTTTTGTTCGTACTGTTTGATAATGCCCTCTAATTCACGCACCTAGTTATTAAGAAAGTAAAATAATTCTAGTATTCTATTAAAAGACTATTTTTTTTATTTAATTTGCTCCCTCTCATAATTTAGATTATCTAATAAAAAAAAATTTAGTTACCTTTTGTAATGCTTCTAAATCATTTGTTTTTACATCAGAATGACCTAATAAATCATTTATGAAACTAGCATCGCCAGCATCATGAATAATATTGTGATTAACTTTTTCAGTCTCAATTTCTAGCATTTGAATTCGCTGTTGTAATTCGTCAATAATTTCTTGATTTTTTTTTTCTGATTGTTTTTGAATATTTTCCATGTGGGTCAATGCTTGTGCCGCTTCCATTAACAGTGATTGCTTATCCTCCAATTCTTTTTGTATAATTTCCGTTTCCACCTTAAAAACAAAAACAAAAAAAAAAATAAATTTTCAAAGGAAATATAAAATTTTTTTTTTTAATTTTATGTCTTAACAAGGTTCAATAATTTTAAAATATTTTGTATAAGTTTTCTTATTGCCATTTATTTAAAAAAAAAAATATAGTTCGATATTTTTTTAATTTAAGAACGACCTTAAAATTTATGACAACATTTTTCTAAATTATTTAAAGCAAGAATTCAAAAACAATGAAAAAATTAAGTCATAACTATGGAGACTATTAATTTAGTACAAAGTAATTTGATCATCATGGAAAGAAAAATTTATTGATAATCATCAACAATTTATAATTTGAATAATGAATGTCCTGATCAGGAAGCCAGAAACTTTTTTTTCAACTGATTGATATTTTTGCTTGTAAATATGACTTTATAAAATAAATAGTAATTATAAGAATTTCGGGTAGCAAATTCATCAAGCAAATTAGGATAATCAAAGCACAAAATATTTCTTTTAAAATTTAAGATATAATGAGTTTTTTTGAAAATATTTTTGAAAAAAATAAAAAGTAGGTATATATTCAATTTCTTATGGAATGAAACAAAATTTTTTATGTATCTATACACTACACAAAAATATACATTGTATAATAGTAATTTAAAAATCTTTTTATTACAAGATGTCTAAAAAAATTATATTTAAAAAAGATGAAAATAAATGTTAAAAAAATAATTAATTGTTATAAAAAAACTAATTAACAATTTTAAAATCTTACTTTATTATCAATATATTGTTTCATTAGTGACTCTTGACCATCATTCGTATTATAATTTGGTAATTTTTCTTCCAAAAAATAAATTCGTAACTTCAGATTAAAATTTTCCTTTTTTAATGAAGCCATCTGCTCTTCAAATTCTCTAACAGAACGACCTTGCCCAATAGGTGATGTAGCACCATTATGGTTTAAACTACTTAAACATGGAGAGCGATAACCATCTAAAAATAAAACAAAATAAAATAATTTTTATTCTTAATAGATTAAAAAATATATTAATTTTTTAAACCAATATATCTGAACGGTGAAAATTGATTAAAAACGTAATTTAAAAAAAATCAAATAAAATTAGTTCCAAATTGAAATCAAAATGCCAATTAATTCTGCTATAAAAATTAATAAAAATACATCTTTCAAAAAAAATATCATAAGTATCACAATTTTTTTTTAAGATTTGATGAAACGAGGCTTTTGTAAGGCATTCGTAAAATTTAATACCATTATTTTTGTTTTGAGTCACAGAAACTTCAAATTTTGATTTCAATTGTTTTGTAAATGGGCTAGTCAATAAATTCATACTCATGATTCTCCCGAGATTATCCGATTATTTTAAAAAAAGTTAAAACACAAACTATTTTTTGACAAATTAAAATTATTGTTGATTTTGATGAAGAATTTTTAATTTTTCGGCTTATGAAATATATTATTCAAAATAAATGTTTTTTTTTTTTATGTTAATCTTTCAAATTTGATTAATTTCACTTGGAAAATTTTATTTTATTTTATTTTAACGCTTTACTTCACCCAAAAGATAACCCTTAATCCTTCAAGTGTCCAAGCATAATTATTGAGTTACTATTATGCTAATTGGGAGTATGAAATTTTTATTTGATTAAAAAATGTTAAAACAACAATTTCAAAATAAACGTTATTTTGTTATTTATAATGTAAAAAATTGGTGAATTTAAAAAAAAAATGCAATACAAACAATAAATTTATTTTAAAAATATCGTTTTGCTTGCTGATTAATAATTTTTTTTTTTTAATTAATGGCGCCTTTTCATCTGATATTTTTTGATTTTCATAGACATTCAAAAATAAAATTCACAAATTTTATTTTTTTGGCAGAAAATCAAAATTTATATAAAGTGCGCTAAAAATAATTTGAAATATTGCCATCATAGTTGTTTGATTTCAAAACAAGTAAATAAAGTTCTAAAAAAAAGGAAACAAAAATGTCAAAGTTTCATACACAATATCACAAAATAATATATTTTACAGGTAATGTATACGTATGTAAAAATTTTTAAAAATTTTTCCATTTTGATAAAATTAGCGTAGATATTTGGAAAAATAAGGAATAAAATATTAATTCTATAAGACTTTTCTTCTTTTTTGCTTTTTTAAATTGAATTATACAAGATTATCAAAAGTTAATAATTTTACTTTCTACACAATATATTTAATTTTCAGGCATTTTTCAGTTTTTGTTTTATGTACCTACACATTTATAAGTACATGTAAAATAAAGATAAATTTTTTTTTTTTTTAAGATATTCATAGATATGCGTACTGCTGCATCATTCGTTAAAATTTTCAAAGTTTTCCGTACATGATGATAATACGTTTAGCCTCAGTTAATTAAGTAAAGTAAAAAAATACAACTCTTCAGAAAATGATTTTTGACTTTTTTAATGGCAGAGATATAGAACCTGAAAAAATTCCAAACAATCTTTTGAGACCTAAAAGAATTTTCAATGTAATTGATGCTAATTCTACCGAATCAAATGAATTCATCATCTTGACATAAATCATCATAAACGAAATTGTTTACTTAATAAGAAACAATTCAACGACAATTAATTTATTGGGAAAGTCGATATAAGAGTTTGAAACTATACTACAAGTGAAATCATAGTTCCCACAAAGACATCATATAGCAAGCACTATCCGTTCAAAACAATCATCCCTTAAATGGGAACCCCCCATTATCCAGTATTTTAAAATCCAGATAAACACCAACATATTTTTTATCCACTACAACTTTCAATCCCCTGTGCCACGCTTCTACCGAATTTTGTATTTTAGGGAAATTTGCTTCGGACGCATCAAAAACTGTCCAAAAATTAATTCTATATCTGGGATTCCGGTTCTTTCCTGTAGATGAAATGTAAGTGCTTTCAAACCATTTTGCTATTTTTTGAAAATATTTATCGTAATAGCTTCGTTTTAATAGCTGAAAATATTCTGAAACTTCGTCAGAAGGCACAAAAGAAATGCTCTTCAGCATACGAACATGCAGACTAAAAATTTCGTCATTTCCGTATTTTGAGACCAATTTTAATTTTTGGACTTTGCGCCAAATATTTTGGCCAAAATGAAAGAGGCAACCTTTATATTCTGTGTCCGGTAAAAACATTTTGGCCGCATTAACAATAGCCTTTTCAAAATCATATTCATATTCAACAGCGAGTTTAAACAATTCATAAAAAAAATTCTTCGTAGGCTGTTTGACTTTTCTTTGACATCGAACAAAAAATTAGCGGTACCAGAAATTTTATCTGACAAATATATTGAAAATTAAAAAATGAAAATTTAAATAAGAATGTTTAAATTTAAATGTACAAATTTGACGAAATATTCGTTTTCTTTTAAATATTCATTTTTTTAAAACTAAAACAAATCCGTTATAACTTTCTGAATGTAAAAAAATCAGGTGTAATGGCAAGGTATACTTTATGATGGATGAATACTGATTTTCTATTATTATGATATGTACCTATTGTGAATTGTATATTAAAATATAAGTATTATCAAGTAAAATCCAGTATTTTATTGAATAATAATCGGCGCGCACCGATTATTATTTTATAAAATACTGGATTTTACTGGATTTTAGCTTTCTGGATTTTGGTTCTACTGGATTTTTGACCACTGGATTTTGGATTTTCTGGATTTATTATTACTGGATTTTGTCTTACTGGATTTTGTCTTACTGGATTTTGAAATACTGGATATCAGGGGTAACCCCCCTTAAATCTAATATGGAAGTTATTTGATTCAATATTTTTTTTTTATTAAAGTTACCAAATCACTAGGTGGGATACCTTTTATACTAAAGAAGTATGGTTTTGGTAATGAGGACAGGAAGTTTAGACGGGATTAAAAAGTGGGACAGTTAGTAGGTAATCATTTACACTTTTCTTAAACCGGCGCAAGTCATAAATTAAGCGTCCACCAGCTGACGGGAACAACTTTAATGGGAAAGCATTCCACATTCTCGAGGTGCGAATTGAAAACGAATCTCCGAAGCTCGTTCTATCACATCTGGGAATTTTTACGAAATATGGGTGTGACGTTAAAGCAGTACATGTTTGGCGTGAAAATACTTGAAGTTGAGGAAGTAGGGCCTTTACTTCCAGTGAACACGTATCCATTCCAACAAGGTATTTATAAAAAATGGAAAGAGAACCTACATTACGACGGTGGTTGAGTGAAGTTAATGAGCTGATGGTTTGGTCGTTGTTTATCAATCTAATAGCCCTTCTCTGAACTTTTTCCAGGTATTCAAGATGGGTTTTGGGAGCATCAGCCCATATATTTAGGGTTTAGTGTTGATTTTAAAAGATCATTTATGAAAATTAAAAAGAGGGTTGGGGAGAGAACACACCCTTGGGGTACACCGGAGTTGATATTGAAAATATGTGACTGGTTAAATATTAAACTGTTTTTTATTCCATAAGTAATATAAAATATACTTATTCTCGTGTGTATCTCAATTTTTTTTTTTAAGCGTACTGGTTGTTAAAAATTTCGAATATCACCACACATAATATATATTAAGGTACGTAGACATGGCATCATCTGATCCAACAACCTTAAGGATTTGTTATATGTTGAAAAACTATTTCGACACATGTTTTTGTTTCAAACGATTATGATGCACCTGTCACACTTAGGCTTTTTTCTTATTTTTTCATCAAAATCACAAATTACACAAATTTTTGGAAAAAATATATATTACTTCTCAAAAACAAATTTTTTGATGCAGGATATTGATTTATTTGATATTGGTTTATTGTAAATTAGTTCAAAAAAAATTCCTGACAGACTGAAATCAAATTATTTTTACTGGATTATTGACTTACATGTATTTTCCATGGTTACATCTTGTAATTGCCCTGGACTTGTGCTGAAAATAGAACAAAAAAAAAACATAAATAAAATTATTTCAATTGAAAAAATATACAAATTGTGAAAGTAAAATATTTCTCAAATGAAAACAACTTAATTTTTATGTCAAAAAATTTGTTAAAAAAATCCATATATACAAGACACAAATAATATCTTTTTAATTCAATTTATAAAAAAAATGTTCATTATTTTTTATTTTGTGAATTAAGTTTAATTGAAACACTTGAAAAAAAAATTAAGGAAATTAAAAATTTAAAAATGTTTTATTAAGTTAACAATGAAATTTTTAGTAAATTTTTATGACTAAATAAAAATAAATTTATATTGAGTTTCTTTGGCTCCATTGAAATACTTAATTTAAAAAAATTAAATAACAACGAAAATTTTATTTCATGACTAGATTTTTTTAAATAGCTATCATAGTTTGATGATAAAATAATTTTGTTTTGATTAATATTTACTATAATGGGTTATGATCGGAAATCAGTTTTCCTTTCTCAGGTGTAAAAGAGTTCCTACTATTTTTAAACAAAAATGAATTAGTTTGAAATAAAACACTGATTGTTACGTGATTCAAGTGAAAGAATAGAAAATAATGATGTGCTTATTAGCATAAATACTCTCTCATTTCAAAAACTAAAATTTTGTACGTTTTAGAGTAGACTTTACTATAACATTATTATTCAACAAGTCATGCGGAAAACTAAAATTATCAAACCAATAAAAAATTAACTAAGTAATTGAAGTCTAAGGAAAAAAAATAGTATCTCACATATTTATGGTTTGCTAAAATAAATGGGTGAATTTTATTAAACAAAATTTAAGCTAAAGATCAAAATTGCCTTGACAAAGACATGTGTAATGCCACACAAAAAGCATAATTGCATTATGTTAATGTAAGTATAAAAATATGATTTTGAAATAACTTGATTTTACTGCACATACATAATTTACATGTAAATACATAATTTATCAGGTAAAAATTCTACAATAATGGCTTACGAAATATGATAAGCAGATGCATGAAAATAAACTTATTTGTCATAATTTATTAGCAGTAAAAGATAAATATACTTATAATTGCATCAACTACAAAGTTTAAAAAATGTTTGTTCAATTTTTTTTGGAATATCAAACCATAAAGCAAAGATAAATATATGTACATTATATGTGTAAATGTACTTATGTGGGATCCACAAAATTATTTAGACAATAATATTCTCAATAATAATTTGAACTGAAATAAATCGAGAGTATCCAATCATTTTTTAATGATTATTAGAGTAGATATTTTTTTAAAGTTCAATTGCTGATTGAAAATGAAAAGATTTTTAGAAAAACAAAGACTAAAATTGAAATAGAGTTTATTTTAAAATTAGAATTTATTTTACCTAGATTAAAATTAAGTATAAAGAAAATTTAATTAAAGTTTGAATTCCTTTGAAAAATTTAAATTACTTACAATTAAAATAAGGAAATTGGACTACAAATAAATATTGAATTTTTCATAATTTGGAAAGCTGGAGTTTTATTATTGAAAAGGATCCTACATATAATATATTATATTTATATTTATTTTTTTCAAGGTCTTTAATCAAGAATGCTCAAGTTTAAATAAATGTCAAGTCTTTTTGAAATAAATATAAAATTAAAACAAGCTCAAAATCTTTTTGTGTAATTATAATTACGTAAAAAATCCTGATTAAAATTTGAGATAAAAAAAAGTTTTAAATCCTGATCTTTAATCCTGATATACATAACTTTTTCTTAAGTCAGCAGAACATCTCGATTATTTAAAAAAAATTAGCAAGCATCAAATTTTTAATTAAAGAATTAAATTACCTCGTAATTTGCTTTAAATTTTTCTACATCACAAAGTTATTTTTTGGAATATTTAATCCTTGCTTAGCTAACTTACTTTTAAAAAGTAAGCCAGCAACAAATTTTTGATTAGAGCATTAAACTAGCTTGTAATTAGCTTTAATTTTTTCCACTATCACATTGTAATTTTTTTGCAATATTTAACCCTTGCTCTGCTTACTTTTTCTCACGTCAGTGGAACATGTCGATTATTTACAAAAAAAAAATTAATTATGGCATTTAATTAGCTCGAAATTAGCTTTAAATTTTTCCAGTACCAGTTTTATGTTCTGCTGATGTTGTTCTTCTAACGTTCTAACTTTATTGACATATAATATTTTTAAGTTTGTGTATACGTACGTACAGTAAAAAAAGTCAAATAAATAAATTAAAACTAGGTATATATTGCTAAACAGAATTATCAATAATAATATTTCAAAATAATTGAGAAAGCATGAAAGCATACCTACTTTTACTATTTTTCCTTAAACATTAAGATAAAAAACAAGAATTTTTTTCAACAAATTGAAATAAAGTTTTGTTTAGTACAATACAATTGTTTTGTCAACTGTTAAAATCATAATAAATGTAGGTAGTAAGTAACTGGGTACGAAAAATAAGAATAATAATGTAATTTTAGCACATTATATTTTGTATTAAATTTTAAATTTTAATTGTGGGTTTGAAAGGATCATTGAAGTTTTCTACTAAAATAACATAAAAATATTTTTTATATAGGTACTTTTAAATTGGAATAATGTGATCTAATTTTTTTCTAGGTTTTTGAAAATTATGGAAAAAGTTTGATTGCTCTTGAACTTCAGATGTAATATAGCTGATGTAATGTAATTTATTGAGCTAAAACACAACTCCTTAGAGAATGAGCATTAATTATAATGAATAAATTTAGAAACGAGCGTGAGCATGAGCAAGTTTTATTTATTTTTTTTTTTTTTATGTAAAAAATATTCTAAACAAAATATTTTTATAAATCTTATCTTACCAAAACGGGCTTAATGTTGTACGTCGAACAGGAGTTCCACCATAAGAATTATATCTAAAAATCCCAGCCATAATTTTTACTTATTTATTTATTTTTATTTATATTTTAAAATACACTTATTTTTCTTTGGCATATATTTGATTAATTATAGTTAAATTTAAAGTAATTTCATTAATGTTAAAAACTTAATTTAACTAATTTCTTTATTGACGTCACATTGCAACCATATTTAACTGATTATAAATTCATAATTTTCAAAATTTTAATATTTTATGATAATGAAAAAGAACATATTGTTTTCATATTTCAAATTTAATTAAATCTTTAATTTTAAAAACATTTTATTATGCGATTGCTTTTAAAATGTTGAACTAGAAAAATATTTAAAATAAGCATATAATGTATGTAAAAAGTACAATATACACAAATTGAAATAACAAATTAAGTTCGAGAAAAATTCATTTTCTTCAAGTAGCTTTTAAAAAAAATTCTAGAGCAAAAATATTTTTCATTTTAGAAAAACACATCTTAAAAAATAATTACTTAAAAAATTATATTTATTTAATTATCGCAACAGGAAAACTTTTATATCAAAATATTTAGGACACACACGATTTTTTTCAGAATTAATTATAATAATATGATACGCCAAAATAAATTATTTTTGGCCACACAATTAATAATTTCTCTTTTGAATGAATTGTTTTTGCATCATAAAAGATCAAAAGAATATTTTGAAGGGAAATATTGCAATCTTAAAGAAAAATTGAAAAATTAAAGAAAAATTGAGCAGCTTAGTATTGCAAAATATCAGCACAATTATGTATTAACTTTAATTATGTTATTCTGTATTAATTTTCAACAAATTATGACAGATTGATAAAAATATTAGAATAATAAACGATAAACAATAAATGATAAAGAATCATTTTAATTTTTAATAATTTAATATTTGTTGCATGAAAATTATATAATTACAAAATTCAACAAAACATTTTTTTTTAAACTTAAAATAAATTGTATGCAATAAGTCTGCTTATTATTTTTATTGTTTAAAAGTATTCGTATCAAAAACTTTTTCATTTGGAAAATTGCCAAATAAAATATACAAAAATTTTCATACAGAAATATATTTGCCTTTTTATGAAAAAATAAAACAAAAATTTAAATAGGAATGTATTATAATAATTAGTTATGAATTTTATTAGAATAATTATTTTAATAAATAAAAAATTGAACAATTAAATAATTTAATAAGCAGGTGAGATTATTTTAATGAAACATTTATTTACGATGTTAATCTCAGGAGTGAATATAATATAGATCACAATTTACAGTACATACATAAGTGTTGATACGAAAAATTTATAATTCATAATTTTCGATTTCAATTTTTCTTAGGTTCACAGTTTCCTAAATAAAATAAAGTTTAGTGTTGTTAATATGCGATTTTCAACTAGTATACTGTCAATTTCTAAATATTTCGTTTTTTTGAGAAATAAAATCATTTTAAAAATTTTTAATTGTTCGACGCAATTTTTATATTTGTTGCTATACTACACTTTCCTGGCGCCACGCCTGATATTTTGTACAATATTTGGGTATAATATACGACTTATTGTTAAAAATTTTAATTAAAATTTGTTTTATAAATTTTTTTTTTTGGATTTTTTTGCATTTTCGATTTTCGAAGAGTTAAATTGACCTCTTTGAGCTCTTCGACAAATTTATGCAATGTTATCAGTTTCTGATTTTTTATTTTTTTTAAACAACACAAACACTTAATTCAAGTGAGACAAATTGAAAAATTAACACAAAATTCAGTCCGAGGTGAGAATCGAACGCACGACCGAACATGCCGTAGGATAAGGTCAATACTACTATACCATGACGCTTGATTTCATTTATCAAAAAACTATTATTTTATGTATATGATGAATAAAAGCACTTTGACCGAAACAGAATAAAAGAAAATGGGATTTAATTCATAAAAATGTTTGAACTATATTATATTTCAAAAAAATTATTAAAAATTACCTCCTCAAAATTATGTCCAGTTTAATTCGTAATTCATATATTTAGCATTTCTTAAAATTTAGTTTATTTTTAAAAAATCATAATATTATTATCTTTTTAGCAAATAAAATTTGTGTACTTATGCCAAAAAAAAGGAAAGTAAAATCTAAAATTCGTTATGCCAACCGGTGATTCTATGGCAACCAAAGGTTATATATAGAGAATAAGAACTGTTTATATACTTTTTTTGAATATGAAATATCGTAAACATAGCATAAATATAAATTCAAAGTTTTTCAAATGAAATTCTTCAAAACTACCTATACTTAAAATGAATGCTATTTATGTAAAAGTAAAAAAATAAAATAAGTTGTAATTTTACGAAAAATTTATGCTCATTTTTTATTTATTTAAAAATATTAGAAATACTTATTTATATCATAATAAGCTAGTGAGATTATAATTTAAATAGTTGAGGTCACCTTTGAAAAGAGTTCACATTTGCAGTTTTTCTACTAATATGTACTGTACCATGTACATATACAATATACGTAAGGTGGGCTTTTATATTATTATGAATGTTAACAAAAGTCAAAAATCAAATAGTTTACAATTAAAATTTTATTTATTTATTTTAAATTAAAACGTTTTAAACGGGACTCCCACATAATTCACAATAGTGTAATTTTTGCAATTACAATTAGCATTCTTTTTATTTATTAATTAAATTAGAATATTGAACTTGAAAAAAAAAAAAACATAACAAATTGCGCAATTTTTTCAAAGCTTTACTTTATTTTACACATACCTAATAATAAAAAATTTCACAAACAAATAAGTATTATTGATAGATGAGAATGAGTGATCTAATTATTTTCTCTATTACAATAGAGGAAGTGCAAAATTTGAACTAAATGCGAGGCTAAATGGTTTGTATTGATAAATAAAATAATTAAAAAAAATCCGAGATAAATTTTGTAAATAAAAGCTTTGTAATAAATAAACTTCAAGCGCAATTAAAAACGAAATAAAATTTTTAAAATCCATTTGTCTTTCTTAACTATAAACACTAACAATTCATCGGATAAAAATTACGTCGCGTGGATAATGTACACAGATCTGAATTATATATATAATATGAAAATTCACCCAAAGATAAATCATTTTCACCAACCATTCATCGTCGAAAAAAAAAATTTGTCACCAATGTATTTAAACTTAAAAATTAAATAATTATGTATGTACATTGCATATATTCGTACATTATACAGTACATAATAATTAACTTCAAAAGGTAAAAATAAACATATGAAAAGAAGTAATTTTTTTAGCATTTTACCTACATTAATTTTTCGAGAACACAGTAATGGGGAACAAATACTATTATCCAATTTGAATAATTTTTGTGACCGTAATGTATTAAAATCGAATAAAGCAAGACAATTTATTTTTGTAGGCAAATAATCAATAGAATTTGAAGAAAATAATATGAAAACTTTGTTGTTGTTTTGATTTTATTTTATCTAAAATCTAAATTGACCTATTTTTAGTTATTGAAAAATGTAAATAAAATAAATGTATTTTTTTTAACTTCGGATATGGGTGCGTGCATATTGCACGTCATAAGTATCGCACATGTTTCAGTTTATAGGAAATAATCAAAGTTGGTGATGATTGCAACTGAAACAGTTTTGTTTTGATACAAAAAGAATACATTGTACATGTAATATGTACTATACATTAGGTATGCACATAATTTTTTTTTTTATTTTTATTTTCATTCCTTATAAAGTTGTGTGAAATAAAACAAGAGGATATATAATTTTTTTTGTTTTCCTGGTTGCTGTCGACATTGAGTTGGAATGAAATAATGTTTTTCGGTTTGAAAATTTAATTGAATTTAAAGTTTCCTTTTATTAGGCAAGATTCAGCTAATTTAAATTGAACTTAGATTGAGTAAAATAAATACAAGTTATTTACTTTCCTAGTCATCATATTATTTGAATCTGTAGCTGTTTTCTTCATTCATGGTGAAATATCATTTTATACGGGTAGACTATATTTTTTATTCCAAATTCCAGAAAAAATCGTATTAGTGTAGAAAAAATTACAATGAACTTTAATATTGGAAGCGAAAAAAAAAATCTATGAACCTCAACCTTTGTAAAACATAAACTGAAATTAAAAAACTCTAAGAATGTTTTCTTTTTTCAATTATTTTATTGTCATAATTATAAAATGAAGGATTATTCGCACTTTTTGATTTTGAATGAAACTTAAGACAGCTTATTATTAATTTATTTTTGCTAAAATATTACTATAAAATTGGTTTGAAACATGAATTTTAATCAAAATTATTAATTAACACATGTAATAACGTTCATTGTCTAAAAAAATAGTTTCTATAAAAATAATATTTATACGCAAGTGACAATTAATTAAAGCGCATATGTAAATCAGAGATAGAAATAGTACAAAAATTGATATAGCATAAAAGTCACGTGAATGTTTCATTTTTTTTTTTAATTTATATCTTAATGATTTTTTTTACAGTGCATATAAAAAATTTTAATAATTTTCTTTTTTCTGATAATTTTTTTTATAAGGGGGGGTCATTGAACACTTTTTAATAAGTCTCGTAAATTATTGTAAAAAAAAAAATGTTTTGTATTGAAAAAAAAACAAATAAAAGACAATTAAAACAACTGATAGAAAAAAAATTATAAGAAATTTATATTCTTGATAAAAACTGCACAGACGACAGAGATTGAAGTAAAATGACACAAGTCACATTTGCATTATTGAATTCTGTTGTTTTTTTTTTTAATTCTCAAGTATTATTACAGGCGGAAATCTTATAAAGAATTCATATTGAAATTGGCATGACATAATGATGAGCGATGCATTTTAAGTAGTTATTTTTTTTTTTTAATTTTTGTTTACCAAAGTGCGGTTAAAGTAAATGTTTTGGTAAAAAATTTTAACTTAATAATAGCCCAAATATTTACAATTTCAAAATTTCAGGGGCTTTCAGGGGCAATTCTGAATTATTTGAGTTGATTCAGTAAGTAGCATTTGCCGTTATTGAGTACGAGCCTTAATTGAATACTCTATTGCTCTACTACAAAACATAACAAATGAAATAAAAACTTGGTCCACAATCTGCACATTAAACTAGTTTTTAAAGCTCAAGATTTTAACTAATTTTTTTAGCAAACATCCAGTTTTTTTTAACTTTTTTCTTCTATCTATGTACAATAATATTAGGAAATGTATTCAAATAAACTTCTTCACCCTATTAATTTCCCAAGAGATGGAAGAGAAAATAATTCGGATAATAAATCCTTAATAAATCAAATCACGTATCTCATACAGTGAATGTAGACCCAAAATTATTTTACATTTCACAAAATTGAAAATTATAAGGCTTTAACCATTAAGGAAGTATAATATAGAGTAACTCTGTCAAACAACTTTTTGAAATATCGTTTTTATTTTTTTTCCTATTTTTTCAGACCCCCAAAACATATGTATAAGCAAAAAAGTTTTTATATTTTCTCTAATACTCATTAATTTTTTTCAATTTTGAGAATGTTTAGTTTTATTACAACAAACTTCTAAAAATTCGAATGTAGTTGTGCGAAAAATCATGAATGAATGAAAAAATATGTGTCTAAATTATGTATTGTTGTGATGACAACTATGATTTTTTTTTTTTAAACTAGCATCTTCGTCTTCATTGAAATTTATAAAATTCTTATCATAACTTATTTCAAATCAATAAATATATATATTCCAATTTAATTTTTATATTAATAAAGAGATAATAAGTCATAATATTTTATCTCCTTTGGATAAAATATTCTTAAACGATAGTGGGAGACATTGCTTTATTTTTTTCGTGAATTTACGTTTAATTAGTTCGTTCTTTAAAATAATAGTGTTTTAATAGTACATGTGTATATTAAAATGTTTTGCATGAAATTTGTTTTAACAATTTAAATTTTGAAATTCTTTTAAGGGCATTAAGAAAATTATATCGGAATATTTTATTATTATTGGAAATTTATCAATTTGGTTACGGAATTAAAATAAGTATAAATAATTTGAATAAAATAAAATACCTTAATATTTATTCATTTATTTTATATATTAATAAGTAGGTAATCGCACTTTTTTAAATGCGCGACCTTCACTTAAATATTTTACTTATTCATGAAGTTAGAGCTCCATAAAAAGTAGTCGACTAAACAAGTTATCTTCTATCGACCCCAATCATAAAAAAAAAGAAAAAAAGAATGATGTCCTTGAATTGAAATCAGAACAATTTTTATATCACAAAAATTATGACAATGATTTGGAAATATTTTATGTATTTGAAAGCACCAACTGTTTGAAATTACCAGATTTCATATAAAAATTTTTGATAACTATTTTGCTCAAAATTTTTATAAAAAAAAAGAATTTAACAAACAGTATACAATTACATTGCTGTTTGGACGCAACAAAATCATCAAAAAAATATGATTTCTGGTTCACCGAAACAGACGAATGTTATGAACATAAATTTAAATTTTTGAAGTTTGTTATTATAGTACGATTCAAATCACTTGACCAATGAGCTTTTAAGAGAGGGTAAAATTTGAATAAAATTATTATACAAAAATTGCATGAGCTTTTTTCTTAAATAATTTCCCCTAAATTTTGTATGCATTTTTTAATGGAAAGGGAAAGCTTCGCATAACGGATTGGTCAAGTGATTTGAATCGTACTATAACACTTTTAATAACAAAAGGCTCTAAATTTTTAAAAGGGATATTATTAAAAAGTTAAAGTATCCTTTCAAAGCAAAATAAAAAAACAAAAAAATCATTATTCCAATGATATAAAATAATGTGAACATCGTCGGTCTCATGCAAAAATCACTAAACTGCAAAAACATAGTTTTGAGAAAATTGGATTTAAATTTTTTTTTTTTCTTTTTTTTAGAACGTTTTTGTACTTTCGGGAAAATAAAAATAGTCATTGCGGATAATTTATGACAGCAACATATTAAAATTTTAGTTTTTTATGATTTTTCTACAATATTAGGTCAAAACGGCCAAAATTACAGTTTCGTGATTTTTGCAAGAGACCGACGATATGTAAATAAACATTAAATAAAATGAATTTATTAATGCTTCAAATATAATTTTTTTATTTACATTCTAACACATATTTTTTTTCTATAGAGAACAAATACTAGTAAACATTACAATATAATTATAATACATAAAGGAAATATTTTGTTTATTTTTAAAAGCTTTATATAAAAATTATTTTAAAAGCTATAAAGCACTCTCGTTATAGCGATATATAACAAAAATAAAAGCTTGGGGGTCTGATCTAATTTTTGTTTAACTTTTTTTATTCGAATTTTTTGCTTAGAATAGTTACTCTATTTATACTTACTTTATGCTTTAACTAACTTGGTAATTAATTTTATCTCAATCGAAAGTTATAGTTGTTACATTTAAAATTAAATCGAAAAATTTTAATAATTATTGCCATAAGAAAAGTATTTACTGGTTTCTATTTCTACACACAACATTATTATGTTTCATCGGTCTATTTCGTCCATTAATATTTAGAGAAAAAAAAACAATATTATGACTTTATAATAATTGTCATTCAAACGATAACAATGTGTTATAAAAATTTATATATTCAGCAAATTCCAATTCCAATTGTTAGCTTGAATATATTTTTTTAATTAAAAGAAGAATGAAAATAAAATTCTTTGATAAAAAAATATTTAGTTTTCAATCGAGTTAGGAGGATAAGAAAACTAAAAAATATTTTGTCGAGCTTTTCAATTCCTGAACAGATAAATCCTCTTCAATTTATTTTGTGATATCTTTTTCCTTTTAATCAATTGAGTCTAAAGGGTCTGTGATATATATATGCGTGTAAAAAATAATTATTTTTTTTTTTTTTAATCTCAAATTGCACATTTTTTATAGGAGCATTATATATAATTATTTACTGACAGATATCTTCTAATGACTAATTCTTTATTTATTTTATATTTATACTATATTTTATTTAAGAACATTTTAATATATACAATAATATTAAATAAGATAAGTTAATCTGCCAAAATTCGCAATTCATCTTCATTCTATTTATTGTTATTGTTGTTCTTCATATAAAAAATAATATTTTCGTTATAAGTTGTATCTAGATAGGATAAATACATTTATAGTTATTTTAATAATTATTTTTCATAAAAATTCATAAACAATTTGAACTTCTTATTTGAGGAATGACCTTATCAGTAATCTGACGACAAAAAATAAAATTTCAAAAAAAAATTCCTATAATAAGTCGTGAAACAATATTTGATCACACAAAATTGCTTTTTTTTTCTGAATACTTGTACAAAAATGAGAACATTTATAATTTTATAAATAATATAAAAATTTTATTAATAAGTTGAATAAAGTTGAAAGATTAGTAAGTTGATTGAGCGAAATTTTGAAATTATTAGTTTTAATATTTTAAGCGCTAGAAAAAAATTTTTTTTTAAATACGTATATACTTAAAATTTTTTTTTTTTTTAAATATTTGTAAAATTATTAAGTTGGTGTAATGTTTATCTTTACAAATTAGAGTAAAATGCGGGATCTGGAAAATATTTTCATTAAATTCATATATTTATTTCATAACCGTGGGTGTGTTCAGAAATTTCAATTTTTTTTTATATGCACAATAATTTAAATCCATTAATTTATCCATCTTAGTATAATAATGCATTTTAAAATATAATTTTTATTTTTTTCCTTTCATTAAAGAAAATTCGTAATAATTTTATATACTTATTATATGGCTAACCATAGAAATAAATTAACATAAATTTTAATAAAACATATGTCCGCATTTTAGCTTTTATCAAAAAATTATGTTAATGTGATAAATGGTTAAACAAAATCTAATAAATTATTCCGTTGAGAAAATTTTAGATTTACATATTACAAGTAAGAATTGCTACATGATCAGTCGTCTCGATATAAACTTAAGAATTTTTTTAAATGATCAAAATTAATTTCTTGTGTAATGTTAAAAAACTTATTTGTTTATGTTTATGATGAAGAAAACTAATGACAGATAAAATTGTTGGCCGATACATATTCGGGGTAAGAGTAAAAAATTCAATTCTGCGCTTTATAATTAATTTTACAAAAACTTACTATGCTTCCTATCATTTTTGTAGAATTCTACTCCAGAATTATATTAAAATAATAAACAAAAAAAAAATAAAAAGTTTATAAACGTTAATTTAGTGGAGCAATGGACGACGACTGATAAAACATAAAACGATAAAACCCACAAAATTTAAACTATAATTGATCAAAAGTCACGATTGAATAATTCATTAATGTATATGTACACATTGTACATATACTTATTTTTATTTTGATCGTATAAGAATAAATTGCAATATTGTTATGTTTAAAAGAAAAACAAATATAGTTTTTTTATCGTGATGAATCCAAGCGTAGTGTTATAATCGCTTTAAAAATTTTAATAATTAAATCTTTTGATTGATTTTGTTTTCAAATTAAAAAGAAATTAAAATTATTCAAATATATATTTAGTACAGTCATTTGGTTCGAAAAATAGTGATTACCTGGAAAGTTTTCCGGGAGTTTTGAAAATTGGTAATTTTATAGATTTTGATGTGCTCTTTCCGAATTTCGACTTTGCGACCTCGTATTTTGTCCGCTCGCGCCGCCATATTGAAAAAATGGCGCCTAAAATTAGTTTTTTGGCAATATCTCCTTTGCGACTGATTTTACGATACAAACAATTATGTACAATGAAACTAGAGACAATTATCTACAATTTATGTATCAACCTTTTTTTTCATAAAGTCAATAGTTAAGGCGTACGAGCGCCGCAAAGTTTACTCCAAATGACTACCAAATGACTGCAATAATTATATACTTTGATCATTTGGTTCAATTTCATTTGGCTTTACTACATCTCTCAGTAGAAACTTGAAGATTTTAATACCTTTTTAACAGCTTACGAGGAAATCATCATTTAAAAAAGACAATATATTTTACGATTAACATAAAAAATATTCGTAAGTTTGGCAACCTCACAGTTTGAATTAGTCCGATATTCCGATACTCTATCAAACTTTTGATAAATGTTTAATTTTAGGTTTCAGTGATAATTTGTTTAATTTATTTATAAAAGTTCTGTTTCCAACAATGGCTTGATAATGGGACAAAATTAAATTATTTTCATCTTCGTATCTGATATTTTTAAATTCATAAAAAAAAACTACTTTTCAAGGATAGATTTTTATAATCCCTTTGATGTAAAACATATGTATCTCAAAAATTTTATTTTTACAAGAAAAAAACACATATATGTAATGTTTATACAGAGTCGGATAGTCTGTTCTAAAATATTATATGTTCATCCATTATGTTTATTTTTCAACTTCAAACTTTATTGAAAAAATAAACAAAACAAAAATATAATAAATAACAAACAAAATATTTTCGAATTTTCACGCTGCATGATTATCGCCCTAAAAAATTATTTCTCTGCCAATAAAATATTTCTTTTTCTTCTCTTCTTTTTAAATTTAAATATCCGGCAAAAAATATTTTCAAGAAAATTAAAAAAGAATAGTGTTATGCAATCGTTTCTTTTTAATAGCGACTTTTACTCTTACTTTTTTTTTGTTTCCAAGATTAGGTGAATATCAATTAGATTTATTATTCTAATAGATATCATATTAGAATTATCTTAAATTCATACAAGATCTGTTTCATAATTTTAGTTTTATTTATATTTATTTACACCTATTCGAATCCCAAAATGTTAAATTCTTAGAAAACGTTGATATTAAATTCCTTGTTTTAACATTAACATAGATAAGGAATTTATAATTTGGTCTCTATAACTAGGATGTCCAGAATTCGGTTTCAAATCACTCAAATGTCAGACTTTACATTTTATTAGGTTTGTAGTTCTTTCAATTGTATTCAGAAGATAATTTCAATTTATAGATATATTTATGTGTAATTAATTTTGAAGTAAATACATAGGTATATTAAAAACTATGTACATACGCATACAATAGTAAAAATAAATTTATTTTTCGCCCTTCCAGAATATACGTATAGGTACTCGTAATTTAATACGAATTGACAAAAATGTATATACATATACCATTTCCATATATCATTTATTGAGAATAATTAAAAAAAAAACAAATAATAAGAAAAAAGATCAAAAGAAATTATCCAAAAATAAATATAATGAAGTGCTACATAAAATATAAAAACTATTATTAGAATAGAACTAAACACATATCCAAAGATATTTATCTTAATTACATAATATAATATACGTAGCCCGGTCATGAATATATAGACTCGACAAGAAATTTTTTTTTATCTTGATTAAAATGAAAATAAATTTTGCTCAAATAACTAATAAATTAAATAAATTCTATTTTAAGTAAATTTAATTAGAAGATCAAGCGGACATCTATTTTAATTTTATAAACAAAAAAAGTGTTGTAAACATTCATTTAATACATTAGTCATCAAATAAGTTTTTTTTAATCCTTTTATAAAATGCATGTTTTCTTACGATGTTATGGTACATTCATAGGAGAAGGTACATATGCAATTAAAATTGCATGACTCATTTTTAATTCCAAATTTCAATAACAGGATAACAGAAAATTGTATCTAATTATTTTCTCATTTGAAAAATTCAAGGATAAGGTAATAATAATGAAAAAATATTCCTTTTTATTAAAAAAAACGTTAGTTTTTTTTCTTCACTGCAAGCTCTTATGAAACCCTTATCATTTTCTTTATAGAATATTCTCATTAATTTTAAGAAAACCTTAGCATTGGCTTACTCTTCCTTAAATCATTTTTCTATTATATTTTCTCAAGTAGTAAATTATTGGTATTGGAATTTCTCTAATGGTTAAAAAAAAAATCATATTTGGTACAATTTAATTTTTTAATTTTTCAGTAAGTTAATAAATGAAAGTGGAAGACAGATATTTATTAATACATGTATTTTCATTCAGTGATACAGTATTAAAGGTTTTTAACTAAGTTTTCAACCTAATCATATTTTATGTATAACTGTGATGATTCATATTCTTATCATTGCACTGGAAAAACAACATTAAAAGAATTTCCTCTTATCACATGAATTTAGCGAATATATTTAGTTAAAACTCAAAATCTTAATAATCTATTTTAGGGTTTTGGTATATAAAAAATTAATGTTTTTTTTAATGAGAAATTTTGTGTATTAGTCAGCGCGGAATAGACGTTTTTTTCATAACATTTTTATAACAAAGAGGGAGTTTAATACGCATGATAGTAAAATATCATTCAAATACATAATAAAATAATAACAATCATTCAACAAAATAAGACGAGGTCAGTGGCGCTTAAAAAGAAGGATTCCTTTGCACGTAAGAATAATAGAAAGTAAAATTTATGTAGTTGAGAGGAAAAGTGATGTACCAAAAAAAAAAACAAAAAATAAAAGTACAAATTTTTTTCAAATAAAAATTTAACTATCCACAAAAATTTGGTTTTTATTTCTATAAGTTAAGTATGTAAAAGACTAATAATTTGTCTGTTACTTTCCCAAAAAGTTTATTGTGTATTTTATTTACACTTTCGTTATACATTTTTCAACAAAAATTACGATTACGATGACGAAATATGATTCATCAAAATACAGATTAAAATTCATAACTTTAGAAAAAAAAAAGTTTAGAATGGGTAATATTTTTCTGATATAAAATGCTTCCATACATATATAAACTGGGCAATAAGTTACATGTAGAAATTTAGTGTTTTTCGTGCCAATATTTTCCTCTTTCTCCAATATTTTTATTAAACTTAAGTTAAATAAAAACAATTAAAAAAATGTATCGTAGTAAAGGGATTTAGAGGCTAAATGCTTCATGGAAACCCACATTCACACAACATCCCACAGACATAACAATATATTTCAATAAAGCATTATATATCCTGACATCTAAAATACAAAAAAAATGGAATCAATCTTCTATCTTTTTATGAATCCATATCTATCTTTTTACGAACATGTGAAATAGACCATGAAAATTCAGACATAGAATATAGTCTTATTCAGTGTACTAAATCCAAAAATATTTGGAGGTCCCTGTCCCAACCAAAGTAACATATTTTCCAAATCCTAACGTTTTTGGGTTCTTCATTCAATCTCAACGCGGATCAGGTATTTAAATTTAAAATATATTTGTATATAATAAATACAATAAGTTAATTAAATAAAATATAAAAATAGCAATTAAATTTATTGTGATAACATTAAAAATAATATAATTTTAAACCATATAATTATACAATAATACTAATAGAATTATTATGGAATAAATCGAGGAATAAATAAATTAATAAAAAAATTGTAAAATAGAGATTTGAATTTTTTTATAATACCTAAACCTAACTCTTAAAAAATTTTGAACGAGTCTCAAGCTTTGTCATATACCTGTAACGATGCTATTGTGAATTTTTCTTAGAATTAATAACATCTTGAAAGATTATTTATTCGAAATTCTTATGCCATCCATAAAGATATTATTTTATATTACAGTATTTAACATTTTTTATGACTTACTATTAATTAATTAATTCAAATACAACTTTTCAAAAAAAATTAAATTAAATTAAGAAACCTGCTTATGTGCCCTAAAATATTCTTCAAACCCCGAAATCGTAAACATTTCAATACTTTTTACATAAATCCAAAATATTTTAATGTTGAAATTCCTTTATATAGATAAAAAAAGTTTTTAATTTCTAATTCCGCCAAGCATCTGTTCAACAAATACATAAAACTTACATACACCAATAAAAAAAAAATTGTTATCCCTGTTTTTTCTTCACAATTTTAAAAACAATAACTAACAACTGAAATAAATAGGTAGAATTATTTAGAAGAATTAAGAATAAATTCTAGGGTGGGTAGAAGCGAAGAAAAATAATACAAAACTAGTTTTAATCTGAGATATTTAAAAAAGATAACATGTAAATTGTTGATACTTAGTCTAGGTTCGAAATGACAGCAAGTGAAGTCAATTAAGACAATTGTCAATTAAAGATAACTTCCATATTCGCAATGTAAACATAATTATGTAGGCGAAACAACTTAAAAGGGATAAATAAAGAATTATGAAAGATTTGGAAAAAGAAAATGAGATTTTCCGGACCTAAAAATCCATTTCAGTCCAGCCCTGTTGTCGGTAAGCAAGAAATTTGTTATAAAGTGTGTACTGTAAAGAAATTTGCTATATAAAAAATTAATTTTAGGGAAATATCTGCAAACTTAAGATTTAACATCACTAAGAAATCGTGAACATATAAGTTCCTAATTGAGCTGTAATTTTCTTAAATTTTTTTTATGTGAATCAATACAACTTAATATCTGGATCTTGTTTATTGCAATTTTTTTTTTGCTTTATTTTTTAGATAGAGGTATAATCATAAAATTTTTGCTCTAGGAATTTTTTTTTTTTAATTAAATCGGGATGCGTAGTAAAATATATCAGCCATTGTGTTTAAAAAAATATTTTGTTATTTTACCAATTTATTTTTGTTATTCACTTTAATTGCATTTTGTATTTAATTTTTGTTAACAAACAAAATATATGTATTAAATTACTTTAATTTTCAAATAGTTTTATAGATTATTGTGAATTCAAAATATTTAAATTAAGAATATATTTATACACCTATATATATATTTTTTTTCATTAAAATGATAATTATTTTTTTTTTATTTTATTTTGATAATGATTTTGAAACCACATAAGTTACTGTGTATGAGCAGTTCAAAGATTATATCAATATTTTTTTTTTTAAATTTATATGTTTTTATATATTGAATTATTTACAATGCCGATAAGCACTTTAAAAACTGAATTTTTTAATGACCAGAGGTTATCTTATACACATTTAATAGGTCTTCAAAATTTACGAATTATAAACTAATAACTAATTAATAAAGATAATTAAAAATAGCCTAAATTAAAGTAACTGAACATGCAATTTCTATATTTGGCGTCAAATACATATATCAAATAATTATAATTATATAATAAAATTATTATTATAATAATTATATAATAATTATATAATAATTATTTTTGTTCAAGTTTCTGTTTTATTACATGTTCACAATATTATGATAAGTATTTCAATTCTATATATGTTCTAGTTTTTAATGTTGAACTAAGTGCTTAAACTATTATTGAAGATCATATCGTATTAAGATACTTTTTAAAATCAATTCGAGAAAATTGTGATTTTTTTTAATATTTGAACTATTTATCCTTCAACAGATAACAATACTGGATTTTCATATTAAACACAGTTTAGAAATCGGCATTGTATGCACGAACAACTTAAAGAACTAAATCCACATTGAATTTGTAATCGGTAAATTCATGAAATTAACACTAGTGAAAATAAATGTCAAACTTAATCAAAAAAAAAAAAAAAAACAAACAAAAAAATTGTCTATGAAGATAAATGAAGATAATCGTATTTATAGTTGCACACAAAAAAGAAATTCAGTTTCCCCTATCTTAAGGCTAAACATTTTGTAAAATTCTTTTGAAAGTGATAACTGCGTAAAAATTAAGATACATTATTTTGCTTTTTTTGACATTCCTTTGGAGGATCATCAAATAATGTTTATTTTTTAATGTATAAATATTTGTCAGATACAAAATCTTTGAGTAAAATATTAAAATTACTTATTTACATTTCTATTTTTTATTTTATTTTAATTCACAATTAAAAACAAAAAAATTTCCGCATGTTTAATTTGTTTTCTTTTTTTTTGTCGTCTATAATGTTCCTAGTTTATTTAAAAATGCACATCAATGAAATTTTCTTTAGTACAAAATAATTTAAAATTTATTAATTCCCGCGCGATATTTTTTTTTCTTCTATATTTACGATTAATTTTTATTTTTTTTTTTGTTAATTTTATAAGTTTTACAAAAAAATTTTCAGATATTGTCTATTTTCATAACAATAATGAAACCGTGAAAAAATATACTATATATAATATAAAAGAAAGAACGTCCGTTCAAAATAAAAGTTTCATTAGAACTGAGAAAATAAATAAAATTTTCTCCCAATAGACCGTATCGTTTTAGTTTTGAGTTCTGAGATAAATCTTTTTTTTTTTTTTTGGTTGGTTTCATCAAGAAAAATTATTATACTATTTTCTTTACGGTGAATTTTCATTCAACCCCAATTTTTGACTTAAATTATGTGAGGAAAGATAGAATGCATTTATGTGTTTAAAAAATAAATTTTAGAATTAAGAGAGTTTGAGAGAAACTAAATTAAGTTTTGATGTTAAATAATAACAAAGACCAATTTCATAAATCAAGAAAGGCAAGATACGTGAAGCTAGCTGCCACTACGGATTTCACATTTTGTACAACTGCAAGATTTATCGAATTCGAGTAACAAAGTTGGTGTACAAGAAGTCAAATTCTAATCTTGATGTGTTTAATATACTTACTCGAAAATTTTCGCATCAAACGAAAGCAAAAAAAAAGATATAAAAATAAGAACTATCGATGAAAGTTGTTGTTAACATTTGGAATAATATTGTTATTCGTTCAAAATTGTTACCAGAATTTTTAAATATCTGAATTGTGGATTCAATTTTCAATTCGCAACAATGTTTTTATTTTGAGTAGAAATGCCTTTTGAAACATGCAAATATTGTGAATAATCAAATGGTTATTGTAGTAAACAAGCTGAAAAAAAATAAGTAACGAATCTCAAAAATTCAGAATTCATTTATATTATTTTTAGAACTTCAGACGTATTTTTTTTATATATTTTGATACATATTATTACTTTTAACGAAATAAAATAATTTTTAAATTAAACAGGAAGACTTTATCAAAACAGAGAGGAATAAAAACGTGTTAAATAATTATTTTTGTGAAGTATGAAAATTTTCCACTCAACCAGCATAAAATGTTACATACACATACAACATTTTTTCCAAAATTTATTTCTCCCTGGGTAGTATAATGGTTAATTGAAATGTTTATCATATGTTTTGTTTCTATTTAAAAAAAAGTCATATCCAATTTCACTCAAAATTTAACTGATACAATTAATAGGCCATTATTCTAAAATCATATTTTTAAGATTCGATTTTTATTCTCTAGATTCGTCAGGGACATTTGTAGACAAAATAAATTTATATCAGGTATAAATATAGAAAAGAGTGCAACAATGGCTTCAGTATCTTTGGCAATAAATAAATAAGATTCAAAATTAAAGTTAGTGATAGTGTCCGTATCATGTGTTTTTACATTAATTTTTTTTTAGTTTTTGACTTATTACTAATTTCGTAAATTCTTATTAGTTATATAAAAGTAGTTCAGAAGATTGTAAATACGTAGTTTTTTTTTCTGAGAAAAGCTTAATTATAATTAATAAATTTAGTCATCAAACGATGGTGTTGAAGATAATTTTTTTAATAAAAAAAAAGGAAATAATCATAATTCGTATTTTTATGATTAATAAACTATAACTTTTTGCTTATAATCATACATTAAGTATAAAACTATTTTTTTTAATACAAAAATATTTAAAATTAAAATAAAAAATGTTAGCTTAAAAGTTTTTTTTTTTTCTGTTTATGGATCTAAGGAAAATGAACTTTTTTACTGAAATTTAATCTGTATACTAATCCAATAACGAACAGAATAATAATGACCTCGAATTTCATATAAATAGTAAAATGATTTAGGGGAGAATATTATGAAAATTAGATTTCTGGAATTTCGAAATAAACATATAAATACCAAATATTTTTTTATTTTAAATTTTTAGCTTAAAATTTGTACCTTAATGATTAATTCATTTTGCTAATTTCAAAAATAAAAATTCTAATTGGCATTTGTCCAAATTAAAATTAAAAAACGTGTGTCTGAACGATCACAATTCAGTTCATCACACTCGTAATGCCTGAGATTATTATTTTTTAAGTGAATCGAATTTCAAAGTGATCTAAATTTATGACTTATAGCTAATAACACGTTCATATTTATGAAATATATTTTATGAACATGAATATACAATGCATTCTGTATGCATAGATATTTCTTTTAGTAAGGTAAGACATTAAACTAGTACATATCAGAAAATAATGTATATTTCATCAGTGAGATAAAGTTCAATTGGACTGAACTACAAGAATTTGGATTCCTAAATTAATTTTTCGAATATAATTTCGATTCTTTTAAACAAGATCAGAACCATATTTTGTGTACTAAATTTTGTTGAAGTTCGACGTTGGGTTTTTTTAAAGATACTGATATAATATGATTTAAGATTTCAAATAAAAAAAAAAATTGAGATGAAAATAAAAACTACTAATAACTACAAATTGTATAATTCCTTCTATGCAATAGAATAGATACATGTATAAAAAAAAAATAAATTTTGATAAATTAAAAATTTTGAAATATTAAAAGTTTGTTATTTTTTCATTATAATATTCTTACAATTGTATTGAAAAGCTTTTTTTAAGAAACAAAAATAAAAAAGAAGAAAATAAGCTTTTTAAATTTAAAAAGTTCCATGGAAAAATAAACATTCAGAATGTAGAAAAAAATTCCAAAAAAAATTACAAATAAATTAGATTAAACTATCAATATCTGTAATTAATGAAGAATAATGATTTTGATGAATAATTTGTTCTTTTTACCTCAAGCTTTCCTTTTGAAGTCTTGGAAAAAACAAATACTTGCTATAAAAATGTTATAATAATAATCAAATATCTATTTTAAATTATAGGAAAAAAATACACCGACAGAATTCATGTTCAAAAGTTGACATATAGATTTTAGGATAATAATTTGACATATAAAATTCTAAATTTTAACAAAATAAATGTAATATGAATCGCAACCTGACAAAAACGGGTTTTTTGCAAAAATTGGATTTTTATTCTTGAAAGTGGTAGAAAGTGGTATTAGAAATTATGTTTGTTCAACAAGTTTGCCGCCATTTTGGTTTTTTTAGGTTTTACAGTTACTTATTAAGCATTTTTGAGTATGAAAACTTCGAAATAGCCTTTCATGATGTTCTAGACTTTGATTCAGGAGGAGTTTACCTTCATTTTTTTTAGGAAGTTTTAGTTCCTGAAAATATTGTATAGATGGCGTTTTAACCAATTTTGTGTATTAAACTAAAATTACTCCACCTTTTGGGGCAATATTTGTAATACAGAAATAAACCAAAAAAAGACCGTTTCAAGACCTTTCCAAAAAAAAAAAATTTTAAGAATCGAATAATTAATAAAAGAGGTATACCAAGTTGCAAGTTAAAAAAAATACGAAAAAAAATGTCAATTTTAAAGAACGAATCCATAACAAAAATGACTGAAAATCCAAAATTTATGAGGACATGTTTTTAGGAAATGCATGTTGGAACGTGAATGAACGGATAAAACGTTCGAATAATTTAAAACAATTATCTACTACTAAAAAACGTAAAAGCGACTCAAAACAACTCGTGAGTGAGATTTTGAATGATTCGGAGACCAAGCTGGACTGGCCTAACAAGCTAGAAGGAGTTTCCTGGTGGGCGTAACTAAAATCATGTCTAAAATTATAATGTTTTCTTTTAATTTTTTTTTAAGCGTGAGAAAATTTTTTTACAAAGAAAATTTGAATTTCCTGGTCCTAAATTCATTCCCAGTCCAGCCCTGTTCGGAGATACTCGATTTTATAGAACTTGCTACATGCTTTTCAGAAATTATTGTAAAATCAGATGGGATTAAATAATGAAAAAACAAATTACAATAGTAAAAAGTTTAAGTTATAAGTTTGGAAAGAAAATTGGAAAGAAAATGAAATTGATGTGGAAGAAAAAAAAAGAATTTCAAAGCTTGTATGACAATGTCTGTGAAAGTGAAATGGAAGAGCAGTCTGTTTAAAACAGTTTTCGAAAATATGTACAGTAAAAACAACACTAAAACTGAGCAAAAATCGAACCAAAAAACTTCAAAACTGGTTTTATATAAAATGCCGCCAATCCGAAAGTACTGGACCGATTTCACCTGCGAAAGCGGCTTAGGAGAGGTATAAAGATGTACTTTTTGACTGCGAAGTTTGAAAAATATCGTACGTAAGATCATGGAGTACAACTTTTTTGAAAATGGCTAAAAATGGTCATTTTTTTGTATGGGGAAATTCTAAGAAGTGAATTATCTTCTAAAGCCTTAAAAAATTTCAATGGGAGCATGCGGCTTTTTAAAGTGGTCTGGAAGACCTTTCCAAAATGGTATAGAGTGACCAAATTGGTTGAAAATTGAGGGAGTACATTCAAATGAAAAAACCCATTTTTTGATTTTTCAGTGTTTTTAGGGTTTCTCTATTGGTTAAACTGGCAACACCGAGTTGCCAACACCTGCAAAGAAAGCCCGCACGTATATCTACTTAAAATGATATCTGAAAATATTCTTGTAAATTTAACAACAGAGAGATGATAGTTTGAAGTTTCAAAATTTTCCAAGCCTTCTGCCACAAGAATCGTCATATCTCCCAAAAAAAAATTTTTTTTTTTAAATCTGAAATGCAAAAACTTAGGTCAAATATCAGCCTATAAAATAAATATAAAATGAAAGTCTAACGATTAACTTGAAAAAATGAAACAAATGTCAGGTTGCTAAATATGAAACAGAAAAAAAAACTAAAAATTTTGAACAAAAAATATCAAAATATGAAGAATTCATAAATTTTTAGATTAGTGTAGTGATAAGGCTTAAATGCAATCGTTTAAAAGTAGAAATTTAACTAAATAGCTAAAAATATATAAAATATATTATAAATTATCTAAGTATATGAATATTATATTTTATATAAATTTATAATATTATAATGATACTATCAAAAAGCATGTATATAAGAGGAATCAGTCCCATACAAAAAAAAGAATTAAAATAGTGAAACAAAAAATCCATATCACAACCCCATGAGCTTTTTTTTTTTTTTTGAAATTCCACTCTCACAAATGCTTTTAAAACTTTAAAAAATGTATAGAACTGTTGTTATTTTGAAAGTATTAAAAGCTTTCGTGAGTGGAATTCTCAAAAAATACAAAAAAAAGCTCATGGGGTTGTGATATGGATTTTTTGTTTCACTATTTTAATTCTTTTTTTTGTATGGGACTGATTCCTCTTTATATACATGCTTTTTGATACTATTAAGCATGTGTGTAAATTCGTATAGCATCACCTTTAATAATAACAAAAATATTTGAAATTCCCCTAACTTAAGTGAAAATAATTTCAATTGTTATTTATTATGATATGTTATCAATTAAAAAATTGTTTTAATAAAAAATTCGAATAAATTCAATTTAATTCAAGCGCCAAGGAATATTTACAAATTATTTGAAACCTTTTTTTCATACAAAATAATTTTTTGATCAATTTTTCACGTGTATTAACAAAACAAATAATTATAAAAATATTCAAAATTGTTTTAATTTTTTTTTCTTAAAAAATTTGTTTAATTAAAATAATTAAAAAAAAAAAATCGTTTAATATGGAATAAATTTTATATTTATAAGAAATTACAAAATAGCGCTTACAATATTTTATCACATACAAACTGTAATAATTTTTTTTATAACTCAAACAATTTTGAAATCAATTAAGATAAGACTTCGTAATCAACTTATAAAAACGTTTATTATTTTTTTTTTCACTTTAAATTTCATTACTCTCACTAGTATTTGTTTAATGCTTCATTGCATTCGGTCAAACCTGTAATTGAAATTTAATAAAAAGTAAAATAAAAAATGTATTTCAAAGTATTATTGGAAAACATCAAAATGGGTTTTAATACAAATTACAATTGTATCTATCAAATTGATATACCTACTGAATTTTTTTGTATTTTATTTTGTATAGTAACAACCTTTTAATGCCACACAGTATTTACACGCCAAAAGCAATATAAAGGATATTTTTTATTCTATATGCATTTTTAAAAAGAAAGAATTAAAGTTTAACATGAAACCTGAATTAGCACATGGTCAGGCCATCATGTTATACACAAAATATCTAGCTGTTCCGAAATTAAGATTTTGCTCTTAAATGTATTAGTGAAAAAAACTACGATTTCATGAATGACTTTAAATGTGTTGACTTTTCGTTGAATTGAAAATTCCATATAAAACTACTTAACTCCTCATTTGAACTCTCGATGAAAACTTAGTAATAGGAATAGTTCACATAAAAAATTAAGCAACTGAAATAATAAAAATTCCGTCAAGGGTGAAATGAAATTTTGAAAAATGTATCGCTCATAACAAATACTTAAACAATATTATTTATTTGCAGCAATATAAAGAAGAATTTGACTATTAGAATAGTGTCTTTTTTAACTCCATTTTCACATAAACAATTTAGTTTTAAATTAAATATCATCAAGAATTGTGATTGTTAAGTACAATATTCATCAATTGAGATTTTTATTTTTAAAATTAAAAAATAATATTTTTAGTCCCTAAATTAAGCTTAGCAAGTTAAAACGTAAATAATTTATTTTTTGAGTGAAACACAATATGTTTCGACTTTATGTTAGAAATTGTAAGAAAATTAATGGTATGAAATATAATTTAATATTTACTACTATAATAAAATAAATATACTAATTAAAAAAAATTGATAAGTTCCAAAAAAAAAAAGAAAGAAATTTTTTTTATAACATTACATAATTATTAAAACATGAAAATTATTTAAGGAAAAATTTCAAAAACAATAAGTTGATTCGAACAAACTAGACAAATTTCATTAGGTGAATTTTTTTTTTTTTTATTTTAATTTTTTTTTTTCATTTAATATAAATTAAAGTAGTTAAGTATGTTCAAGACAAGTTGCTGTAAGCTATTTAATAGTGAAACATCGTTACAACACTTCCTGATTTCGTTAAAAGGAAAAAAAAGTTTTTTGAAAATCGAGTTAAAAATTTTATTTTCATTTTTCAAATATTAATTCGCTCAGAAAATTTAAATGTTCATATTAATTATAGTTATATTTTGTTCAATTTCCAACGATTAGAAAAAAAACTAAATTTTTTTTAAAAGGATATGATATTGTCTATTCCTTCGAATCAGACAACATTTATTATGTTTTTGTATTAATTTCTGATTCCTTTAACCTTGAAAAAATATTGTGATTTAAGAGATTGCTGCTATGCATTCAATAAAATATAGGTATTTTTTGAAATTTAAATTTGGAGCACATTTTTTTTTACTGCACAATACAAATTTCCATTTTTCACTAACACTTATTATTGATTTTAATGGCCAAAAATAATATGAATTATATAAACATAGGCGAGAAAATTAACAAGTTTTATTACAATAGTTATATATATTATGTTGTAATTTCAAAATTGTTAAGTTCAATTTTTTTTTTTGTAAATAAAAACAATAGATTGAGTTTTGAGAGAAATATGTTACTCATTATCAGTATTAGGAATTTGGAAACTTCACTTTTAAATTATTATTATAATTATGTCAAAAAGAAATGCCAACTATTCAGTTGTATATGCACATATTACATACAGATTAAATCATTGTCTATCATCATCTTAATTTAATGATAATTAATAACAATGAAGTAATCCACCACAAATTCAATTCTCCGCACTTAAAATATATGATATTCCTTTCTTAGATGTAATGTTTCCTTACATTCTATTTGGTGCCTTTTCAATTCCAAATAAAAAAGTAGGGAGAGAAATAAGAAGAGAAACATGAAATCAATGTTTTGAGGTGATGTACGAAAAACATATTAAAAATTTTAAAACACATGCATAAAAACTTTAAAATCTAAAAAAAAAATAAACTGCAACAATATTTGAGGTCAGTGATAATGATTTTTGTTATGCAAGTTTAGTTTACTAATTTACAATTTTCTTTCATAAAAAGTTAAGAATTTTTAAGTTTTAAAAAGGACATTGTGTATATTATTTTGAAAATTGAAAATCGAAAGCGCAAACTCATATTTTTTATTTCATTCAGATACACTGTGGAGTAAAGTAATTTTTCGATTTTTTTGATTAAATCAATATAGGATTATATGATAGAATAGAAATTAACTAATTGAATTTAAATTAAATTAAAAATATTTAAAACATCTACAAACATCAAAAAGCAACATTGTAGAAATAATTAATATTTTCAAGAACGTTTATATTCATTTCATCCATAATTATCATATTAGAAAATATCTCAACAGTGTTATTATTTTTTGATTCAATTATCTAATTTATTTTGTTTTAGGCAGAAATATTTTTAGATCTAGATTGGAGAAAATTTTTAGATGAGGTATTTTTTTTTTTTTGCTTCATTAGAGCTTTTACTTTAAGAAAATTTTGTTGCTTCGGTTCTATTAAGAAAAAAACTTGATAAATTATTTTATTTTATAATGCTTTATGAAACTTTAATAAGCCATTAGTTAATATTCTTGATTTTTCGCTGACTAATATTCATCAATAGAAGCAACAAATTAAATCAATTCGTAAACTCCATTTTGAGAGTTTAATAAACACCTTTAAGCATCTGTGAAAACACTAGATAATTTAAGTGTCAATATGATTTAACACTGTTCCTAAAAAAGTTGGGAAAAAGATTGCCGGTTTTAAATAAAAAAAAAAGATTGGGAAATTCATTCAAGACTATTACCTCCAAAATTTTTCTTCAAGGTTTAACTTTATAATAGCAATTATTAAAATGTTTTTTTTTAATCCACGTTTAATTATTGAAATTTCTTATCAATTTTAGTATCTACTTATTGAGTAATTAAAATGAATTATAAAAACAAAAATAAAATAAGATATAATTTATTAACTTATAAAATAAAATTATAAAAATATAATAAATAATAATTTATTATATTATAATAAAGTTTAGTTAATTACGTAATGTTTAATAATTTTCAAGAGCCTCTTTACTTAAAATTAGACTTTAATATAAAAACAGTAGGATTTCAAAAAATAAAATTGACAAAATCAGAGGCACGATATATTACGTTTTCTTTATTTTAGAAAATTACTTAGTTATGATAAGTTTAACATTATAATTTGTAATTATATTTGTAATACACAGATCCAGAAGATTAAATATCGTATCTTATAGAAAAAAAAAAGATTTGCTACACAATGGAAATCTCAAAGTCTTAAGCTCATAATCCAAATTTCAAAACTCAAAAATTCAAAATCCAAATAAATCATAATACAAATGTTCAAAAGCCAAATGATCTTGAACATTTGGATATTGAACATTTGGATTTTCAACATTTGTATTTTGAACATTTGAATTTTGAATAGTTGGATTTTGAACATTTGGATTTTACTCCAAATTTGTATTTTGGGGCATTAGGATTTATGTTTTGGATTATGAAAAAATATAAAATATAACAAATTAATAATGAAACCAAAATAAAACAAATTTAAATTAATTACATAATGTTTAATAATTTCAAAGAGCCTCTTTATTAGCAACAATAAATTATGCTTGATGATAACAGAAATACGATAAAAATAGAAAATAATAAAATAGAAAATTCGTGAAAGCAACCAAACACAATGTGCAATGTGTTCCTCACTAAATACTATATAAAGTAAATTATGATAATTTGTTATGACATAAGTTGTTTCACTTAATTTTGTCAAAATATCTAAGAGATATCCTATTATATATAATAAGCATAAATGCTTACATAAATGCCTCTGTAATTGAATTTATGAAAATTTTTTTTCAACTGAGGACGTAAAAAAGGAGTTAATAATATAAAAAGTAAAGATATTAAAAATAATTTTGAAAATTCTGGGAGAATTTTACTGAGTTTTTTAGGCCCTCAATTATTAAATTTTATTAGTTGATAGTTATTTAACCTGAAAGCAATTATTTATGTTCACACAGGAAACATATGAAATCTATTGCTTGCTATTGCTTACTATTTTTACTTGAAATTATTGAAAGTTTGTTGAGTTGTTTCGTCGTGGTATTAAGATTAGGAGAGAACGATTCACTTCATACCTACTATTTGCATTGAAATGAATGTTATACATTTTAATTATTATTCAAATTGCATGCAATTTTTATTTTGAATGATTTGAGTTAATTGGATATCAATTTGGATAAAAAAGTAAAAATGTTTCAAAAGATTCATAAAATCTATCGATTTTGAATGTTATTTTACATTTAATAGGCATATTACTAGATATAACATCGAAAGTGATTTTAATGAAACTATACTTGTCTTATCAATTTGTTTATAACAATGACAAAAACACTGACTTTAGATTAGGGAAAATAATTTATAAATATGACGTTTTATATTGCCAGTTATTTATTTATTTTAATAAACAACTAAATAGGTACACCACAAATAACAATTTTTATGTTTAATAAACAAACAAGGAAATATTATTAAATTGAAATAAATTAGAATTTATTAAGTTTTTTAAAACGTAAAATTCAAAAAACAATTCGGAGGGTGTTTTTAAAGTTGCTGCTTGAAATATCTGATAAGAAAAATAAATTTGATTTAAACATTTTAATTTCATCTTGATTATAAGCTTTTATTGTGCTGAGGTTCATATTAAAATAATTTTAGTATTTATGAAAATGTAAATGCTGGAATTATAATTTAATTTTGAAGTGTGTTAAGAGATAATTATATCTTATGTACTAATTTATAAGTGTTAAGAAAAGCATAAGAATTCAAACTATTTTTTACTATTGGTTTTTTTTTTTAATTTTCAGTCTGATCGGTGAAGGTGTTCAAAAGTTAAAAAAAAAGCGTATTTTTTTGCAAATTTGTGCGGGAAATTCATATCTCTAATTTTCTCACTAATTTTTCTCATAAAACCACCCACTGTAGAATCTCGGAATTGGAGTTTGAACCTAATCGCTGCTTTCCAGAACACTCGAAATTAGCCGACAATTGCTAATTTTTTTTTATCCTTTAATAATAGTATTACATATTAAAATGGGTTGGTTGGTTACGCAATCCTGTAAATCAAAGTCCTGTGTTTAAAAATCCTGAATTTAAAAATCTTATATTTTAAAACCCTGTATTTTTAAATCCTCTATATTTAAAATACTGTATTTCAAGCTGCTGTATTTCAGAATGCTGTACTTTTAAAATCTTTTATTTTAAAATCCTGTTCGTGTCTCTTCGGAAAAGGAGTTAAAACCTGTTTTTTCTCAACTTAACCTACAGCTCGCGAGCAAAGGCCTTTTCTGAAACCACTACCCTATAATTTTTAATAAATATTAATTTAAAAATCTTTAGATTTCAAGGCTAAGCATTAGTGTTATTAAACTACAATGAGCTTTATTACTGGAAAATTTAATATAAATATACTAGAAACTACACACTAAATATACACACTAAATAAAAAAAGTGGTCTTAAGACACCTACCCATAATTACTTATTATACATTTTTAAAAAAAGAATATTTTTTTATTTATTCTTAGATTTTTTACGACAAAATATTTTTTCATTTGTCAAAATACTTTTGTACTGACTTGTTCTAATAAAAATTTTAAAAATGAAAACCATTTTATATTAATCACCAAAATGTTTTTTTTTTTTTCAAATTTACTATTGTGAATCTGCTATTGTAAATCTACTTAATTTCAGGACAATACATTAGGTATTTAACTACTGCTGGAGAGCCCAACGAACCGAAAGTAAAAACTGAAATACCTGGGCCTAGATCAAAACAACTTTTGAATGAATTGGATTCATTGCAGGTAATTTTAATTATATACATAAGAAGCTAGTTTTTCTGTTCAGTGTTAAATTTATGTAGTGGTGGAATTTGTTATGAAATAATCTTACAGTTTACCTGATTTATTTTTTTATGTAGCCCGTTTTCAATTTCAAATATTATCCTCATATCTTTGTTTAATATTTCGCTCTTTTTTCTTATAACAATTTTTATGGAATTCACTTCGTTTTTCTAAAGTTCCTTCAATTTGCATATACTCATATATTAATTGGGCTAACAATTTGTCTAAGATGTCTCTAATTGAAACACAGAGTTCATTTAAAGTTTAAAATTATATCATTTTTATGAAAATAATTTCGATCCTTGGCTAGTTGAGAGCTTCTATCTGTGGAGTTCGCACTCTCATGGTTTAGCTTGAATGAAAGTGAACGAAATTAGATGGTAATCAGCCTTGTATTTTAATAATTATAACTATAAATAGTTATTTAAAAGTGTGCGATAATAGAGAGACAGACGAACAGACAGAAATTGAACACACAGTCCGTTTTTTCATTTTTAATGGAAACGGACCTAAAAGCAAGTAAGAATCCAAAAATCCTGATCAGAAATTTTGTCTATACCCCCTAATGTGAGTTGGAGCAATAGTTTAAGAAGATTCGGAAAAAAGAAATGTTATTTATAATTTAAAAAAAAATATTTGAGAAAATCTACTGAATTAATAATTTTTTTTTAGAATACAGGATCAGTTCAATTGTTTGCAGATTATAATAAATCACTTGGCAATTATCTTGTAGATGTCGATGGAAATATTTTACTCGATGTTTACACTCAAATATCATCAGTTCCATTGGGTTATAATCACCCAGATTTACTTAAAGTCTTCCATAATGAACATAATATTAAGAGTTAGTTGAAATGGAATTCATGCATACACATATGTGCCATGAAAAGCTTTACTGACATTATTTTATTTATTATTTTTAGCGCTTATAAATAGACCTGCTTTAGGAGTATTTCCTGGTGAACAATGGCCCGAAAAATTAAAATCAGTTATATTACCTATTGCTCCAAAAGGATTAAAGCACATTACAACAATGATGTGTGGATCTTGTGCTAATGAAAATGCTTTCAAAAATATTTTTATATGGTGAGTATCAGTGCGAAAAATAATAAACACAAGTTGGTTCGGTTAATCAAAATTATGTAAGGTAATATGATTGTAAAAATAATATAAGAAAAAGTCTTAATAAAGATTTCTAAAATAATTAGAAATTCAAGAAAATGAATGGAAAATACTGCAACTAATTGGCATTGAAAATAGTGATCAATTTTCTATTAATACTACACAAACACAATGCATTTATCAAATATTCAAAGTGTAATTTAAAAATTAAAAATTTAAAATGCATTAAATTTATTTTGAAAAAGTGTAGAACACACAGAAATAAAAAACCAATAGTGTACAATTCAAAAATTTAAGATTTATTTCAAACCTTATTACATAATGTGTTAAAACTTACATTTAATTTAACGTTGAAGTTATGAATTTCTTCTATACAATTTAACTTCAGGTACCAGAAGAAGCAAAGAGGAGGAAAACCTTTTTCTGAGGAAGAAATAAAGTCCTGTATGATCAATGCAACCCCTGGAGCTCCTAAATTAAGCATTTTATCATTCCACGGTAAATATTAAAGTTAAAGTTTGAATCACTAATCAAAAAACATGTTTTATTATACTCGAAAAAATATTTTTTTATTTCCTTGTATCAAAGTGTTTATTATTTAGAAAAATATATTTTTAGGAGCTTTCCATGGTCGCACACTTGGGTCTTTATCAGTAACACATTCCAAATATATCCATAAAATTGACATTCCTTCATTTGATTGGCCAATCGCATCTTTTCCACGTTACAAATATCCTTTAGAAAATAATATTAAAGATAACAAAGCCGAAGATGCTCGTTGCTTAGCAGAAGTTGAGGATTTAATAGAAAAATATGCGAAAAAAGGAATTCCAGTAGCAGGAATAATTATAGAACCTATTCAAAGTGAAGGAGGTGATAATGAAGCTTCTCCTGAATTCTTTCAAAATTTGCAAAAAGTGGCAAAGAAGCACGGTTCAGCTTTACTTATTGATGAGGTTCAAACAGGTGGTGGAGCAACAGGAAAAATGTGGTGTCATGAACATTTTAATCTGGAATCTCCTCCAGAAGTCATGACATTTAGTAAAAAAATGCAACTCGGAGGTTATTATCATATAGATGATTTAAAACCCACTCAACCATTTCAAGTTTTTAATACATGGATGGGAGATCCATCAAAAGTTCTTATATTGGAAGAAATATTGAAAGTTATGAAACGTGACAAACTTTTGGATAACGTTACCAAAACAGGAGAATGCTTGAAGTCTGGATTGTTGACTACGGAAAAGGAATTTTCTCATCTATTAAACTCGACCAGAGGAAGAGGAACATTCTTGGCAATAAATTGCAAGGACACAAAATTAAGAGATACAATTTTAGGCAAATTGAAGCAAAAAGGAATTCAATCAGGTGGCTGCGGCGATTTAGCAATTCGCTTCCGACCAGCATTGATATTTCAAGAGAAGCACGCTAACATTTTTTTGGACAAATTCCGCGAAATTTTAAGAGATTTATAAATTTTAAATTGAAATTAAATATTTAAAATATTTAAATAAATAAAAAAAACATAATTATGTGAATGAAAACAAATATTATTTTTGGCAGATACTACAGTCATTTCATTAGTTCGCTTTTTTTCAAAAAGAAGATTGATTGGTCACGAAATTGACTCTCTAAATCATGAAAAATATTAAGAACTAACGAAAAAAGTTGCACTTGGGTACCCCAAAGAAGATTAAAAATAATAAAAGATTAAAGATTAATTCCTAATTTACCTTATACCTAAAGAAACTGATGTATGTTTACAAATATTTCGTAAGAAAATTGATACTTATAATATGAAAACTGTTAATGCTAATGTTTTTTTAGCTTAATATAAGTATTTACGCACATTTTATATTGAAGAGGATTTCAGTCTTTTCTGTTCTAGCTCAAAATTCGAATAATCTTCACCATACTTTTCTATTCTATTTGATATGCATATATGAATTACATTTCTTATATACTTAATAACATGAGAAATGGAAAAACAAATATAAAAATGTACCTAATATGTTTTTATACATATCATTGTGTACAGTGGTGGGATTCAAAACATTTAACAACCGGTTCGCATCCCGTAAAAAAATTTTTTTTTGTGGTTTCGAATCCTCTAATTGTTTTAATTAGATTCTAAAGACCTTTCCAGGACATATTTATATACTTTCTCATTCATAAAAACTCATAAATTTTTAGATTGATGTTTCCAAATGTTGTAATTTCAAAACAGGCTTGCTTGTTACACGTTTATTACTTTGTAAAATCATATTTTTCTCTTCTTCAGTTCTTTACTCACATTATTCACATAACATAGTTAAAGAAAAAGGAGATTTTTCAGATAAATAAGTAAAAAGCTTGTCAAATTTTCCAGTATTTCTTTTATAAATTAATAAAAAAACAAATTGTACACGCATCATCTGTCGAGATACTCATCGCGTGAAAGTAGTTTTTAGATAACACACAGACCGAAAGACAAACATCATGTTTTTTATATAATTGAAATTTTATTTTTAATACAAATTTCAATGTAAATTTAAATTGTATATTCTTTGAGTGGTTGAGAAATTGCCACGAAGGGACTATTAAAACAGTGAATAGTTATTTCAAAACTTTTTCAGGCGATTTTCGCGAACCTACAAATTTTAGGAAACGGTTCGCGCGAATCTAAAATATTTTAAGAAGCGGTTCGCGCGAACCGGTGCGAACCGGCTGAATCCCACCACTGATTGTGTATGATATTTATATAATATCTACATGATGTTTGCATTCAAAAGGCACATTGTGTCAAAATTTCAATGTAATCAGTGAAGAACTATCGGATATCCTAGATTAAGAACTAACAGACATTTACATTTTTATTTATATACATAGAAGATAGAGTCAATAATGCGACAGTGAGAAATCAGTATTTTATTTTTAACATTTCATATGGATTGTACATAAAGAAACATTAAGTAATAATAAAAAACATTAAAAATACGTAAAGAATATTATTTTGAAATCGTGTAAGTCAGTGGCTAAAATGCAATGGTATCATATCCCGAGAACCAATTTTTTCTAACAAAAATCAAGGCGCTCAGTATTGAAGCAAACTCACAATGAGTTTTTTTTTTTATTTTTTTTTTCCCAAAAGTTAAAAAAATTAATGTAATATTTTGTAAATTTGATATTATTTTTCGATTATGAATACTTTGTCGGGCTAAATTTGAATTTACTTGAATATCTACGTCCAAACGAATATTTCGTTTTAAGCAGTAATTTTTTTGACTTAAATATATTAAAATGGATACAAATGTGCCGCTTATAATTAAATATAGTTAATTTTTTTTTTTTTCAAAATCTGACTTCATTGTTCGTGATAATCATTATGCATCTTGTGGATTTAAATGCAGTGTGACGTGAAAGGGTTAATATTTTTTAAATTTTGACATCGGGGTCAGCGAGGATAAGAGCTATATAATCAATATTAATAATGTATGATATAATAACGTATATATATGATACAATTATATTATTTTTCTACTTGTGGAAAAAAAGGATAAAAAAACATTTTGCTAAGACGTTAAAACCCAATATCGATGAGAATAGGCCATTTTATTTTTTAAATTTTGCCAACTTTATTTAATATACAATTTAATATACTTATGTGGAGATTAAAGTTCATAAAATTACGCTTCTTTTTGGCATTTAAAAAATTAAAATCGATGCAGTGGTTCGCGAGCTGTGAGCTCTCAAAGTTGAGAAAGACAATTTTACATAATATATTTAGCATGAAATAATCTACTTTCCACGATTTTGAGGCTCTAGCTCAAAAACCAAAATATCTTTAACATACAAATTTATGTGGAGATTAAAGTTCATAAAATTACGCTTCTTTTGGCATTTAAAATATTAAAATCGATGCAGTGGTTCACGAGTTATGAGCACTCAAAGTTGAGAAAGAAAATTTTACATATAAATTTAGTATGAAATAATCTACTTTCCACGGTTTTGAAGCTCTAGCTCAAAAACCAAAACTTTATTTTAAATGCTATGCTAATGTGAGATTAAAATATTTTGAATACATTCCGTTTATAATATCTAAACTTTTATTAATTATAAAGTCCTTTAAGTTTTTGAAAATTTTCTTTAACAAATTAAATTATAAAAATATCTAATTTTGACAATAAAATAAAGTGCTACAGAGCCAACTTGTTATAATTAGCGAAAGGCATAATTTGAGCTAAGCTATTTTTTTTTTTCATAAAAGCAAAAACTTCAACAACATTCATTATTAGATTGATGAATTTTTTTTTTAATAGAGAATACATATAGTCAATATTCTATCTAAATGAAGATAATAAAAATTATTTTCCTTGGATATAAAAGTTCATTACTAAAATGTAATTTAATACAAAATTTTGTTTGTTTTTATTTTAATTTTCAGGTATTTTACTATAAAAATTTATATTCTATTTAATATTTGGTGTGAGTTTTTGTTTTTTTTTTTGTACCTACAAATGCAAACAACATTTAGTTAAATAGATATATGCAGTTTCCCAACTTCGTATATTTTTTTAGTGTAGATTTACGCTACATTCTAATTTTACGAGCAAAATACGTTATTGTTTTGAATAGTTTCACGAATTAATTTATCAACTGACCTAAAATGACAACACTACTAAAAAAAACCAAATGTTTCAAAATATTTGCTATAGTTCAAGGATTCTGAAGGCCAATTAATATAGTGAGCATAATGAGTCGGAAACTAAATTCAAAGTTTAGATTTCTTAAGCTTGATTCAAATAGATAAAATTAATTTATTAAAAAAAAAAAAAACTTAATTCAAGAACCATGACGGTATCATGCTCTAATCCCAATGCAACCGAATCAAAAAAAATAAAATAAAAACTTTAAAAGCATTAAATATTCAAAAATTAAAGTTCTTCAAGTCAACAATCCAGAAATTAACTTAAAATTTCAAATTTAATTAAATTCGTTATTTTTTTGTAAACTAATTGCAGCAGCATATAGTAGAATAAAAACTATTTGAATTAACCTCGTTTCCAAATTAATTTTCTAAAAGTTAAAATATTAAAAAAAAAAAAAAAAAAAATTCGCACCGTAATAAATGTTTTCAGTTTTAATTAAACCGTCATATCGTAATGATGTTAGGATCGAAAAAGTAAAAAAAAAATGTATTTTGAAAAATACAAATTTTGATGGAAAAATAATAATGCGTGGTCGTTTTTTTTTTTTTTTTTGGATGTTAATTGAAACTATAAATATCAATAATTCAAGACGAATGATAAATAAATAAAAAATAATAATATCTAATTGTTTACATTATCAACTATAAATAAAATTTATATTTTGTTTATATTATCATAAACAAAATACATCTTCAAATAATTAAATTAAAAAAAAATTTACTCAAATTTATGACAGATTTTTCATTTACACACATATGTGTATTATGTGTGAAAATTTTGAAAATTTTTTTGTGAAAATTTTAATTAAAAACAAAAAAAAAAAACAGTGGATAATAGACTTTTTCACATTCACTTTAATTTAAAATACTCTGAAATTTATGATAACAATAATGTACTAATCGATAGCTCTTCAACTATTTTTGGGTGAATTAATTTTTTTTTATTGTAAAATTGATTTTAAATTGATTTCTAATGATAAGACACAACTGTCAAGATCGTCTTATAATAACTTGGTAGTACCTACTTGTGTACTAATATGGAAAATATAATATGAATATAAAATTAAGAAAAACATTTTTTTTAAATTCTCAACTTTCATTTATGAAAAAAAAAAAAAAAAACTTGAATCAGCTGCAACAGTTTTTGAAAATGCAAAAATTAAAAAAAAAATTATCTGTTCAATATTTGAGTGACTCAAAATAAAAGTAAATTCATAAGTGATAAATAATTTTTCCACAATCTGAACATTTAATATTTTGTCAAAATTTTATCTAAAATATTCGAAATACATTGTTTTAAAAAAAAAAAACAAAACATTAAATACGTAATACAATAATTGATTACTATCTGTTGTGTTGTTCCCAAATGTTATTTAGTTCTCAAAAATAATGATTATATCTGTGTAAAACTAGAAAAACAATTAGAATTAATACAATCTACAATTCAATATACATATGCTTGGGATTTAATTCTATATACATAGAAGCCTTCTTATGAAACAATTTACATGATAACAACAAAAATAACGTTCTTTGTATAAATTTTCTTTTAAAGGTTCAAGTTTGCAAAATTCAATGAACGTACATATGAAACTTTGAAATGAATTGAAAACTTTTGATATAAAATGTTTCTATTTATTTAAAAACAAATTTTATTTATTTCTAGATTAAAAAACATATAAGTGCTGTAGATATAAATAGTAGGTACAAATACATATTTTTTTTTTTTAATCAGTATCTTTAACTTATCTAACAAAAAATAAAAAAAAAATATATTTTAAAATTTCAAGATATCATATTGATAAGAATTTTAAACCGACGAAGGCAATAAATAAACTCAATTTAAAATTAATAAACATACTTGTTTTTTAGGGATCTAGTAATCTAAATATCACTGTCAACATTATTATTTATTTACAGTTTTCATAAATAACAACCCCTAATTTGTTCTAGTGACCAAAATTTTTATTTGAACGGACATAGCTACACCATTGTCTGCAAATTTTTTTTATAAATTTCTTTAAAAAATAAAATAAAATACATATTTTGTACACTAAGCGGGGTATAAAAATCTGAGTTGAAATAAAATTTGCGCATTTTAATTAAAATGATCAGGCGGGAATCTTTTAAAATGTTTTCTAATTCAAACTAAATTGTTTATGTTCATAGAAATTAAAAATTTAAAACTGACAAAATTTTAAATTTATTTCAGTTATTGAGAGTAATCGAATTTTTTTTAAATTTTTCAATAGAAAATAAACACGAATTTTTTTTTATTATTTATAACTCACGACACCAATTATTCAAAAATTTGTTTGTTTTTATAAATTAATTTTAAAACAAAAATAAGATTTATTTTACTTTACTATTTTAAATTATTCATACTTCAAAATTAATGAATTCAATATCTATATTAATAATTTTAATCTTATCTTTGGGTATGATATCTTGCTAAAAAAAATATATTATATAACTATACATAGTTATGTACCTATGCTTTTTTTTAGCTAAATCTCATAACCAACTCAAGATAAGATTAGGATTAAGAGTTTATTTGGATACATTAAAATTTGATAGAAGTATTGAATTGACGATAACCAAATTTATTTACTTATTATTGGTGGTCAAAGTTTTGAAATTTAAATGAATGACATCATTCGCTAAATATATTTATATCATGATGGCCATCTGAATTTGATTAAATAGTTATAAGGAATACAAATTAAGTAATCGTTCCAAACAAAAAAAGCCAAAGCGAAACAATCACAAGACAATTTGCTAAGTCCATATTAACTATAATAAATAAAAGAAAAATTTTCGCTTACGTTAGGATGCTTTTACGATTAAAAATGACTAATGAAAATCGCTATTCGAAAAACATATTCTTAATTTTCCAAAATCGTGCCAATTCTGAGCATTTCAATTCTATTTTTTTTTGTATTTCAACTTTAAATGCGAATTTCCAAATACGGAATTTTAAGACAATACGATACTATAGAACTAAACAGACGAAATGTAAACAAATTCAAGGTAAATGTTCGGAATTTATCTATGTTGCGCTATGTTTAAGCTTTTACAGCGTTAGTGAATAATTAGATAATATGAAAATATTCATTATCATTTTATGATTGGCAAATATTTAAATTTACAAATGTGATATTAATTTGCAAATACGGCAGTAATGTATGATTTGGTCATGCTATGATGTTATTGTAATTTTTTTATAATATCAAAATACTATCCATCTGTTGTTTCAGTTTATTACATGCCTTAATATTTTTCTTTAGCTCCACTTTTTGGAACGTAGTTCCTTATTCTACGCTCTTATGGAAAAATTTATTAAAAATTTGAACACTTTAGTGTCAGTACAAAGTGTCGGTACACACTTCGACGCGATCGTAGATTTTGAGCGAGCAATGATTTTTTTTTTAGCAGCAGTTCCAAAAAATTTTTAAAATATCGCAGCGACCAAAAATATGATCGTCGGCGTCTGTCGGTACATAATAAACAAAAAAAAAAGTTAAAAAAAATTATTATATTTTTATTATATTTTTTTAGGTATTTTAATAAATATTGTGTTCTTTGGTTTGCATTAATAATTAATAGAAATAAAACAAAAAGAATAGTAAACATCCAATGAAATTTATAAAATTAAAATCCAAAATTCTATCAAAGTTATCTATCAATATTATCTGTACAAAATAATTCCGATGTTTCACATCTATCAAACGTCCCGCCGGCTCTTGTATTTTTTATTGAACTTTGTATGAAAATTGATAAACTAAAATTTTATTTCAATTTATAAAATATTTATAAAATTAAATATTTAGTAAATATTAATTTTTTATTATTAACTAATTAATATTTTATAGTTCAAATAAAATTTAGATTTTCATACTAATTTCAATGTTAATAAAAATCTTGTATAATTTTGTCAGTATTATTTTACCAATATAAAGGCGCTATTCGGTACCAAGGCAAGTCAAGTCGTCTGCCGGCGTTAAATATTTCGATACTTTGCCATTTTGGCTTATGATATTTCTTTTTTTTTGTGTTGCAAAAACAACAAAAACAAAAAATTTAAATTTATAAGTATTCACTTGTTTAAATCTCCAAATAGCGACTCCTATGGCGAAAAAAGGCACATACTTATGGGTGAAAACAAATGTAAACAAAAGAGTCATACTTAGTTAAATATTCAAATAGTGCCCCAATGGCGAAAAATAGCACATACTTATGGGTGAAAAAAATTTAAATAAATGGGTTGTCAAAACAGTCAATATTAACGATACCTGTTAATTTTTTTAAAGTTTAAATAATGAGTCGACGCCGTCGCATTTTATATGATTTGATAAAATGTAAACAGTCCCTTTTGCGGCAAATAAACAGTCCCTCTCGCGGCAAATAGTAATAGTTTTTTATTGAACGTTGTATGAAAATTGATAAACTTAGAGTCACAATTTCTAAATTGAGGACGTAATTTTCTGCATTCTGTAATCTGCTAAAATCAACTACTTATAAAATAATATTTGACTGACTGAAATCAAAAACTTATAATAATACGTGACCGGACCGACCGAATTTTCTTACCCATTTTTGCCGCTTTTTTCTTTTCTATACAATTTTACTTTTTGAATTCACCTACAAATTTAGTTTGTTATGGGAAATTTAAAATTTCCCTTTGCAGAATTTTAAGAAGTAAAATTGAATTTGTGAACGGCTTTAGGACAAAATTATTTCATTTTTTTTAAATAACAGCAGTAAAATCGTGTCGTTTACAAATTAAAAAATCTGGAATATTAAATCCGATTTCAATTGGTTCAATAATCACTAATAAGTGAACAGACTCTTAGTTTTAGCTTTTTGAATTTTCGATGTCAAAAAAGATCTTCGAAATTCGAAAAAACAGTCTAAAATTGCTCCTTAAAAAAGGTTTCTTTAAATGAAAAAAAAAATGCAAAATTAGAGAAAACTGGGAAAAGTAGAAAAAAGTTTCTTTTTAAATTAATAAAATTTTGAATTGATAAAAAATGAAAATTACTTATATGTACGCTAAGGAACTACGTTCCAAACTGGTGTCCCATGACAGCTCTTTTGTTTTTTTTTACAAGTTTTTTTACAAGTAATTTCACATGAAACCAAATTGAAATAGGTTATTTTGTAATACCCATAATTTAGTTACAAATTAAAAATAGATTGTTCCTTTTCTGAAAATAATAATTTATATCTACTTTGTCGACTTTCCGTATTCACATTTTTCATTTGCAAAAAAAAACTTCAATCATATTTATCGAACATTTTTAATAAATTAAGTAAGGATTGATAATGAATTTCTTGTAAATTATTAATATTGTGTATACAATCATTTTATTATTTTAAAATATGAAGTAATGTACTTAATCGAAAGAAATTCATTGTAAATCGTAATTAATCTTCAAATAATACTATTAGAACGTTGAAATCATTTTTAAAACGCATTTACTGAGTACTTAAGTCAAATTTAAGTTGAGTGAACTTTGTTCTAAATAGGTAGCACTTTTCTTGGAGCCTCTATCGAAAATTGCTAACATTGTTGCAATTGCAAGTACTGTATCGTGACGCCAAATTATCTTTTTTAAAACTGATTCATATAACTTCCAAGAACCATAATAACGAAGTTTGAGTGTTAATTGATGGTGTCATTGATGAAAAATTGAAAATAATTTATTTTTTTTGACAAATTTTTCTTATTTTTAGATAATCTTATCTTTTAATGGATTTCTTGTTACTTAAATTGATAAAGCCAAGGTAAAATTATATCAATTTAATTTAATTAATTTATTTTGTACGTTTTATAATATTTGTAGGTTTTTATATAAATGCAATGGGATGCTTGTCATATTGTAAAAAAATTATAATAATTATAAGTGCTTTTCAAATTACTTTCGCTACAATGAATATTAAAAATGTAAGTTCTAGTTTTTATTAATATTCAATCAGACAATCCTATCACTCTGATAATAAAAAAACGACAACCTTTATAAATAGAGTGAGGATTCAAATACATTTGTTGGTTCTTTAGCTGTTTTATGTTTTATTCAGATTTCGCTTCTAATTCAATCATTCAAAAACTTTACCAAAACGAATAAAATATAAACAGAAAATTAAAACTGGAAACTATTTTTAAGGTCGACTTCCCTATTTGACCAATTAAAATATTTAAATAAATTTAAAGTAAGTAAGTATTCAGAATTTGGATGTGAAATAATTAAAATTGAATGTCTACTATTAAAAAAAAATTTTAAGTCTGTAAATTAGTGGGACAAACACAAAAATTTGAGCATAGATATTTAAAAAAAGAATCTTGATTTATATCACCTGAAACAATGCTACCTTAACTAATTATAACTAAGAAGTTATTTCCACAAGCTCAAGACACAACATGGATTTAGGCTCTTGTGTACACAAGATATCGTTACGATCTATTGCCTTGACTTCTGAATTTTATTTAAAAAATATATAAATATTCTTTTTAAAATTTAATTAAAAATTATTTTTATTGTAAAAAAAACAAAGGATGAATTTAGTTTTGAAGAGGATGTTAATGTTGCTTTTATACCGAATCACGATTCCAAAACAGTTCAAATGAATGTTAGTTGGACAGAAGATGTCAAAGGTAAGCTTTTTAGTGATTTTAATGAAATTTTTATTTAAAAAAAAATAAAAGTGTTATTATAAGGACTCTAAACCTAATTACAATTACATAATATTATATATTTTGAAGCAATTACAAGAAATTTTTTTTGACACGTTTACTCGTTTTTATAAGATTATGACTGTTCTAATGTACGTAATTTTTTTTATCGACCATCGGTTCTTGATCTAGATTTCTAAGTCGAATTCTGGTATTAATTTTTCATTTAAATCCGTGGTTAAAATTTAGACCTGCTGATAATTGCAACTATTAAAAAGTTAAAAATTTTACAGGAAACATTTTATTTACAGGTGTCGTCGGCATTATCGTGGAACCGTTATCAAATGATACCAAGACAGTTTGCAGGAAATTAACTTGTACAAGTGAAAATTATAACTTAAGGGTATTGATCTTAAACTAAGACTAATTATATTAAATTTAGAAATTTATAATTAAACCTATTGCATGCGCGAAAAATAACTAGCAGTAGCTTATTTATAGAATTCTAAATAATTAATTTTATTCCTTGTTTTATTCTAAATATAATAATTACAATTATTATCGAATTATTAAGTTAAACCAAAAAAAATAGCGGTCTAAAAAAGTATGTTTCTAATTTTGCAGTTTCCAGAATTTCGAAAGATCATTATAAACAAATATATATGTACAAATTAGCGACTTTCATAATTTCTTTAATCGTGTTTTTTTTTCTGTAGAACTCATCAATGGCATTATTCCCAGAGTTTCCATCAATACCAAGTGAAAATGATGTAGAATGTAGCTTTTATCCAGGATGCAAATATAGTATTAAATTAGTTGATAACAATCATTATTTAATAATTAATAGAGATATAATCATTCCAGGTAACACAAATAAATAATTTTCAATTTCAAATCAAAAAATCCTTAAACGAGTTTTATTCTACAAAATTTTATTTGTCCAGGCACATATTTCAATTAATTTAATTTTATTCCAATATAACAATATTTATTTTATATTTCTAAGGATGGTAATTAATAAGGTATCTCTATAAACAACCATTCTAAAATTTTATCATTACTAATTTTAAAAATAAAGAAAAGTTTGGTTTGAAAACCCATTTACATCCCTTTTATTTTACTTTAACAAACACATTAATTTTATTCAAATACTTTTTTTGTTTGATAGAGAAACTAGTTAAAATTAAATTCCAAAAAGAAAGACTATTTATTTCTAACTTTTGTCATTATTTCTTCGATTTGCCTCGGATTTTGATGATTTCATTTATAAAATTGTCAGACAATAAGGAAAATTTCGTACGTTCAAAAATTTAAGAGAAGATATCGTATTTGTGTGTCTATCCTTAAAAATATTACTCTATTTCTTCAATGTTGTAAATCCATTAGAAAATATTTGTTTTTTAGCTTTAACTATGTATATAATTTAGTTTAAATTTATTTTTCAGAATGTATATTAGATGATTGTAATTGTACACATAAATTGAATTTAACTCTTAATGCGAATGCATTAGATTTAGACATTATTAATATTACTTGGACAATAGATTTACAAAATGATTTAAAACTTGATAATAACATTTTCAAGGACTTTCTTATCAGGTAAAAAATTCAATAAAACAAATTTTTTATTGCATAATTTAACTCTTTTTTGTATGTTTGTTGAATAACTATTAAAAAATAAATTAGTTTACGAATTGTCTTCATCAGTCAAAAATAATATATCTCTATCAATAATTTTAATTTTGAGGTATTGCTTTAATATATGAGTTTATTTGCGGTTCTGTTTCTATTAAATCCTCACTCTTCATGGAGATATTGATTTAGATTAGATTCATTACGATCTCTTCCAGATTTAATGTGTAAGTCAAATTTATAAAATTTTTCAATTCTCATATAGAACTTCAGTGAATAATTTATCCAAAAAAAATTAATTCAAATGAAGTTCTTCTTGTTTCAATAGTTTATTGAAATTCTTGTACGAAAAAAAAAAAAAAATAATAATAGTTAAACAAGCATTACATTTTTAAAACTGTAAATATTTTCTTAATGAAAAACTTTTTTTTTGTGTGTACTCTTTGATATATTATTATCTCTAAAATAATTAATTAATATCATCAATTAATTTATTTCATATCAACAATTTAGATAAAATCATTTTTTAAAATAAAACTTTACTATACCGCGACATCAAAACTTACTACAGAGATAACAAAAAGTACATACAATTAAAGTAAAATTGCGTCATAAAGTCATAATACTGTCTAGCAGACTAATAAAAGAGAACAAAAAAAAAAGGTTTTCCATGAACTTTTTCACATTTTTTTTATTCATTATGATATAATCCTTATGCAAAGATTAATTAAATTAATTTTATTACTATGTAATACATACATAATATTTGTATATGTTAAGTGTTACGCAAATAAATTCATCAATACCATGGGGTGATTTAATGTCGTACAACAAAAATTGTATTGCCGAGGAAACATATAGGATTAATATTTCAACACTATCATCAAATACTGGCAATGTACAAATAAAAACTATTACACCAATGATATCAAATACGCACTACCTTGTATTTGGTCGTATATTTGATATTCTTAATAATTGTATAGAAACAGATGTATATTATAAATTTCATTACACTGATATTGGCAACAATTTAGATTGGGTAAGTGATATTAGAAATAGACGGATAAATAAATTAAAATTTTATAGTTTTAATCTCATAGGTTTAGTGATCACAAAGTGATATTTAAATATTCTTAAAATATATAAAAATCTTAAGTTCGGGGTATGTTTCTAAAACTCAAAAAGCACTGGACTAATCGATACGATATTTGGACCTGATGTTAGTTTGGTCTGCAGGAAGGTTTCTATAAAGTTTGGACCCGATAGCTGGCGTTGGTGACGACATATCTCGAAAAAACATATTTGTAATACTTTTAATATACATACAAAAAGCGATACCAATACCTACCGAGTCCAAACAAATAGAAACATTCTAGCTAGCCAAATTTACGTATGGTCCAAATATCGTCTCGATTGGTCGGGTGGTTCCTGAGTTTTAGAATTACGTAATCCGAATATATATATAAAATAAGTATATAATATATATTTGTTAGGAAGATATACTAAGAAGATAATAATAAATTAAATTTTTGGACCTAGTAGGTGGTGCAAAACAAAGTTAGGAAGATCCGCTAGTGCACATTATATTTATTTGTATACATATGTACATAATGTTTATAATTATAATTATTATTATATTTTACTTTTCCTAAGATTTGACCAAATTCTTAATCAAGATGCTGAAAAATAGTGTAATATCAGAAGAAAAATATTTTGCACAAGAACCCGACCTTGGAATAATTGCAAATAAGTGCATATGTGTAGAATTTCAATACCATAGTTAAAAATTACCAAAAATCTATTCTAGTATAATAAAAATAAATATTTAAAAATTTATTATCTTGTTTATTTTCTCATTTCTTTTTTTTTTAGAAATTTTGTATATTATTTATTATCTTTATTTTTTTTGTGCTTGGAATAGTAATTTATTTTTATCACAAAAGAAAACAGCTGAAAGAGGAAAAAAATAAGAGCGTAAGGTAAATAACTATAAGAATTTTTATTTAAGTTTTGAATAATTAATAATTCAAATTTACGTTTAGTCGAACAGATAATTCTGATTGAACTTCGAATAAAAATTTTTTTTGAACAGATAAGCCGAACCAATAATCAATAAAATGATGGTGTAACAGGGGTACAGGTCTTTTGTGATGGTGTTAAACACCTCGAATAATATATACTTAATACGTTTTCTGACTTTGAAACAATCTTACGAAAAAAAAATGTAATAATTAAATTTTTGAGTTCTTATGCGACGAACGTGACGCAGACGTGAGTAAATGTCAAAACGTATATAAACGTTAACATCGAGATTACCCGTTTCCATACATTTTCATACATTTTAATTTTTCTCTGCCCTTACCGTCGCGTTCAATATATCTCAGGGATTAATAATTAAAAATGCTATGGTACATACCATGAAACGTGTATTGGTGACAAATAGCTTGAGTTAAATAAGTTAAGAATTATATTAGCAAAAAATTTATTAAATTTACTTATATAGATTTGCATATAACATAATTCTATTAAAATTAAATTTTCAGAATAAATATTCCTCTCATGGAAAATATTATATATACTCCAGCAGACTGTAAAAGGCTATTGGTAACGTTTAAATTTTTAATTCAAATATAAATATTATATACTTAAATAATTTGAAACAAAAGCGTTTATTTAAACAGGATAAATTTGAAATTGATCCAAAAAATATTCATTTGGGAGAAAGAATTGGTCAAGGAGCTTTCGGAGAAGTATTTAAAGGAAAAGTACAAAATTTAAATGGATTAAATGGAATTACACAAGTAGCTATAAAGAGATTGAAAATGCCAAACGGTAAATTACCTTTTTTAACAGCATAAGCTCACAACATAATATTATATATATTTTCTACAAAACATATACGCATATACCTAATATCTTTTGTACTAAAAAAGAAAAAAAAGAAAAAAAAGATTGCCTCACTAATATTATGTTTAAAGGTTAGGGCTTATATTTTAAGTTTTTTAAAATCAAAATCTTTTTTAGAACAAACTAAAATTAAGATTGTGCGAAAAGTATTAGGTTAATTTTTGAATGAATACGAATTAGGAAATGATTTAGCGGACTATCTAGGGAGTATTTTTTTTTAAATGGATTAATTTTTACGACTTCAAAGTTTAAAAAAGTATAATCTTAGAAACCAAATTGTGGGTGTTGTAGCGCTTGACCCAAAACAGTTATTAAGACGGAATGTCGAAAGGGCCCCACCTGAGGTTCTAGGACTGAGGGGAGAGAAATATGTAGCAATTTTATTGAATGTATGATCTCCTTGCTACATATGTTTTACGAAACACACACAAAAACAGTGTTTTGAATTAATGTAAGTTCGGGTAATCTCAAATATAAGTGTTAAATTTTATTTTTTTAGTATACTATGTAAATCAGTATAATAAATAATTATGAATAACGCCTAAACACATTACTTGCATATTATTTTCCTTTACGAAATTCTAATTTATTCCAAATAATAACTTTCTCAGCAAATATGAGAAATATCTTGACGGTTGTACTAGTTTGAATTTGATAAATAAATTTTAAGAATATATTTTAAATTTGCACTCAAAGTCATTACCATTCAAATTAATATAAAAAAAAATTTATAACACAAAAAACTTGTATCAAGTGTTTAAATGAGAAAAATATTAACTTAAATTTTTTATTTATTTATTTATTTAGTAAATTTAGTTACAATGATTTTTAAAAATAATATTAAATTAAATGAGTAATTTACATTTTTTTTTGGAAATTTAAGTATTGATATTTTTTTCTTCTTTCAATGATTTGGGTAATCTGTTGAATAAGTTCCAAGTTTTTATAAATTAAGATGTTTGTAATGTTTTAGTGAATTTTGTCTAGAATATAGAATTTCGGCTTGAAAATTTCTTACCGAACCCTGGTCACAATGAATATTTTATTAGCATGGTTGAATGAAAGCTTTTCTTATATTATTCTTTTTTTTGTTGTCTATCGAAAAGTGAACCAATTAATGTTCTTTTTAGGAATAATGTACGAAGAAGAGCTTGAAGACTTTTTAGAAGAAATCGAGGTCATGAAAAGAGTTGGACGACATGAAAATATTGTTTATTTAATTGGTTGCTGTACAAAGATGAAACCCTTTATGATGGTAATGGAATATGTTGGTGTTGAAAACTTGGTAAATTTCATAAATTTTAGTTTTCTTTTACATATATTTAGATTTTACCCTTGTCTTGTGATAACATAAATTCTAATTCTAATAAATCTAAAAAATAAAATAACTAATAATTGAGATGGGCAACAGATTGTTTAAAAAAAAGAAATATATTTATTTGTTGTGACTCCAATTGCAAAATTATTTTTTCATGTAAATTGCATACCTAAATATCGAAATCTATTGATTTTTAGCAAAAAAAAATAATCAAATCAAATTAATTTTTTTTCTTTTTAAATTTTAGTCTGTTTATTTAAAATCGATTCGAAATAAAATTAGTTCAAATTCGAATTTTATTACTGCCAGCCCAAGATCGGATGCATCACCGAAAGGAAGATACCTGGACTTACTTATGTCAGCGTATGTTATTTTAAAATAAAATAATAAAAAATATATAAATTAATAAAAAAACAAAAGTTTACAAAAAATACAAAAATTAATTCAAACATAGTAAATATAAATATGTATTAAGAAATCAGTAGAAAAATATTATCATTATTTTGAAGAAGGAAACTAAACTAAATACGACTTGAATGTTGGCTGTTTGTTTTGAAATCAATCCTCTTGATTTCTTGATAATTGAGGATATTTGGTTTCATTTTTTTTTTTCTGAGAATAAATTCGAATATGAAATACCTAGCTCAAATGCAATAGTTGCTTCGCTTTATGATTTCAATTTTGTTCACAAAAGTATGACCAAAAATTCCTTACATAAAAATCTGGATAAAAAACATTATTTTCTGAGAATTTTAAGTTCGAAAAAAAGAAAAAACGAATAAGTTTTATTGTCATTTTCTAAATTTTGAAGTATATGTAATGTAATGTATAATATAAAATTAATTGGGATAATTTGGTCAAATATACATTGCAATATTTTACACAAACAAAGTTTCTGAACTAAAAAAAATCATAGAAAAAAGGTATCTCCATGCTACAAAAATGTAAATGATAATGTTTTCGGATAAGAAATCCTTATGCTGGAGGTTAAAATTATAATATGAAAAAACATTCATAATTTTAAGATGAATGATTAACCTAACATGATTCCATCCTAAAATATTAGATATAAATAACTTAAGTATGTATAAGTATGTAGTATACTTACTGTATAAGAATTGAACGAATAGATTAATCAAATACGAATTTGTATTTTTAGTTTTTTTACATTTATTTTTTCCTATTAAGCCAAATTAAAAAACCAAATATTTTTTTCCAGAGTATCTGTAGACTCGGAAAAAATGAGCAGATCAGATCGACCATCGCTAAGTGAAAGTAGGATAATTTTTTTTTTTTAATTATATAAGTATTATTTTATATACTATTCGTTATTTTAGCTGTATACACAACACTAAGTGAGCATAGTGGATCAGATTATATAAAATCAATAGAATATAAGATAGACAATAAGGAATTACACAATTTCGCTCTCCAAATAGCAAATGGTATGGCATATTTAGAAAGTATCAAAATCGTGCACAGGTAAAAAATTAAATTTTTTGAATACAAAATAAAATTGACAAATACTTGAGTAAGTCTGTATTATTTTTCTTTATTTATTAACCAATGATTATTGATTTTATCATAGGGATCTTGCTGCCAGAAATGTACTTATCGATGACAAGAAAAATTTAAAAATTTCCGACTTTGGTTTAAGTCGAAATGGTGTAATTTACATAAGAAGAACAGGAAAAAAAGTAATTCCATATATTTTCAGAACTCTAGCATTCATATGTTTGTAAAAAAAAAAGAAGATAATTGGAAAACAAATGTTTTCTTTATTCTAGATCCCTGCAAGATGGTGCAGTATTGAAGCACTCAAAGATAATTTATACACGACTAAAAGTGATGTCTGGGCTTATGGAGTAGTTCTATGGGAAATTGGAAATTTAAGTAAATAAATATTAAATTAGTTTCTTAAGTTTTGAGTACGAAAATTTCCGTACAGGTTTTTGTAACGCAAGCAACAACGTCGTATCAAATTAAGAATAATTAAAATTGATGTTTATTTCAGGTGCTCATCCATATGAAAATGTTCAAAATGCCGATTTACTAAATCATTTAATGTCAGGAGAACGTTTAGAAAAACCAGGAATTTGTTCAGATGAATTATATGACTTGATGTTAGATTGCTGGAAAGAAAACTTTAATGAGAGGCCGAGTTTTAAACAAATTTTAACTTTCTTAAGAGTACAATATAAAAATATTTATATTGATTTGGAAGATTCAGATTATGTTTTTCCTCCAGTTCGATTAGAAATACCGAATAAAAAATAAATAAAAGTACCTATATAAAAATTTTGATATTTATTTTTAATTTCAATATATAAATATTTAGGCAAAAATTATAATCAATATAAATTAGATACTGCAAGTTTTAATAATTGGAATTAATTAAAAATTAGAGAAAATAAATAAAACGTACCTACCTAGTGTACCTCTCTACTGATAAGAGTACAATTCAAGGAGATAGGTAGATATGAAGATATTAATCCAAGTAAGATCGCTTTCCTTAGTCTATTTAAAAACGTTCGGTAACGTTTAATGTAAGGTTTCTACCTACATTTCAAAGTATACATTTCAAACTATGCGAGGAGTAGATACCTAGCAACCTTAATTCTCTTTTGAATTGATCACTAATGAGTTGAGAATTTCTATTTTTTTTTTACAAATGCCAACTAGATTAATTTAAATTTAAGAGTAAGTCTTCCTTCCATATTCTTCACCTTAGTTACCTATAACAATTAAGGTCAGAATAAAAATACCTACCTACCTGTAAAATGTAAGTATACGAGTATAGTTAACTCCTTTGTCTTCTGTTTTTTTTTTTTCATTAACATCGCTTTGGTAGGTACGCAATTTTTTTTGTAAATGTTAATTTGGGTGCAAAAAAAAAAATTAAAAATTAAATATTCAACTTACTTGCAAGCAACGTCTTCTTTTTCTACAATGTCAATTAGAACATTCACAGATCTTCGACGATGTTCATTATCTAATTCCACCAAAACATTTACTTCATTAGTTTTTTCCATTTTGGTTGGCTGTTTTTTTTTTTTTTATTTCAAAAAATGAACAAATAGGAATAAAATGTTAGTTTGATTATTTTATTTTTTTTTGTTAAATCCACTTTTTATTGAATTTTAAAAGAACAGATTTTTTTTTTGTTCTGCTGCTCACAAGTTCTTCTTAATCTCAATTGAAATTTTTATAAAACTTCGCGGTTAAATAACAACACAATGTTGAAAATTTTTCAAATAGACGTCTTTTACAAAACAGTCATAAACAAAATATTTTTAACATTTTTTTTTAACAGAAACTCAGCTGATGACAAATTGTACACAGAATCTCACAGAGAAAATAATTTTAGTGGGCTAATTCCATCGTGTATTACAGCATATTTACATGGTAATACACGGCTTTGAACTGGTATTAAAAGTTCAAACAAATCGTTTTTTAATTTCCTTTAATGGATTATAATAAGTAAGGTTTTGTGGAATGAAGTAAGTACTGAAGTTAAAAAAGTTAGCTTTGATAAAAAATTTCAAATAACACACAATCAAATGATTCGTGTATTACAGCATAAAAAAAGCCTTTGAATTTCTAATATTTTTTTCAAAACAAAATTTCTCTTCTGTCTTAAAACTTTTTATAAATGAGTTTTTGATTATATAACAAAAGACAGTTCTCCTACAATATGCCATAAATATGTTTTTGATGGGACAATTTTTCAATTAACAAATGATCAAAACAACGGATAAAGTTTCGTGTATTACAGCATATCAACTTTCGTGTATTACTTTTAATTGTAAATTTTTCAGCGTTCAACTGAAAACACAGAACTTCTAATTATCAGAACTAATTTAACAAAATATCAGCATGAAGCTATTGTTAAATTAAACTCTTTGAAAGGATTAAAGAAATAAAATTTTCGATATTAGAGTAAAAGATAATGTTGTTGAAAAAAAAGTATTAATTCACCACTTTATTAATTAAAAAATGTCAAAATAGATAACGGTTAATATTATACCGTATGTTTTCGTTTTGTGTTGCTTAGAAGTTACGTCATATTTTTAGTACCAGTTAGAGGTTGCCAGTACATCAAATTTAAAAAGCTTAAAATTTGAAAATAATCGAAATTGTTAAAAAAAAAATTTAAGATTAATCAACTTTGATTACTTAAGATTCATAATTACTATTAAATGAATCAAAATAGTGATTTAAAATTTTTAGCTTTTTTCGTTTTCTGTTATGGAATTAGCCAGTGGTATATTGTATGCATAGATAGTATAGTGTAGGGGGTTGGATAATTGTCCGCGGGATATTTTTCCGCGATTTGTTTTTGTATCGCGGACATCAAAATGACATTTCGTCTATCTAGTTCTTAAGTGCCGTACACGTATTTTTCGTATTTTTGGAAAATTGAGTTTGAAGTTGTAAGACTCAAACAATTGGTTCCAATTTAGCATATACGTCAAATAGGGGAAAAATATCTCGAGAACGGAAGGAGTATTGAAATTTCGAGAAGAGCGTTCGAAAGATCGCCTTCGAGTTAGTATGAAGCAATCCCTAACTCCAAAAGTGCCAAAATGCGTATACGGCACTTAAGAACTAGATAGACGATTTGTCTGCGATTCGAAATGACTAGTCCGTCGCGGACAAATGTCATTTTGCAAAATGTCATTTGTTTGCGATTAATTTTTATCGCGGATAAATGACATTTTGCAAAGTGCCATTTGTCCGCTAAATATTTGAATAATCAATCGCGAAATTATGACCTTTGAAATAGGAGGACATATGACCGCGATAAAAAAAATAATAAATCCGATAATTCTGAAATTCGAAAGGAGGCGGGGCGGTCTTTAACCACCGTTTTACAGACATGAGCCCCCAAAGTGAAGGTGAACGACGTTACGTATATTTTGGCATTCAAAAAGAAAGTGAAGAAGGATTGACTGACATTTAATGAAACTATAACATAGTCCGTTTTCTTTCATCATCAAAGGGCTAAAAAAATTTTGTTTACATGTCAGCTGTTTGAATAAAATAAAAACTTAATATATTATATATATGATAAAAACCAAAATAAAATAATTTGACAATTGACAATTAACATTTTTGCAATTTGCAATAATTTGCAATTGAAATTTTTTGGTCATACAAAATTTAATGTCATTTTCATTTAGTTTTTGTAAAATAAAATCTGTTTTAATTTAATTATAAATACCAGAAAAATATTAAACAAGTTATTATTTATTAAAAAAAATTAATGGCAAATCGTGTTAGGAACAACAAAACTGAAGCATTAATCGAAAATTTCCGAAGTGAAGGAAAATGGCCCAAAGTTATCGAACTGGCAGAGGAGTTGAAAAATGGATCACCTAATTGTGGTAAAGTTAATAAATTTTTATTTTGTTTTAAAATCAAAGTTTCAAAACATAGGACATCCTGCGAATTGTTATTTTTACCTTTCCTTTATCAACCCTATTGTGAACTGTTGAAGGTATAGACCTACCTACCTGGTGGAAAATAATTGTTTCGATCAACCTTTTTTACCAAAAGTAATTGAATTGGAAAAAAACAAAATGTAATTGTTGAGGTAATTGTTATATATTGAAAATTAAAGTAAATACTGAACTTTAGTGACTCACCGACTAGGTGGATAGAAAAGGACATTATATGTATTATGTTCTCCAACATTATCAATCGTAGATAATTTTTAATACCTAGTGCTATAGATACCTACTAAACTAAGAAAACGTTTTAATAGTTACTTATAAATTAAGAATTTTTTTTGTAGAATGCCTGGCAAATTTTCTTATTGGAGAAGGACGTTTGGAAAATTATTTAGAAGAAAATGCTCCGATTGAACCAAATTTTTTAAAAGCTAAACAAGGCCTTCAAGATGCAAGGCGTTACTTAAATTTAGTTACTGGTGATGATGGTCGTCGTGCTGGGATAGCATTGGATGCGTATTTATTGATGGCCAAACTATGTTATACTTGTGGTCAATATGAAGAAAGCTTAGAAAATTTCGTAAAAGCCGAATTAAATACATTGGCTGAAAAAGAATTAACTCTGTAAGTTGATTGAACATTTTTCAGTTGAATAAAGAGTAAAAACAGAAATTTATATTCAAAAAATATCAATTATAGATTAGAATATTAGACAAATCCTTTTCTTAAATAAAATAAGTATTTATTATACATTAATTGTAGTGTTCGGAATTTATTTTTGATTTTTAATCCAGTCTGTATTTGCAATATTTCTCTGTTTACATGGCCGGCTTATATTCTACTTTATTATATTTCGTACTTAATTTCTGTATACAGTTTTTTCCCAACTTGTGCTTTTGCTCATCGTAATAATATTTCCTTAATTTAATATCACTTTCTTTAAAGTACTCTAATAATTTTAGGAGAAGTTTGAAAATATTAGCAGAATCTTATGCAATTAAAGGACTATGCCTAGAAAATCTGGGCATTAAAGCATCATCGAAATTTAAAAAAGCAGAAAAAGAATCGGAAATGGTAAGGCAATATTTGCTTTCGATAAAAACAAAAGGAAATATTTACATACATTTTTTTGTTTTACTTTTTTAGATCACTTGCTTTGAACGAGCAACAGATTTAGGATTATTATATTTGCAAGAACAAGATATTGTAACACCGTCAAATGTAGAAGCACGAAGAATGGGTGCTATATTAGAAACAGCATTACAACGAGCTTCAATAGTTCTAATTAAAACTGGTAAATTACAAGAAGGAATTGAGCGTTATAGAATTATGTTAAATGCTGTAGAAACAAGAACAACTCAATCATTAAGACTGACTTTAGCTCGACAGCTAGCTGAAGTGTTATTACGAGGTGTTTCAGGTACAATTTATGCCCCACCGGTTGGCATTTCTACTTTACCGAAATCAGGAAGCTCAAAAAGATTATGGAAACCTCGTAAATATTGTGGAAGAAATTATTTCACACCCAAAAATCAACATGAAGAAACAATATTATTGTTATTAATTTCTGAAGCGCTAGCTGTACGTGATGCTGTTTTATCCCAAAGTCCAGAATTTCGGGAGGCTAGATATCATGCACTTGGAAATGCTACCGCAATATACGATTTGTTAGCATTAGCAACCGTAAGATGGGGCTTAATAAATATAATGAATGACTCATTTGAAAAGGCCCTAAAATTTACATTCTGCGAACAACATGTTTGGCATCAATATTCATTGTCATTAGCTGCATTGCAACGACATACCCACGCATTACGAGCCTTACAAGAATCATCAAAAATATCACCCAACGACCCATTGCCATGCTTATTATCATCTCGTATTTGCTACGAATTCTTAGGTTTGTTTGCGTTTTTTTCAATATTATAGTGAATCAAGAAGATACATTTTCACTATTTTAGGTTTGATTCCTCGTGGCCTTGAATTTGCCCGGCAAGCATTAAGCAAAGATACCAAAAATTTAAGACCCCTTAGAGCCCAACTTTATTGCGGGATTGGTCTGCAGCAATTAGCAACTCAATCGCAATTAAAATCGGAGCGAGAAGAATATCATAAAATGGCTTTGGAAGCATTCGAAAAAGCTGTTCAAAATGACCCTAACGATCATTTAGCTGAATATTATTTGGCATTGGAACATGCATTGAATTACAACATTCCTGAAGCATTGTTTCACACTAGAAACGCTCTTGCTTTGCGTACTGAACACGCAGCTAGTTTACATTTGTTTGGTCTACTTTTAACCGCAAGCCGAAGACCTCGTGAAGCATTAGCTATTGTCGAAGATGCTTTGGAAGAGTTTCCAGACAACTTAAATTTATTACACGTAAAAGCTCACCTACAATTGCATTTACATGACCCAGAAACAGCATTATTAACTGTTCAAAAACTTTTATCAATATGGCGCGAATTATATGAGTTGCAGACAGCTGAAGTGGACGCAGAGCGACACTCTGATACTAAAAGTATTGTTCAATTACATTCATCTCAGTTATCGGATCGCGATTCCAGTAAGTATTTATTAATATAAAAGATTATTTTTGTTAATACCTAAATAAAAAATATTTCTTTGATTATTCAGAACATATAATATAAGCTATGATTCATACTAAAGATAATAATGGGTTTTTAAAAAATTTTTATTTTGTGAATGCACTTTAATATTGGAGATGTACTCAAAGTACTGGTGTGCGTGAACGCCAGAGGGTTCAGATTATTATCTTGCATAAAATTTTATATAATTTAATTTATTTATTACGTTAACGCGCTTCAGTTACGTTGAGCTTATCTTGTTTATCTATATTCATTTATTATGACATGATTCCTAATTTCCTATTCCAGATTCAGTATACGCAGCTTCCTTAGTAACTGCATCTAAAACAAACAATATAGAACAAGCTCTTAGTGAGGCAGCAAGTTCATTGAGTTCATTTAGTCCTAGGCCAGGACCACAAAGAGCTTGGATGATTCAGCTAAAGGTAAAACAAGCAATTTTTGTTTAACGCTAAATGATTTATTAGACATTGAAATAAAACAAACTTTTTTCTAGATATGGCTTTTACTAGCAGACGTTTATTTAGCTGTAGATCAGCCTAATGAAGCACTTAATTGTGTGGTGGAAGCATCACAAATTTATCCTTTGTCACATCAAATAATGTTTATGGTAATTCAATTTATTTTATAATTTAATAAGACCCTTTCTTTTTATATTAATATCGCAATAAACAATATACCTAAAAGCTAATACAGGATGTTTAGGGGTCCCTGCCATGGATTTTCAATTGTTTTCATTTACACAAATAGGCAATTTATGTTAAGGCGGTTATTATGTAACTCCTATTCGAATTGGAGTTGGTATTAAAATGTTAGATATTTACTGTTTAATATAAAATAATTTGCGAACCCATATGTCCCCTACCTCTGTTAAGGATCGTTATTGACTAAGAAATAAGTAAGCCTTGAATTTTCGTACCCTAAAGGATTTAATAAATATTTTTCAGAGGGGTCAGATTTATTTTTATTTGTCACAATGGGCTGATGCTAAACAGTGCTTTTTAAATGCTGTAGCAGCGAATCCATGTAATACTGAAGCATTACGATTATTAGGTGAAACACATCATATTTTGGGAGAACCACGTCTGGCGGAAAAAAAATTGAAAGATGCAGCCAAGTTAGATCCAAATTGTCCAAAAGTTTGGTAATTGTTCTTTTTAACATTTTTACTTCAGAAAATTTGAGTACATTGTCTTATATATTTGTTTAAGGTTTGGTTTAGGCAAAGTAATGGATTCATTGGGAGATTATGCTTCGTCTGCTGATTGTATGGCAACAGCTTTGCAATTGGAACCATCGTGTCCTGTACTTCCTTTTAATTCGATTCCATTGACTTTCGAATAGAACTATACATTTATCATTTTGTATTATATATAATTAAGGCATATGTATAAATTTTAAATTTATGAACATTTAAATTTTCTTTAAAATTCGAGAAAGGATGAAATTAACTTTATTCCTTCGCTACTAATGTTATTTATCTTTAAGAAAAATGTTTCAAAACGTTATAAAATGTTGTAACACAATTGATCCATTCCGAGTTATCACTCAAGTCAATTCTCTGATGTAAATTTCGAGTAATAAAATGCTAGCAATAGTTGAATCCATTTTTAATTTAATAAAGCTTTGTCGTCATCCGAAATGAAGCGATTTTTTTAAGAAGATCAATGAAAAATACTTACATAGATTGTATGGATATCATGAGTTAAAATAGTAATTATATCAAAGGATTCAAAATTAATTGTAATGCTATTACCACAGTCGTTTTGGTGTATCTATAAGGTAAATAGGTACTTATTTTTTTTCAACATAAAGTAAAAAAGTCTTAATATTGTGGTACAGAATTAAATTCTTAACAAACAGTTTTATTTTGAATCCGCATTTTATCTTTCGTATCGATTCGTTTAAAATCTTAAGATGATTAAACTAAAATGTTGAAGACCTGGTCATATGGACTACTAAAATTAATATTGTACGTACTCATTAATTTGTTATGAGAAATAATATAATTGATTTCAAGTGTTTTGATTTTGAGATTATAGTTCCTCTATTTTTACAATTCTTTGGCAGATTAAATATAAATAGTTATCAATCTATTATAGTCTTCCTAGAACGAATTTGAAGTTAAAATGATCACCTTAAAACAAAAATAATAAACTAAATATCTTTATAAGAAGCAATAAAAATTTATTATAAATGTGATTTCAATGTGTTAATTGGTTCAAGAACATGTTGATTAATTTTATATATTTATTTATATATATATATGTTTTTTTTATAATTTTGGAATTTAGTGTGTTGAGGTTGTCATCTATGAATGTAATAGTTTTAAACGAAATAAAAGTTATATTAATTAATTTTTTAGGAAGTAGTTTTTTTCATATTTTAATCGCTTTTAATTTCAATTACATACGTTTATACAAAAATTTTTGAAATTTTAATATTTTTTAACAATTACTTCAGTAACAATTATTTCCAAAATATTTTAAATGTTAATAAATTGGTATTGGTTTTTTTTGTAACTTTTATTATGTTTAATTCCTAAAATATTTTCTAAAAGGGTCAACATAGCAAATTTGTAAATTAAATACGACATAATCCACATATTTTTAACTACCCGTATTAACTTATAATTTTTTTAACGCATTAATATTAGTTTTTATAACTACTTTGTATTCAAGCATATCCGGTCTATCCATACCATATTATACGTTTACATTTTTATTCTACTTAGTTGATGCAATAAGTACAATAATTGAAAATATTAGAAATAATTATTTTCCTAATATTTTTAATAATGAAAATGTTACGTATGTACGTTTCATCAAATAATTAGGCTTTGGCCTATGATTTATCGAATTATTTTTTAATTACATACCTAATCGTTGAAAAAAATTTTTGAAATAAAAGCTAACCAATACTTTTTATTATTAAAATATTTTAACCCTTTATGCCAAATGAAATTAATAAAATTTATTAAAAAATTTATTGTAAATTTTATTCTTATTAAATAAAAATACAATGTAATATGTTTACAAATTATGTATGTGTAAAATAAAATGTTTAATATCTTTGTGTACATTTAATGAAACAAATTTACTGATGTTAAAGTAATATACTTGTTATGTTATTATAATAAACTTTTTCTGTTTATGAAAATATATTTTGTGGTGTTTTTTATTTTCTTTGCTTTTACAATGAAATATTTTTATTAATTTATCACAAATATACAAAAACGATAAGTTTGAATAAACAATATATATATAGGTCTTATAAGTTCTTAATATCAGTAAATGTTGATGATAAGTTGGTAATTTGATCAAGTATTTCTGAAAATAAGAGTATATTTTTTATATAACTAAATAAATATTTTTAGTATTTACAGAAAAGTTCTCATTTACCTGAAATTTGTAAAGAAGTTGAGCTATCTTGAAGCTGTTGATACAATATATCAGTTTCTGCATTTTTCTGCCGTTTAAACATTGCAGTTCTCAAACTTTCTCCTGTAATAAATAGAATTAATAGTAATTTGTAAATTGATTGCCATATTCATAAGATGCTGGTTTTTTTTGCCATACTTTGGAAAACATCAAAAATATTAATTCTCTTTTGTAGAATAAATAAAAAGCGCAATCACATTAAAAATTACGGAGTAAGCAACTACATAAGTTTCAATAATATAAACTTAAAAAAATTTTCAGGTTTAAACATTTTTAAAATATTGTCAAAATTTCGAAATAAAACGTTTGTTAAATTTGTTTAAAAAAAACTGCTAATTCCGAAAACAAAAAAAAAAACAAAATTATTTATAAACTATATTGAATTTATATTATATTATATTTGTCTTTGACTATATCTAAATATATTCTTACTTTTTTTAAGACTTTTTTTCATATTGAAGCTTTGATTTATTGATATACGTTCGATAGATTCGGTTGCAACTTTTAAATGGTTTTTATGGTTTGAAAACACAGAAATATGGTTTGTTTTATTTTCATAAAAAATACTTGTTCTTGATGGTGTAATTCCACATGATAAAATAAAATTTTCAGCATCATTTAATTTTTCAGTTGTACAAATTATTTCATTTTTTTCATTTGTGTTCTTAACAGGTACTTTAAAAATGGAAACTAATTTATTGCAGCAAGATCGAAAAATTTTCAAACGTTTCAAAATTCTAAACGTGCTTATATTAGTAGAAGAATTTTTCACAGCTCGACACTCATTTAACATTAATGAAAATTTTTTAAATTTTTCCTCTGAGTCATTCAATGTCGTAATTTGTAATTCAGATTTGATTAGTTGGAGATGTACTTCTAATAAACCACCCATGTCCAAAATATTGTTTAAAATTCTTTCATCGAATGATTTCATCAAATCACTAATTGCTTCATTCAATTGCTCGATATAAGAAAGAACAAATGCATTTGTATCAATTATTTCATGTATAGCTGATTTGAATCTTATTAGCTCACTACAAAAATGTCTTTCCAGTAATTTTGAATGAATATTACTAGTTGTTGATTTAGTTAGGTAAAATGATGGAATTAACATAGTGTCCAATGACTCTAGAGATGCGAGGCAACTTCTTATCGTCGTTCGAACTGAAATTTGTTAAAGTTAATTTTTAGTTTATTAAAAAATGTTTATTTCTGAGTAAAAGTGTTAATTAACCTTTTACATTAGGTGCAAACCAACTTGCAAAAAAACCAATTTGCATTATTCGATCAGTATTTAAATCGAATTCTATGATTTCATCTTCAACAAGTGGATTATTAAGATTTTCCTTTAATAATGATTTGATTTTATTCACGGACTCTTTGGAGTTATTTATAAAAACGCGAAAAACTAATTTTAAAAGAATCTCATTGACCTCGTCTTCTAGGCTCATTAGAGAGTTTTCCAATAAAATTGCTTTTAATTGAATATTTTGATAATTGCCTTTTGATGCGATGCATTCTTCTTCTAAATTTTTATCCTCACGAAGAATCTACAAAATAATATGATCTTAATATGTATTTAGAAAAGAATTTATAGAAGATTATGTGTACAAATGTGATTTAACATTATACTTTTCGTTGAATAAATTTAATATGATATAAGCTGTTTAAAACTTCGGTTATTTTGGAAGCATCATGTGTTAAAAAAAATAAGATCAAAGAATATAAACTGTGTTAGTTAATGTAAGTTATGTGAAACGCTAAGATATACTTTGATATAAGAATAAAAAAAAAGCTTAATAAACCTTTTCACATGAAGCCATCAAAGCAATTTTTTCTTTTTGCAATACAACGTTTCCTAATCCAAGTATTTGCCCCAATAATAAATCTATTCCTGAATGTATTTTTTTGCTGGCCACTATAGCTTCACAATAAAATTCATTACGATTTGATACATCGAGATTTAGACCTGTGTATGGTTCTATTACTGACATTATGTAATCCATTTGCTTAACAAAATTATCCTCACAAGGCTGTACATTATCTGTTGCCGAATTTAGTGTTGACTTCAATTTAGCAAAACACCACAACATTCGATCTAAAAAATATTGCCTTGAAGGCTAAAAGAAACATTATGATAGGTAGTATTTATGTAAGTAGGTAGAAATTTGAAATTTTTCAATTTTTTTTTAAGTTTCGTTTTCTAGGGCTAACTCTACTCACATCGTTTTTTAATTAAATTATTAAATTTTGTTACAAAATAAAACTTACATTTAAAAATATATTATGATTTTTTTCCTCATTAATGATTTTTTCAATATTATGCGTACAACATACAATCTGATTCAAGCATAAAAATATTTTCTCTAATATTTCTTCTTTTCCACTGCATTCAAAAATAAGAAATTTATGAATTTTATTGCAACAAATCAGGAAATCCGAACAAAAATCCTAAAAAAAAAAGAAGTTAAATTAGGTAGGTACCTACACTTCTTGGTAAATTAACTATTTTTTTATGTTCTTCTCCAACAGGACAATAAAAAAACCTTTTTTACTGTCGGGTATCTTCTGTACTTGATACTTACGACTTACCTTACTAAGTTATTCTAGCACTACAAATAATTTAAGCTTTATCTATTGATTGAAGACAAGTTATCTTTGGTATTTTCAATTTCGTATCGATAGAAAGGTGATAAGAAGACACTTCACCTCAGTCTTATTTAAAGAAACTTTAAATAATGTTAGATGTTACTTACGTTCAACCATTCGATTTGATTTAAAGTTTGGTCTTCCTTGTATCCCATGCGCAAAGTGTTTTGACACTTAAGCAAATCTTCGCCAAAATCCATTTTCTTTGTTTTTTTTTCGTTCGATGAAACCGATGTACCAATTTTTAATATTTTTCGAAAGCTATGTTCAAATCAGTTCAAATATTCTAAAAAAATGTAAATAAAATAGTATTGTAATTGTAATATAGTAATTGACCAAATCCAGTCATAAACTTATTTGATTCAAATTAAATTCAAATTCAAATCAAATCAAAAATGTAAACAAAACTTTAACGAAAAGTTTTAACAGCGACAAACTGCTTGTGGACCAGCTGTGGTCGACCATTAATAAAACTCTACATTCAGTGAACGCCCATAAGGGTTGCCGGTATTGGAATTTTAGAAGTTATTGTCACTATCAGTTTCGTTTAATCGTTTCAGTTTTTCAGTTTAGTAATTCAGTTCAGCTTAATAATGGTTTTATAATAGTAGCGAGCGATATGGTTGTGTTAAATTAATTACTTGAATTATTTTTTAACATTTATAGTATAATATTTAAAAATTCTCATCAACAAAATGCAAGGGAAATGAGAACGGGTTATATATAAATATTAAATCAATTTAAAAATTATAAATTGTTGTAACGTATAAGTAATTTATATACATATATCTATTACTACTAGAATTAATATAAAAACATTGAAAGGTACCTCAGTCCTTATTGTACTAATTAAGAAAACAAAGAATGCGGCAACTTTTCAGTTCTTTGTTATTCATGGTTCGGCAATGCATCGATTAGTTTTTTAAATGTTGCCTCAATCAGTCGTTCAATCAAATGTAGTCAATTGTAGTCAATTGTAGCGTAGCTGTAGTAATTGTATGAGATTTTAAGTTTTTAAATTTTTTTATTTCAGCATTTCATAGTCTCTCTTTGTTTGTTGTTTGTCAATGAAGTTTTTAAATAAAAATTAAAATAAAATAAGAGGTGATTGTGGTGGTGCTTTGCTTGCTGCTATAGTGTACAATTATGAAGTGAAATTTGTTTTGTTTTTTTTTGTCAGAAATAATAAAAAAAAAAATTCTTAATTATAAAAATGTTTTGCATTTTATTAGATAATAATAAATTAATTAAAAAAAATAAAATATTTAAGAGACTGATTAAATAAAAAGTGCTAAAAAAATAAATTTATTGAAATTTTCTAAGACAAAAAATAATTTTTTGGTGCTTTGCTTTGTTTGGTGGACTATTTTCAATTTCATAGTCCTGTGATAATTTTATCGATTTAATAATAAATTAAAAAAAAATTAAAATAAATAAATTAATAATTAAATTAATTTTTCAAAATATTATTAATAAATTTCTGTTATAATAAAATAAAAACAATGAAGATAGTGGATTGTTTAGAGATACTAAAAGATGAAAGGTGTGGTGAAACTTTGAAGCATACTTAGATACTAAGTCGGTATACCTACATACCTACTTGCTATCTACTAGTTAGTTATCCTTCCACTTACTAAGGCATTTATGATTTTATTTCATCTTTAACACCACAAATATTGGATTAAAAGAATTTACCTAGGTACACCTACCAAACTACCTATACCTAGGTACTTCCCTACATAAATATAACTAGAAATTTGTATAGAGGAGTAGAAGAGGAGTTCAGAAAAATTCAGAAAAGATTTGAAATCTTCCAGATCTTAAAACCTTTCTTAGAATTTCAAGCAAAAGAGGAGTTTCTTCCTTGAATTGAAAAAACGCATAAAAGGACCCAAGATTACAGTGTAGGTACCTATATATATATGTATACCTATAGAAGAATGAAAATTTTAGACCTAGAAAATACAAAGTACTTATATGTATTGGGTTATTCCCTCCAAGTAGGGAGGACAGCTTTCAGAAATCGACAAACATGTTTAACTAAGTAGTTAAGTATTACTTAGGTATGTAATATAATTCAAAGATATTTATGAAGCTGCTAGTTACACCAATACTATAAACAGCTAAAGATTTTAATTTATACTACTTATTTAAAGTTCTTATAAATTAGAAAATATTTAGTCATTGTGATAACATCGGGTCAAAGACCACTAATAAATAATTTAAAGCAAAAGAAGATATTTAGGTAGTTTATTAGTTAAGTAAGTAATACTTACTTGGATGTTCTGTCATAAATTGTGCAAAATACGTGATAATATATTATCATTAAAATCATATTGCTTAGAACAGAAAATCCTTTTTCATTACTTATATGGAAAAATTACCAAAATTTTTATTTTAAATTTCGTTAAATAAATGGTAGGTATGCCTATCTCGTTTGAGAAAAATTTTAATAAGATCTACCCTCGGACATACAAATCTAATCTATACTTTTCAAAGTACCTACATAGAAACGTTGAAACACTATTTGGGTTATCAAAAAAAAACAAAACAAAAAAAAAATCATATTTATTTTTAAAACCCAACAACTTTTTATTAAATTTCATTTGAATTTTTATTTTTTTTTTATTTAAAGAAATTTATTTTTATTAGGAAAATCACAAAAAAATTTCGAGATATACTTATAATAAAAAAAAAAAAAAAATGAAATTTTTTTCATCAAAATTATAAAATTTTAAAGACGAAGAAATTATACATTAATTTTTTTTTTCGGTAGGTATGTATATAAAGTCTAAATTTTTCAAATGGCCTTGAAATTGTTTTTGATTTTTAATTCGTAAACATAATGATTTTAATAAGTAAGTAATTTTTTTTTTGGAAATAAAAAGGTTCATTGACTCAGCGGCTTTTATTGATCGAAATACTTACTTAAGTAAGTTTGTTAGTATGTATATTTATGCATAAAATATAATAATTAATAACACACACTTGTTGAATTTGATTAATTCTAATTTTTTCGCAACTTAGATATTTGAATAAACGTACCTATATATAGGTATATATATACCTACATACCGAAACAATATTTTTTAAATCTAATTAAACCATAATATTGGTCAAAGTCAATGTCATTTCTCAACTTGTTTGCTTCTTAAATAAATTTTGTTTTGCTACATTTGAAGCTTTGTATGAATTTTATCTGAATTCAATATGCAAGAAAAATTTTAATTTCGGATCTGATTAGCGTTAGAAAGCTGCTTATTACTAGTTAGTAACAGCTTATACCTAATTTATAAAGTGTTCTGCTTATAATTATATACCTAGCTACCGAGCTATCTATATATATACTTAGTTTATTAGTTCAAAAATACTGAAAACAAAAAAAATTAACATCCTTTAACTTTGACCGGAAACTACTGAAGAATAGAAGCATTTATTTTCATTTAACGTTTATATACATGAGTACTTAAGAAATCTAAAATTTTTGGAAATGTTCAGATTTCAATGAATGAATTTCAATGTTCGTTTTAAGTTTACAAATATAGGTAGTAGGTATATTTTACTTACTTCATTGTTTTTTTTCTTTTTTTTTTTAAAGAAAAAAAACTTTAAGTTAAGCCAACACAACTTTATGCGTATTGCGTAACCTTAATTAATTCTAAAAATATCACTATTACTGACTTACAGGGTGTTATATATAAATATTTTGCCTTAATTTGTATAACTATCAGAGATTTTTTTAACTTAGTACTTACCCGCAATATGATTGCGAAATTGACTTGTAATTTTATAAATTTAACAGTTTTTAGGTATACGATTTAAACTTCAAATTTTTATTTACTTATCTACCTAAGTCAGTCATTATAGATATCATAACGAGTATCATAAGAAAAATTATAATCAAAATTATTTAACTGCCATTACTTTTTTTAAATATCCCATCATTCCTTGAGTACCTAATTTTAAAGATTTAAAATTAGCAACTTATAAGTACTTATAGTCTAAGAGCACGCAACGTTTTTGGCACGTGATTTTAGCAAGGCTCATTTTTTGAAATATTGTTAAATGCTACGGTGCAGGACCCATAAGGGTAGTCTGGCTGTCAGATGACGTTGCGCTTACCCGTGGGAGCAGATCCAGGTAGGTCAAAGAAAAAATGCAAAATTACGTGATAATAGCACGATTTCTAGTTATGTCACTTGTTTGTGCTTATTATATGAAATGTTAATGCATCATTGCCAGACGGCTTCGGAGTTGTTAAGACCGTGCCAGACCTTGATTTATAACAAAAAAAAACTTCAATTTCACGTCATTTTAGCAAGGCTGAAATTTTTATATGTTATAGATTGGATCTTATATATACTACATCCAATTTGCCAGAAGGAAATACCGTTGCTAAATGGATGCCAGACCTATGTCATTTAAAAGTAATTTGTTTTTTTCATGTAATTTTGCATTTTTTTTACCTACTTGGTTCTGCTCCCACGGGTAAACGCAACGTCGTCTGACAGCCAGACTACCTTTATGCGTCCTGCACCGTAGTATGGAACATTATATTAAAAAATGAGCCTTGCTAAAATCACGTGAATTCTTACGTTGCGAGCTCTTGGACTATTAAGTATTGAAAAATTTATTTCGTTAGAACCGAGGTAACTTACTTCAAACCCAAAATCACTTAATAAATGTAAAACGACAAGGTTTTTCTATATTTCGAATTCTAACCTGAGGGCATATATACATAACTAACTAAAATTAGTAAGTACCTACCTAGTTCGAATTAAAAAAAAAGCATTGTTAAATACATTAAAGCTCCCAGTACTTGGTATTTGAAATTCGGTAAAATATATATACCCGAAACATACATTTATATCTAGATTTAAATATAGGTATAAATAATTATAAGTATCTTTGAGATTTATTTAGCAAACAAAAAAATCGTTTCATTATCTTTTTTCATGCTAATCACGTTAAAATGCGTAGAGTTGTTTGTATATATATAATTACATGTGTAGCTACATTTAACGATTTTTGTGTGACTGATGAACATAATATGAAATGAAAAAAAAAATTTAGTTGACAACTTGTTTTTACCTATTTTGCCAAAAATATTGTTAACACTTTTATGTAGGTAACTATTGGATTTTTTCTTATTTATTTTGTTTATTAAATACTTGTGTAGTTGATTTTTGAGAATTTTTAATGTAGGTAAGTAGGTACCTATTTAATGAATAAGTTATAAAAAATATGCGAGGGGTCAACCACATCTTAAATAAAAATGCAAGTATTCCCAATTTCGGCAATAAACCGTATTTATTGCCATATTGCCAATATATTGCCAATATTGCCAATATTCCCAAATATTGCCAATATTCCCAAATATTGTCATATGTGACTTGTAGCCCCATCTACGAATGATTTTTGAACTCGTTATCAACAGAATTAGAATGCTCTCATCAAGTAGATGCATTTCAATAAAAAAAATTTGAAAATCGGTTTATAAATAGCCGAGAAATCTTAATTTTAGTATTTCAGCAGATTTTCAGTATAAATTTTCCTTGCGATTTCAAATTGACTATGTTGGATAAATGTCTCTCTACAGCTTTCGTAATTTTCAACCGATCATCAATGTTTAGGTATCAAAATGAAAGTGAGATTGTCTTCTATAATTTAACGAAGTAAAACAAAAATTTATAATATTAGTTACAATGCCTTTAATGCTTGAAAAAGTGACCGGACTGGGTTTTTTTTATTATTTGAGCATTAAATTCGAAATGCTTGGGCGGTTTCAATGATGTCGTTGGAGAGGTAATTAGAACAGCTTTCCATTGGTATAAAGTAAATGGTGTTTCCGAGTGTTTCGATGACTTGTTACCGACTTATGAGTACAAATGTACAAATATATACATCAAAAAGCATGAAAAATTGCAATTGGTCCATATAAAAAATTCGAGCTGATGCAAACGAACCAAGTATCGTTTTTAACTTACTTTTGGGTGAGGATTCAAAAATTATAGTGAGGTCTCTGGAGCATCCATGAAGAAGAAATTTGTTCTGCAGTATTATTGAACTTTTATAAAAATAATTTTCAATTAATTTTTTCGAAAAATAATTTTTGCCAGAAAAAATTGTTATACATGTTGGGTAGTAAATTATAATACTTTGACGGCATAAGAAAAAGAAAAAATGCTACCTATAAAAAAAAACTTACTTAATATTTATAGACTTAGTTACTTAATATTTAAAGACTTTACAATAACTTTTTTTAATATTATGATTAATACTTATTATAATTATTATTTTTTTTTTTTTTTGGGCTGATTGAATGAAAAAAAAGTATTCTTTGTCTCCTTTCGCTTTCACAAATTGGTTATTTTGTGTAGAAAATATATTTCTTTATTTGTGTAGAAAATATATTTCTTTATTTGTGTAGAAAATATATTTCTTCCTAGTTATTTGTGTAGAAAATATATTTCTTTAGTTATTTGTGTAGAAATATATTTCTTCATAGTTATTTGTGAACAAAATATATTTCTTCAATGCAAATTATTTGAAAAATATATTTTTGGTAGTTATTGATTTTTCGATAAGAAATATATTTCTTCATAAAAAATATATAAGTTAGATAAGAAATATACTTTTTCATAGAAATTATTTGAAAAAAAAAATTTTTTTTCAGTGTTTTGTTTGGAAATATATTTTAGGTAGAAATTTGTATGGAAATATATTGCAATATCAACTTTTGTTCCACAAATATCAGAGTGATTTATTCCTTGATTAGAACCAAAGCTACTTAGTTATCTTTGATTAGGAGGAGCGTTGTGGCAGTAACGGTAGTTTCTTTTCTATTTGTTTGTAGTATGTAGAATATTTTCTGTAAAAAGTATACATTTGCAATATTTACATAAAAAGCAATACTTAAAGAATGCGTTCCCAAACTGAAATTATTTGAAAACATGTAAAATAACAGCTGTGAAATCGTGTCGTTCCAACACTAGAAATCCTAGAAATTAAAATAATTTTTCAGTTTCTAAAATATTCTCAGTTTCGGAACGCACTGTTAATTTTTTTATTAGAAAATGTTAATGTATTGTGTATAATTATGACATTATAGATGAAATATTGCCAAACTATTACTCGTATTCCCAATTTATTGCTCTTATTGCCAATTTATTGCCTAAAATTCCCTGTATTGCCAAAAATTCCCCTGTATTGCTTTATTGCCGCAAGTAATTGAATTATTCCCTGTATTGCCAACTTATTGCCGTTATTGCCGAAGCAAAATACAAGTATTCCCTTGGTGGTTGACCCCTCGAAAATATGTAACGTAGTAAGATATCTAAGGACTTAATTTAAAAAAAAAACTTAATACGAAATTATGAATTAAAATCGAGATAAATTTTTTTTTTATTTCTTTTGTTTAATCTAATTTTCTTTTGATGTAGATATATTGGTAAATAGTACGTCGACCTTCATTTTGTACCATCGTGAGATCAAATCATTTGTTGAATATTTAATTAAGTATTTAAAAATTAAATTTAAAGCATTCAACTAGTTTTTGATAAATTTTTGATGCTTGAAACTATTAGTCATCTCTCAACGCGACATCTCGTGCCTACTTTATAATTTTCTGCTATTAGGATTTAAAACAGGCTTTAAAAACTCAAATATAGAGAGAGAAACTTCTTATTAAATTAATAATAAATAATAATTATTCTAGTCAAGCGAAATTTATTTAAAAACAATGATGTTAAAAAAATTTACATACTTAAGTAAGAATGTAAATTTGTAAGTATTAGTTATGCCTCAATTTTGTATAAAAACTGTGGTGGTATCACTAAAATTCTCATAACTAATTGAATTAAATTCATGAAATGACAAAATATGCCCAACGCCGAGTAAAGGATAAAATTATACAATTTCGGGTTTTTGAGTTAGAGGCTCTAAGCTAGCCAATTTGTAGAAACATAAATACCTATTTGTTTAGAATTTTTTTTTTCTTTTAATACATTGTGATACATTGTGTTTTGGGAAGATAGATATCGATTAGACTATTAGAGCATCTTACAAAAATACTTAAAGCCGACTGGGGTCAAAATTGTTATGTTTGTTTATGATATATGACAAAGCTATTGGATTACTATGGTATTGAAGAAATCTAAAAAAACATGTTTAGCCTCTGGTTGTGACCAATGTATCTTAAAAAATAAAGTATCTTAAAAGTAAAGTATCTTAAATCGAAATATTGAAAACAGACCCCATATACTTCACTTATTAGGTAACATACATACTTAACATTAAATATTGAATTATATTACATTGAGTTATTCATCAATTATTTTTTAGACCATATTAAGTATGAGGAAAAATAATAATTAATAAAGAAAAACTGTATACCTATAATTGTAAAGTAATGTAAGATTTTTATGTTCAGTATGAGTTAAATTTAAAAAAATTCATACATAAAAAAACATTTAAAAATAGACAAGCAATAATGAACTAAAATTAAATCTAATATTTTAAAAAATAAGTTAAGTTTGTGAAATATATGAAATAATTAAAATAAAATTAACTGAATAAGGAAACTAAAGGTAAGTGAGTTCGAAATTATTTATTTATTTATTTATAAACAAAGTAAGTAAGTTATTTTAGTTTTAATTTCATTTGTTGGATAAATTGAATATAAATATGTATACACACATATTTTTAATCCATTTTAATCGCACCACAACCACAAAGTTTAAAAAAATAATTTTAAAAATAAAAATACTAAATTCCGGGAGATAGAGGATCCTAAATATGATATAGCAACAGGACTATCTAAAAAAACGAATTTCTTCAGAACAATTTTACTTTTAGTGTAGTTTTAATAGATTATCCAGTAGAATATCTGTTAATTTTTTCACTTTCTAGTGTTTTTTAAAAGCCCTTTTTCTTCAATTGATTACTTACAATGAAAGTTAGGTGTAAATTTTACCTAATAACTACTTAACTATAACTACACTTACTTACTTATAACAAGCTACTTAATAACTTTCCAACTCTGTTATTGAATTGCCCTATTTTTGGGACCGTTGTTTTTAAACACAATGACTTTAAAGCAGAAAGGAATTTATTACCTGTTCCATACGTAACTACCTCGGTAAGAATAGTTAAAGTTCTTACTTATTAAGTATAAATATTATACAGCCAATGAATTATTAATAAATAAACCGAGACTACTATTTATCTGTTAAAATAAGTTTTTTGATGTAACAAATTCGATTTGAATGCTTACATTACGTATTGTAATTATAAAATACTGATCAAAGATTCATAAAATTTTTTTTTGCAAATTTTTACAGATGACAGATACTCAGATATTTCTAAATAAAGGAATTTATCGGCGCTAAATTCTTTATGTTTTTCGTATTATGAAAGTGTTATTTATGAGTCATTTGTTCAACTTATAAGTTCTTATTTATGTATTTTGAAATGCATTAGGTATAACTAAAGAATTATTTAAATTATTTTTCTTTTATAAAATTAATCTCTTGATCCAGTTCATTCACCTGATTGATCGACCTTGACTTTTGTAAGTTGTTTTATTCATCTACTTATAACAATTTTTTCAAGCTGAACAATTATTATAACCGTCGCGCTTCCCATTATGCAATTTATGGTAAATTGTCATCGTTATGTTTATTTCACACACAATATTGTATAGGTATTTAAAAATAAAAAATAAATTTTTTTATTAAAATTATAAGGTCATTGTATTCTTAATTTTATTTTAAATACTTGTGAAATCTGACGCACTTGTATTATAACTATTTAAATGCATAAATAAAGTATATATTTAAGAATATATCTACTTAGTAAGTTTCAAATTTTTCTTGTTCGAAAAGAAAGATGTAAAAATTAATTGAAACGCATAAGTATATAACGATTCATATTAACTTATGCATGTATTAATGAATTAAAAACGAGATTAAATCAAATTAAATTTTTATCCAATCTATTTAGTATGTTATTTAAAATTTTCGGAATAAGTATTAAGTACATGAAATTTGGTAAGTAAGTCATAATGAAAATGAAAAAAATTTGTTTTTCTCTCGGTTTTTCTGTTAATTCTAAAAGCTATTCAACATCATCAAATTGCAAAATATTTATTAAAGAAAAAAATTTTCTTATCAATTTCACGGAAATAGAAATAGCACCAAAAACCATAATAACTATAAATTATGTGCGACATTTAATTTATGTATAATTGAACAAAATATTTTACAAAAAGTTATGAATTATAAGTAAAAGGTTTATAATTTTTACATACTTACCGACTTACCTAATAATATTTCTTTCCATCTCGATTTCCTTTTTTGAAATTTATGGTCAAATTAAAAAATAAAAGTTCAATATTTTATTTGGCTAGAAAATTTAAAAATTTAAATCGAGATGGAAGAAAAATTATTTTCTGTTAAATTTCAAAACCTTTTTACCTCGCTTTTTACTTATAAGTAATTCATGTAAAATATTTAGTTCAATTATGACTCATGAGTCAAAAATTTACTAAATGTTATGTGTAAATGTTATGGATAGAAAGAATGATTAAAGTAAAATTCCTTTTCAAAAATTATTAACATTTATCGCACAGAACAAATTTATATTATACTTAAACACAAAATTAATCTTTCGCAATTATTTACTTATTTAAATATGTAAATCGAGGTCAAAAACCTATTTATTTAGTAATAACATCATAAATTTTTCTCAAATCTGTTCAAATCCAACATAAAAACAAACCAATTTTAAGGATAAAGCATTAATCTATTTACATTATATTTATATGTATACCTACCGAGCCGACACTAGTTTTAAAATATTAATTGAATAATATTCTCTGTGAATTGTAATTCTCGTTTTAATTAAGATGACCTTGTTTTAAACTAAATATGTATGTTAGTATATACTTACTTACTTAATGAACAATTCACCAGATTATTTAGTTTCTTCCATTCAACCGAGCTTTCAACCTTTTTTTTTTGCATGAAAAAAAAATTAAGTACATATTACTTATTTGTGATAACATTATTTTTTACAAATCAATTAATCTTATTCAATTATAAACTCCCGGTACAAAAAATTGATAAGATTGTCAAATTAATTTTCTAAAAGTTTTTGTATTTATTAAGATAAGATTAGTTGACAGTTAAGTGAGTACTTGTTGTGCGAGACTTATTGGTAAATAATGTTCTATAATTTATTATCGGGTTAAATTTTTTTCTAAAAAAGTAGAAATTATATTAAAAAATGTTTACTTTAAATGTACAAAATTTCATCATCTATCCCAATTTTTTAAGCAAATTGACATTCAGGGGTACAACGAGTTAAAACTTTTAAATTAAAATGTTCATGTTACAAGTACACACACTTGTAAGTATAAACTAATTTTTTAGATTTAAAAATATAGAGACTTCTTTCAAACGAAGTCATAGTATGTGGGATACTGTATGGGAATAAAAAAAATCGGCAAATTGTGAAATTCCCCATCACCCCTTTTAGAACTACGAGGAAAGATGAATAAGATGGATAATCTTTAAACTTAAAAAAATACAAAACAAATTTGAGGTTTAAAAATTAATTTAAAAATTAAAAAAATAAGTAACTTATGTACTTAATAAAACCGCATAAGAATTATTACAGTCTGTGCTTGCTAATACAAATAATTATATGTTTAATACGTTCATTGGTACTCGTTATGTAAGTAATTGGAATCTGTTACCAAAACTCTCGCCAGAATAACGCTAAACATGACGTATTCAATTATAATCATAAAGTTAATATTTATGTTATCAATAAAAAAGTAATTATTCCGCAAATTTAGTTCACACGAATAATTTTTTTTGTTTTTTTTTTTTTTTTTAATAGTTATTTACTTAAGTAGGTATAAGTATTCCAAAAAAATTCTATTGTCTTTGGTCACCGGTTGCAGATGGATTGTATCATTATATAGGTTTTTTGTTATTTTTTAAAATCTTTTTTTTTGCTTATATTCGATCATGACTAATCGTGCGTAGCATTAAAAGATTTTAATTTATTTACATTTATTTATATATTTTTTTCCTTGTTTTATTGTCTTATTTTTTTTTTTATTCCCATTGGTGCTGCTGGCTTCCAAGAGTCCACATTATTATTTGATTGCTGGCTGATAATTTTGTTATTGTTGTTATAAAATTCTACCAACTACTGACTGCATCAATTCAGAACTCAAAATTTATTACATATTGTGGTTATTTTTTATTTTTTTTTTAACGAAAAATGAAGAAAAAATCATATTCTGTGTGTGTGTTTATGTTATTTTATTTCAATTATCATGTTTTTCTATAATATCTTCATATTTATGGATTTTGAAATCATTCATTTACTTAATACTTATTAATTTTGTTTTTTCTGTCTGTTCGTTTTTGAAGGTTTTTAAAAAAATTAGAAAAGTTGATTCTAATTATGATTTCAATATTAGCTCGACAGTTGTCTAAACAAATGAATGTCAATTTTTTAGGGCTAATTCGCCGCACCTGAAAGATTAATTCGACCTTTTTTTTTTTTTAAATAATATATATATTTTCGTTCAAGGAAATACACTTCCTCCTGTTCTGTTCTGTGAAATATTTTTATGGTTAAAGGAATTAAATTACTATGTCTAGAAATTAATATTGAAAAATTAATTAAAATCAGAACTGAAACTATTTACAAGTGAGAGAGAACACAAAGATGAACCGGGATGAACCTATCTGAGATATTTTTAAACATTTCAACTTCAAATACATTTCAAACTATATTTTTATCAAGCTTTCATAATTATTTTTATTCTCGACTCGATTGTTATTTGTTTGCAACCAAAATATTTAAGTACAAAATAACTGCATCATATCCCTATTTCTCGAACTAATATTTATTCCAACAATTTAGTATAACTGTATGCAGTTAAAATGATTTACAAACCCTTTTTCGCTTTATATATATATGTATATAAAAACTTTATATGAATTTGAGTTTTTTTTTATTTTTCATTTTTTAAAGTCTTAGATTTGTTCTTGGCAATTATTTAAATGATTTTTTATTTGTTTAGAAAAAAAAGTTATATAGCCATGTCATACTATATAATATATAGTACAGATATTTAAATTTACCATCATCATCATCATTTTATAATTTCTGAAATAAAAAAAAAAAAAGAAAAAAGAGTTCGATTTCTGTACAGTTTTTGGTTCACCGTTCTTAAAAAAAAAAAGAAGAGAATGAAAATAAAACTTGTTGGATATCATAACATTATTAACCGATTACATCGCGTGGTTTTCTTCTTTTTTTTTTTCACTTCAAAATCAGAATAATTTCACCTTTTTATTTCTTTTTTTTTTCATTAAAATTTTATTGAATGCATCGTCGTTCGTTGTCGCAATCAAGTGGAAAAAAATTTTATAAATAAAAGTAACGTACGTAAAACTTTTGAAACCTGATATAAAAAAATTTTTGAGCAAAAAATTAATGACAATATCATAAAAAGTCATTACAATATAAATTATATTGTAATTAAAAGGAAAAAAATTATAATATTTTTTTTTGCAATTCTATGACAGGGATTTATATTTTAGTAAAGTACTCATACTTTATAGTTCTCTCATTATCAAATTTTAAAAATCTAAATCTAGGTACTTCTTTACTTAGAGAATACTGAGGGTCTTGGTTCAAATCTTGTCTGATTATAGCTAAGTATATGAATTTTTTAATTTTTTTCCACTTCCTCTGATTTTTTGCATTTGCATTTGCATCTTAATTTCTGCAGTTTAGTGCGTTTAATTGTTAAAAGGGTTAAGCTTTAAAAACTATAATTAACACATTTTTATAAATCGTTCAGAAAGTTTTGTCGGTACTACGAATTTATATGTTTTATATGTATATACATATATATAAGAATTCCAAAAAAATTTAAGTCATTATTAGGGTTAACATTTAATCCAAAATTTAATCTAATTCAATTTTATTTTGGTTTTTTTATGGATTAGTTTAATGTTCATATTAGTTCAATCATCAATAAAATAAAATGAGCCAGGATCGGAAAGAACAAAATATTTTTAAAATCCTTATCCCAATTCGGTTAATCTGTAACCTCGTCTGTAACCTTCCTTTGTCACATTAATTATTGAGGTAAAATTTCCAAGTCGACACCCAACCTTCGCCATTTGGCCTGACTTTATATTGTATGATTTCTTTGAACTTGACTTTATGATGATTATTTTATTTTATTTAAAAAAAGATGCATAACTAAAAGTATTTATATTTGATAAACTGAAGAAGGAAAAATATTTTCCAGAATCTGCGCCTGAGTGCAAATAAAGTTTTTTTTTTGTATAAGTACGAAAGTACATATATCCCTTTTAAATGCAAATATAAGTTAAATAAGAGAAAAGTATGAAAAAAAATTAAAGTTTAATAAAAAAATAAATCAATCAAATGGATCATTTTTAATGTTGCATATTTTTAATGTTAATTTTTTAATGTTGATTTTTAATTGTGATTTTTTATCATCCGTTTGGATATTATTAATATTTCTAAGTATGTATTATAATTTATATGAATAACTAATATAGTTAAATAAAGTTAATATTTCGGTCAAACCACTTTGTTAAATGAATATGTAGCGAAGAAGTTATGTCTTAAATTGATAATTAAAAAAAAAAAACTTTTAGCAGGGAAAATGAAAAAACTAAAAGTACTTAAGTACTATTTGATGTGTATTGAATCTTTAACATTTGGATTTCTAATACTTATTTTGATTTCGAGATTGAGCTTATGGAGCAGATCCCTAATTTTATATTGATCTTATAGTTTCGACAACTAAGACAATTAAAGCATTCAATTAATATTCCAATGGAAATAAAAAAAAAACCCCATAAGTAGGTATTTAATGTTGTCAATTTTTTTTGTTGATCTTAAAAACGTCTATTTCTATTGTCACCTATACACTTCGGTTTTATCAAATTAAGTTAATTACTAATAATAGGTAATAATAATAATAATAAGTTTATTTATAATATATTTACAAATTTAATGACTATACAAATCCAACTAGCTATTCTTAAGTATGTACTATATTTAGAAGAACTATAGGTAATTTTTATCTTTTCAAAAACAAAATTTTTTTTTCTATTCAACATTTTATCAAACCGTTGATAAAATTTTCTTTGTCACCCTCATTATTATTATATACCTTTTATTTTCAGACCTTGGACTATATTTCCACGTGTAGCATTTTACTTTTTAGCAGAAATTTCTTGACTTTTCTTTGTTCCTATTTTCATTTTACATAATATTGGAAGTATATATACAGTATACACACACATAATTTTCTTTCTTTGTTATGATATTATGTCGTCAAAAAAAAGAAAAAAAAAAACATTTTCATTGCATGAAGCGTTGCATCAGATTATGACTTTGTTTAATAAAAAAAATAAAATAAAAGGATATATTCATGTGCAAGTATACATATTTATGTACCTATATCTAAGTTATGTGTTTTTTTTAATACATTTTCTTTAAAGAGCAAAAAAATGCATAGCACAAAAAATTTAAGGATCAAGGAAGTTTAGTGATAATAACGAAGGTGACGGTTAAGGTTGATTTTTTAAATACATATTTATATAATATAATATTTTTTGTGTAGTTATTTGGGATTTCTTCTTTGAATAATTTTATATAACTTTTTGAATAAGAAGTTAACCTGTGTTTTGAGCAAGGAAATTGTGTGTTTAATCATTTTTTGCTTTAAAAAGGTATGACATTTTCATTAATTAATTTTTAATAATTTTTAAATTTTGTATTTATTAATTGCAAATTCTCAAACCGTGTAATATACCTATCTATATTATTTTTGTTTGTTTCGATGTTGTTTTTATAGTACAGTATTGAGAGTATTTTTTCGGTAATAATTCGAAGATAACAATAAAATCACGTTCGTTAACTAAAATTATTTTATATATTCTCATTTAAAGCGGCATTTACAATTATGTTAATAAGGTTTTGTTTGAATAATTTCATTATAATTTACTTATTGAACAAAAATCTTGTAACTAACATTGAATTAGCGCTAGAAACTGAATGTTTTCAATAAATATTATAATAAAATTCAGTAAATTATTCTAAAATATCATCAAGAACGTTCAGTATAAATTCCGCGGAAAGTTCACTGTGCGTATTTTTGCGTTATTAGTCAAAAAAGTATCTTCATAGATAACCGTAGATAACTATAGTTTGCTACTATACCAAAATTAGGACCAAGAAATACATAATTACAGGTATGATTTATTTATTTTGATAATTATACCTATTGCTATTTTTTATTAATCAATTTTTCTTCTGTCCACATTTTATGTCGTTAATTTATATACTCTGATTGGCTGTTTAGATTTCCATTTTAATCATTAAAGCTCAATACAAAGAAAGTGTGCAGTCAATAAACGTCACTTTTTAGTAAAAAAAATTTCACAATAACGAAGAATTTGTTTTTTAATTTAGTATTATCTAATAAAATACCTAAGTGCTTATTAATTGAATAAGCATATAATAAAATTAATAATTTTGTCTTATTAAAATCATAAATTAAAGAAACTGAAAACTAAATTCGATAAGAAAACCACAAATTTTTATTTTTTTTTTATTTTTAAATATTACTCGGATTGTTGTTTGTTTTTAAAATATATATATGTACCTACTTATGTACTTTTTTGACTTGATTCTTTGAAAAGAAAACTTACTTAAGTTTTCAGTTGTTTGATTTTGTGCGCATAAAGCAGAAAAGAAAAATAAAAATTAGTAAGTAAGTGTTAAGAATAAATAAAATTAAAAAAAAATAAAAATAGTTTTTAACCTTGACTCCTTAAAAGTTTAAAAAATCAAAATTTTTAGATAAAGACTTTTTTTTTTTTTATTTTTATGTGATGATAACAAATCATAATATTTTCTGAATAATTTTTAATTCAATTATTTTTAAATTTTTATAAGTACATATAATAAAAATAAATAAATTGCGGTCAGCTGTTTTTTTATGCCTTTGTTTTGTTGTACATATTACTATTTTTTCAAAGATGAATATTTTTTTTTTTGTAAAATTTCGAAACAAAGGTTTTTTATTTTATTTTTATAATTTTTTTTTAATTTTAAAATTTTAGAATTATTTTAATGTCAATGATAAAATTGATTGCAGAAAATTAATTATATTTACTTATAATGAATATACACTTATGAAATCTTTTATTTTTAACTATTTTTGTGTAAGAGTTCAATTCTAAAATACTAATAAATAAGTTAATACTAATAAATAAGTTAATGATAAATTAAAAAAAAAAAAATCTAAAAATATCTATTAATTCAAAGTTGAGTCGAAATGTGGTTGAAAAGAGGTCAAGTGTTTACATGACGTAGTCGAAAAGCATGTGGTTGAACTGTGGTTGAATTGAGTTTGAAAACAACAACAAAAAGGAAACAAAACAAACAGCTGTTGCTTATTTTTAACCGGGTTAATCGTTTACATAGATAGAGTTAACTTAACCGAGTGAATTTCTTGCGTTGAGTCAGGTTAACCCTGGTTAACTCTACCACCGTTTACATGTAGTTGAACCCGGTTTCAACTCTCCATGTAAACTAGGTAATACATAGAGCATATCAGTATCAGCATATCAGTATCATAGATCATATCAGTATTATAGAGCATATTTTGGTTTTCATAAACAGTTGAAGAAATCGGACCACATGCATATTCATATAGGCACTAACTTAATAGATACATACTAAATTATGGAAAAACAGACAATAAATGAAAATATATGATGACCATAAAAACTCTTTTCCATCTCTAATAAAGTTATCTCGACCTTAACAATTAGGAACAATTAGGAAAAAGCGAGTACCTAAGTTATGTTTTTTTTTTTTCATCCAAAATAAGAAGTTCCCCTTTGAAAGAGAAAGAGAGCAATAAATCTGAATCCAGTGACATTATGTACCAAGGTATAGAATATACTAATTTCATGTTAGAACACGATAATCTTGGCATTATACTTAGACAGAGTTTCACATATATAATCCTTAAAGAATTAATTTCTATGCCGGCTGAACGTATTTCATCATTTTTGTTAATTGTGAACCTTTAATGAAAATAAAAATAAATATAAAAAACTTGAAAAAACTTGAAAAACGGCCACCTGCACAATTTTTTTTGCCCAATCAACGTGCCGTGCCGCCTTAGAAATATAATCACCTCACAATTTTATTTATTTATTTTTTTTTATTACTTAAAAAAATAATACGAAAGAAAAAAATAAAATAGATTAAATTTAAGTTTTTGCCAAATGATAAAAAAAAAAAGGCAATCCATCCATATGGACAAAATATATTCGTTTTGTTTAGTGTGTCTGTGACCATATAATTTAAAAAATCAAAAAAACTATCTTCTGATTTTTTATTTTTTGTTCTTCCTTTTTTTTTTTTATATATATATGTACTTACATATAATTTTTATCAGAAAGTTTTGTCTCTTTAAAATTGTTGAATGTGGTCGAGTCAAGCTCATATCAATTACACTGAAGTACAAGATTCAGCAGACAGCAGGAGAGAAGAATATACCGATGAGAAGTTATTCACGGTGAACGAGACGGTGAAGTTATCCAGGATTTCATATAAATGTAAATAAACGACTACGCGATTTAAAGTTTCTCTTGATCCGTCCACATAAACATTTTCATGTTACCTTGGAGGCCAAATATATAGATATTATATTACTATAAAATTTTGGATAACTATGGTTAAATTCACATCCCTAGAGAACCATTGTAAAGTTCTCCGATTTCACAGAAATGTTTGAACGTGATTTGAATTTTTTTTTTCTTTGCGGGTTTAATGAATTACCATCCCCCTTACGTAAGTTATCTACGTCTACGCCACCTAAATACTTTTCGCTTCTGGAATTAGAATTCTCTTTTTCGTAACTTAGCTACTGCTCTAAAAGCCTTTCGTATTCAGTTTGGCAACTATTCCTGGACTACACGAACCACTACCTCTGTTTCTTGTATCCGAGCAACATAAAACTTTATTTATTAGTATAATATCGTTGATAACTACCATCTTCAGATTACTGCCTTGATGAAGCTTTCAAATAATGAGCCAAATTTATAAAGAATTTAACTTGTGTTGTGTACACCTCAATTATTACGAAATTCCATCCCCTACCTAACTACTACTTTGATTTGCAGAAAATAGAGTTTTTGTTGGACAGTGTTATTATTTTTATTTGAAAGGTTCGTTTATCTTTTTTTCATCAATATTGCTTTATTTTTTTTTTTATTTTACGCTAAAAATGAACATAGTAAATTCATGATTAGTCAGAGTTTTAATGTTAAACTGAAAACAGGTTAAAAAAAATAATTTGTTATGTTGCATTTTCTTTAAGATTTTTGTTTTGAATTTGTTGAAAATAGTGAAGAAACCATTCTTAAAAATAATAATAATAATAAAAAAAAAAGATACAATTTTTTTAAAGATTTTTAGAATTGAATTTTTTTAGTTTTCGGTTTTTGTTAATGAGAAAAAAAAAAAAAATTACCAAAGCTGTGAGAAAAAAAAATACTTACTTATTTACTTATTTTGGTAATTTTTTAATAAATTTTATCAATTTTATGTTTTGTGCATTTATATGTTATGAAATTCAATTCGAATGTAAAAAAAGATTTTGGTGTCTATGAACTTTTTTATTTTTTTTAAACTAGTGTGTAAGCGATGTAAAACTAATGCATTGTCAGTTACTAACTATCTATAAGAAGTTTCTAAGGTAGTAAAATCTTGAATATTCTTGTTATTTCTTGTCAAAATAAAGGAGCAAGTGTTTGTTTTTATTTAGAACAAGGAGTTTAAAGTTTAAAAGTAGATACAAGCACAAAATAATTCTTGAGTTATCAGCAGCGATACCGGTTTTTGAGTTTCAAGTATAGGTATAATATTTTATTTTATTATCAGTGTTTCTTTCTGAATTTCAGAAACAAATTTAATTTTCATGATTAAATTTATGTTGTGAAAATTTGATTAAAAAAATTGACGCAGTGTCAATTTTTTTTTTTTTTTTTGAGAACCTGGACGAGGTATAAAAAGTTCAATTAGTAGATGACAGCTAATAAAAATGTAATATTCTTTGCATAGATTATCGGTTTTGGTACTTGGTACTTGTCTGCGAACGAACATAGTAGGTGTACATTGAAATTAATTAAGTGAGAGAATAAAAGGCTGAGAAAGAAAGAAAAGAGATATTATGAAAATCTTGAAAAGAAAATATTCAAAATTATCAATCAAATCTCAAATTATAATAATTGTATTGTAGATTGATTATTAACAAAATATCAAGCGAATTATAATGTACATTTTCTGTTTATTTAGATAAGTAGGTATTACGCCGCGACTCTAAATTAAGGTACTTACCTAAAAAAAATTTATTGTTTTTTTTTTGTTAATTTATAGTTTCAAATTGTCAAAATCACTTGATTGTTTATTGGTTTATCTCGGTTTGTTCTATGTTATATTCTTCTTATTGTTATTGTTTACTTTAAAATAAAATGAATATTTAATTAAATTGTAAGCTCTACTGCGCTGCGGTTTTTTTTTTTTTTTTTTTTTTCTTTTTGTATGATTCCTTAACAATAAACAACAGTATCATATTTCTATTTATTATTATTATTATTATTACACTTAAAGATTTTTCATTAACACTTTAATTTTTAATACATAATCTTGCTATCTTCTTCTAAATTAATTCTCTCATTGGCTTATAATGTGATGTACCTAATATAATATGTAACACATACTATGTACTTACATTACTTATACATTCAAGTATAATTATGTTTATTAATTTTGACTTTAATAAACTGATCCCATGTTCAAAATTTGTGAGTAGTGTTTCAGTTAAATATATTATTTAAAACTGTTAATTAGTATTAGACTTAATTAACTTATTTATGTCTGTCAGTCATTAAAATCTTATAACAGTTTTTTTTTTTGGTTTGATAAAGGTTTTTTAATAAATTAAGTAAGTAAGTTCCTTTCGTAGTATCTCGAGAATCTTTTCTGCAAAATCATACAAAATTTACATTAGAAGAATATAACGTTTTTGTTAGTTTGAAAATTTCAAAAACATAATTTACTTATTAAAGTTTCTTGGAGATTATAATTTTTTTTTAATTATTTTAAATTTTTTTACATTTTTTAAAGTCTTAAGGTCAATTCTTACATATCAGTCTCGTCAAGTCACCGTCACGTCACCGGCACGTCATTTCAGTAAAAAAAAATATCGTTCCTTGTAATTTAAATTAACTGTCTACACCAGTGATAAGCAACCTTTTTCGAGAGCAGGTAAATTACAATACTTTCGATTCTCTATTAGGCAACTGGGTAAAAAATTAACTCATATTTTTTATTAAATCAAATTCTTTATTAATTTATTATTAATAATATTGAAAAAAAAAATAATAATATTGAAAGAAAAGTTTAATAATTAATGGCTTCCTTGATGTTAAAATTCCTTGCACAATTTTTCTAAATTAGGTTATGTTGTTGTTTTTAATCTGATACACATACAGGCATCTAAATTTTCCAGCGTGAATCTGTTTCTCATCTTTCAAAAAAATTAAAATGAAACTAGTTGTCCGGATAGGGTAATTGGAATTATGGCCGCGGGTAACTATGTTACCCGCGGGTAGGGGGTTGCGTACCACTGGTCTACACCCATCCGGCGCATTCACGTCACCGAACCATCAGTCAGTATATTGCAGAATCATTCATATATTACAAGTTTCAACATTTTAATCTACTTACTTATCAAAAATAGAATTATAATTTTTAATTATACATAATTTATTAATTGAGTTCTAAAAATTAAAAAAAAAAATAATAAAAATAAATACTTAAGAAGTTTTTATATACACAAGTATATACACAAAAGAAAAATTATAAATTTAGAATTTCTTATCAATAATATTTTTTGTCGAATAAAAAAACCATTGAGGACTCTAAATAACTATGATGAAATTAAAAAACTGATGGTTTACAGACATGTTGGCCAAAAAATGGATCATTTAACGATCAATTGACCTAAACACATTTGACATAACTAATTAACAGTTGTTTCAAATAACAAATACTTAATGAATTAAAAAAAATTGTCGAAAAATACTTGCTTGGTTTTTGGGCTTCATATTAAAATCAGAAACAAATTCTAACTTTGAATATTTTTCTCTTCACTTTTGTTTCTAATTTCTAATCTAAAGTATTCTGTCCGCGATACGGTAACCCGTATTTTATAATTTTTTATATGTACTTATATAAAAATTGAGAAAAAAATATATATTTGTAATTGATAAACCTCTTATTTAGGTCTGAGTGTAAAATAATTATATATAAAATTGTGTCATAAATATACACTGACTGTACTTGTTTATCTGTTCAGTTGCAATAAATTGACCTCAGTATTGTGATGTGACTGCTTTTTTTTGAAGCCACTCTGATTGACGAAATGTATTATACTTATCCGAATTGAGAATTTTTCATTTTACAATTAAACTAACAAAATTTTATTCATATTCTAATTTTAAATTAACTGTTTGAATTAAATGATAAATTTATTATTTATTTTGTATTGATAAGAAAATTTATTATTTATTTTGTATTGATACGAAATTTAAATTGCAAACACTTTTATATAATCAATTTGTAAATCCCCGTTCTCACGTGCCCAATCCGAATTATGTTTATAAAAATTCCAAAATCTTTTATTTGCCTTGGGGTCACCATTCTTCCATGGCTTACTTTCTTTATCTTCAAAATCATTGTGACCACCGACGCCAAATCCAATTTTCAAATAAAATTCCTGATCAAAGGGTTGCATTAATTCTTTAATCTTGTTATTTTCAGTTCCACTAAAATCTGAACCCAATTTACAATATTCTATATTATCTACACTCATGATAATATTATCAGGTGTCCATGTCAAACCATAAACATGAAAATCTAGTCCCCAATTTATCTCGTTGCATAGTGTTTTGCAAAGATATCGAGATCTGTTTGGATCAATATGTGTCACCAGAACTCCACCTTTTAATTCACACATTTCATTGGAATTTTCGTCTAAGAATTAAAAATCTATAAAAACTGTACCATATCAGATTAATTTCTTACCTACCTGTACTACGGGTATATGCAATCCTCATTTGACCTGAAGAGTAATTACTTTTTCCATAATTATAAGTGACTGGCTCTAAAAATAATTGTGGAAACATCCATGCAGCACTCGGTAAACGTGCTCGAATTTCAATTTTCCCGTATTTGAATTGAAAATTTTTCTTTGTTGTAAATTGTGTTGACACTAATGGTGGTTTCATTCCATTTTCATACCATTTACTTCTAACACAATCTAATGACTCAATTTCACCTGTACAATCTTTTCCCAAATCAAAATCAGTCTTTAAAACCTCGTTGCCATAAATTGAGACTAATGTGATTGGCTTTAGTTTCACTAAACCATTTTGAAATGAAATTGATTTCGTATCTGGTAAATATGTAACAAATTCATAATCTGGTTCAGCGCTAAATCTTTTCTCCATTGTCCATTTCGATAGATTCAGAGTTGATCCATTAAAATCGTCTTCAAATAAAATTTGTCCTGAACATCTGGCTGGTATACCATTATTAAATTCTGTTCGACTTGGTAAACAACTATCAATCGTTTGATCCATGTAATCTTTTACAACATAAACACCTAAAAATAATAAAGCAGGATTACATTTGTTTTTGTTAATTGTTGTGTAAAAAAATGGTTTATTTTATTTAATTACCATCGTCTTCTCGATAGCCTAAACCATTGTATATAACATATGTCCAATAATACAAAATATCGCCTGTTTTTAGTTTTGTGCTTCTATCAATAAACGTAAATCGACCATCCTTCACTTTAACAATATCACGTGCCCAAGTTCCTGCCTCCAAGCCATCAAACTCTTCATTCAATTTTCCATGGAAAGCAAATAAAGTAGCTCCTTTGTCAGCAGGTATTGAAACCTTTGTGTGGAAAATGAATAAAGTTTTACTATGGGTTTTTTTTTGACAATACTTTTTCATTGCTTATATACCTGAAATCCTTTTGGATAGGAAACCTCAATTTTTGCTTTAGGTACATTATATTCTGGTATCGAATCAGCAATATATATTAATTTGAAAAAATGCATAATAATAAGGAATTTATTTCTTTTGTTAATAAACATTCTGATTCTGTGCGAAAAAAAAGTAGAAAGTTTTAAAATGAATCTTTATTAATGCGATCAGATTCAACGACTAAAATGTTAAACGATTTATAATAATGAAATTCTTTAAGTTAATTTATAAAAAAAAAAATGTAGGTATTCAATAACTTGTTTATATTATTATTAACAAGTTTTTTTTTTTGTTTCAATTTTTTTTTTTTGTAGTAAACACCAGTAGTCAGAATTGGTAATATAATTGGGATAGGTACTTGATCTTTCTCTTACGTGTTGCAGATATTTATTGAAATATATTTTCCTAACTAAAGATTCAACGTTTTCCAATTGAAAGACTACAAATTTAATTAACCTGTCTAATTAATTTTTATGCTCAAAAAGTTATACCAAATATTATGATGATTTATGAACTTTTGTCTTGATAACAAATACGAGTTGAAAACTTCTAGAAATAATCTAAATATATAGTAAAAAATCTTAAAAATAAAAAACTAAGATAAAGCGTCACTAAAACTTTAAGATTGTTTTGATTTTATTTAATGAAATTGATAAATTTTGCATAATTATCTTTGAATCAGAAAACAAATTAGGTTTTTGTTTTCTTTAACCTCAATTAATTTTCAAATTTATTTCTTTTTCGCATTAAAATAAGTAAGTAGCTAATATTCTTATAATGTACATTTATATTAATGTAGTATTTTCTATACTTATATAATAAAATCATGTTTTATTTCAATTTTACATTTTTACTTCTTTCTTTTCTTTTCGAAGTATAAACACCTATTCCATATAAATTATGAGCCATTATGATGACTCAACACTGCATTGTTATAATATACTCTATTCGTTTATATTCGAATTTGAAAATGATTATGACAAGTGAGTTCTAAAATTGTTGCGACTTTAAATCAATATTAATTAGAAAGTTTTATTTTCTTTGTACTTTTTTTAAGAACATAATGTTCATTAATCATTACCTACGTGTATTGTTATTGAGTACTTAGTCTATTTTGAGAACAAAAATGCTTCCAATCTGTCTACTGTTATATTATTATCAGTTAACATTAATACGGTTTATAATTTTTATCAACATTTGTAGCTTATTATTGAAATTCCTAAAAAAAAAAAAAAAAAAATTAATTTCCATTTATAGGTAGTAAAAAAATATATTTTCAACAATATCTTATCTTCTGTTTTTGGTATATTTATTATGAATAATTAGTATACACAGATAAGTAGTAGTATATTATTTTTAGATATTAATATAATATTTTATAGTTAGTTAAAAAAACAATTAAGTATATTTATATATATTGTGTGCTACATGTTACTTATATTTTTATTTTTCTTTTTTTTTTCTTTCAGACTTTAAAACACAAAACCCATCCAGATTAGTCATCAAGGTATATTAGGTTAAAAACAAAAAAAAATTTTCTTAACAAAAATAATTTAATATATGAACTCAATATGAATAACGGATATTGCCATAGCCGAAGTAGCAGTGACTCAGAAAATCCAACTTTAAAAGATTTACTGCCCGTTTTTTTGGAAGATTTCTTAAAAGATTTCGAATTTAATGATATTTATCCGTATCTACGTAGTTTGGAGGTATTTACCGAAGAAGAATGTACAAAAATTAAAAATCAGGTAAAATATATCTCAAAATAAATTAAAATATTTTTTGTCGCTTTGGACATGCTATATTTAAAAAACTATCTTATATTATTTGCCATATTAATAAAAAAAAAAAAAAAAACAGATTTTACTTCCTTTTTTTTTAATTTTGATTTAGTAACTATCAAAATCAAAAATTAAGTTTATATTTGAGATATTTATTATAATTATAAACATGATTTTAATATTCACTAATTCTTTTTTTTTAAATGATCAAAACAAAATCTTGGCGCCAAATAATAAATTGAACTTAAAAAAAATTAAAAAAAAATTCAGATCAATTCAAAACTAAACTAACTGTTGAATCAATGATACGATTTACGATTTTTTTATTATAAAATTTCGTTTCAATGATAATACACATCAAAATTATGGTTTTCTAAATATGTATATGTTTCTTGAAAAGCTAAAATCAAGTCTCAAAATTAACAATTTTAGATATATATTGAAATTTTAAAACATTTTTTTTTAATTTCAGGATACCATTGAAAAACAAACCATTTTATTGTTTTTCATTTTAAGAGATCATGAAGCAAAGATACCAGTTTTTTTTCAAATATTAAGAGAAGAATACGAATGGCTAAGCGATTCAGTATATAATACAGAGAAGTTGCCATCAAAAAAGGAATTTACATTATATTTAGAATGCATTTATGAATTAAGAAGTATTTATCCTAAGCATTTAGATTTTAATGTGCATCGACTAGATTATGTAAGTTCAGTAAGATTTCGATATAACGTTTATAATATTTTAATTATATTTAATTTAAATCAAATTTTTTGATTATTAATTTAATTAATTTTTTTTTAGTACTGCCAAATTCGACAAGCCCTCTTCAAATTAAAACCTAGGAATTATTTAGTAATATGCGGTGAATTAGGTTTTGGCAAGAAATGGCTTGCGCTGGATACATGCTGTGATTATAATGTTATTAAAAAAATGGGATTTAAAATTATATGGTTAGATGTGCATAACTGTGATTCACAAGAGCGTGACTTTGAGAAATTACAACGACTGAAGATACTCTTAGGTGCAGATGAATATCCAAAAAAAATTGGAGATTATGAGGGAATAAGCAACAAGATTTTGGAGTATCAACAAGATTTACGTTTAATTTTGAAAAAAGATCAGTTTAAAAATTTTTTATTAGTATTGGCAGATGTACAAAATCGTAAAACAATTGAAGCATTTGATTTACGATGTAAAATTTTAATTACTACGCGTAATAAAAAAATAACTGAATATTTGCCATCAGCATCATGTAAAATTATTCAAATCTCCAACGGTTTAAGTCAAAATGAATGTAAAGATTTGTGTGAAAAAGTTTTAACAAAACCAGTGCATTTTCCAGAAAACTCTGTTGACTTATTTGATCAGAGCAAAGGTCATCCATTTTTGATGAATATTATAGCACAGAATATGAAAGAAAATTCTAGTAACAGCAATTGGGATCGTTGGATCGAAAATTTATATAATTTTCAAATTGAAAATGATAAAATAAATAATATAATAAAACTATCATTAAATATTTTAAACTCGGAAGAATTAAATTTATTTAAAACTTTTGCAATATTTTATCATTCTGTTCAAATTCCAATTAAAGTTTTAGCCAATTTGTGGGTTAAAACAGAAGCTGAAACAACAAAAATTCTACTCAAATTTGAAAAATTTTCTTTAATAAATATTGATTACAACGATGATTCAATGACATGTTCTTTACATTTTTTGTATTCGTCGTATTTGAAAACACTTCAAGATATTGACAGAATTAGTTTACATCGTGAATTAATAAAGAATTATAAGTAAGTATGAATTATTTAAAGATAGAAACAAAATTCAGCTTCGGCTCAAATTTATTGAACATTTTAAATTACGATTTTACTAAATTAAAATAGAAAGTTAACAATACACACGATAAAATAATACATATAATAAATAATGATAACTTAGGTAGAATATAAAATTTTGCCAAATAGGGAATAGCTGTTGTGGAAATTCCATTGTGTCGAGTATATGAAATAAAAAAATTATAAATCCAATGTCTCGGTAGGATAATAATGATTTCATAATCGTAACAATATCCTATTAAATTGTGGTGCAACTACACTTTAATATATGAAAATTCATTAAAAAGTTTCTACTACAATATAATTAATAATTAGAATTATTATAGTAAGCTAATTTATAACATAATTGTAATTAGAGTATTTTATTTCTACATTTTATTTTCAGTATTGAAAGCATATTGGAAAATCAAACTGATTTCGACATAGAATTGCCTAATGATGATTATTTTCATTGGTATATTGCTTATCATTTGAGAGCAGGAAAAATGACAAAATTGTTTCCAAAGTTATATTTGGATTTTAGATTTTTAGGTCAAAAATTACGTGCCACTGGTGCAACAGGATTAGGTGTCACAATTGGTGATTTGAAATATTATCGTGAAGAAATAACAAACAATGACGACTATAATGAAAAGTTGATTAAGGGTTTGTTAGAGTTTCTACCAAACATTGAAGAAATGATTCGTCGGTCAGAAGATACATTTTTAATGCAATATGCTCTTATGTGTGATGGATTAGTACATTATGAGGCGCTCAAACAAGCTAGAAGATATATAGACAAAACCTGGTTCTTTGATGGGTAAGGCAACATTGAATGTTATTTTTTTTACACAGTACGAACTGATGCGAATTACCCTAAAAACTTTTTAGTATCACTCTCTTTCACAGATTAATAAGAGGGAGGATCTGTGGATAGGCACATCAACAACGTAAAACGTATAATTACAGATTATAGAGAAAAATAATACAAAACTACGAGACACTATTGTCGAATAAAATACAAAAAAAAAAGCTGAAACAAAAACATCTGAAATCCATTTAGAACTTTTTAACATAAACAAATAAAAAATTATATATAATAAGTAAATCTAAAAACGAATTTTTTTTTTCTAAAAGTGTCACACTTAATCATTAGTAAATAATGCCCTACTTCGTCAGAGTTCAACTGACATATTTTATTATATATTTTGTTATAAAAATTATTTAAAATTTAAAGTTAAAATCGATAATCTCAGCGAACGTACATACACCTTTCAATTTCAGATAAAATGTGAATACTATTATCTCTTAAACTACTTCGTCAAAGTCAAACTTTTAATCAAGGCCAAAAACGATACATTGGTGAAAAAACTATTCATGTTTCAATAATTTGTCTCTTTTTCGTTTTTAGGGGTCACTTTCATCGAAGTCGGCAAATGTTTTCCCTACCAGGAAAACCAAAATTCTTGAAATTGATTGAAGCAGAAACATGTCTTATTGCTATGGATTGTAATAAGAGCCATGAAATTTTATTAACTGATACATCACTTGGATATAACTACGAACCAACTAAATTTATCGGTCATGAGTCTCATATAATGCAAGTTGAAATTGTTTTAGAAAATTATTTGATTTCACTAGATTTCAAAGGTAAGGTTCTAATTTGGTCAATAGCAAATGAAAGAAGACGCAGTGTAACTCGAAGACAATCTTCCCGACTTATTGTAAATCACAGAAATTTTGCCACTGCGTATTATCGCAATAAAACTCCACACCAAGCAATTTCAAGAACTATTGACGGAGAAGCAATGCGGGTTCAGCATTTTCATTTAGATGATTACACTTATCCAGGAAGCACATATTTACACCTAGCTTTCCAAAATGGTGACATATGCTTATATAAATGGGTGAATACTCGTTTTGAACCAGAGCGTCATATACCACCAATGCACACTAAAATTCTTAATTTGCAATTTATTTGGAAATTATTTGATCGTTATTATATGGTCATAAATAACACAGGAAGTTTGAAAGTCTTTAAAATAAGTGACGGGTCAAGTTGTTGCTTTTCGTTTCAATGGCCTCAGGATACAGATGCTCCTCGGCGCATACATCAAATACAAAAGGAAAATGAAACTATTGTAATTTTTGTGTTTTCAATGAAGATTCTTCAAGTTGCTTTTTCACCTCAAGATAAAAATTTTTTATCGGGTGACTTAGAAATTTTGTACGAAGTTCCAGATAAAAAGTCTGCTATCAGTTGCAGTTGTCTCACCGATGATACGGATCAATTGTATAAAAATCGTTATTTAATTATTGGAACAAAACAAGGATTAGTTATTTTTGACTTGGTTGAAAAATCTGAAGTTTTAAGAAATAGCGTTAGTGAATCTATTGTGTCTGTAGATGTTTATTCTTTAAAAGATAATGTTTACAAGTATGTTATTGTATCTGGTTCAGAAGGACAAAAAATTCTGAATATCTTTTGTCTAAAATTAACGGGTGGAGATGGATCTGTTAACCATGGTACTATAACATGGTCAAATGGTACTGGTTCATTGAGGAAAGAACTGAACCTAATAAACAATCCACAATTTGAACCAAACGCTTGGTTAATTGGAAATGACCTATTTGATGTTAATTTTGAGGAAAAATGCCATTCTTTGGTTGCAGTGGATTCAAAAAATCGGGTAATATAGATTTTTGAAGTACACAACAAATTATTTTCGTTTGTTCAACTTTTTGTTTTATATTTTTTGTATAATTTTTTTGAAATAAAATGTTGAAAATTTGATGATGGGAGGTGGACAAAAATGGTCTTTGAAAGCTAAAAAACAGAGCAAAATTGCATATTTTTGATATTTTTTGTTTTTCCTTTAAATTTTAAATTTACTAAATAAAAAAATCTAAATTATTATCATTATAGTGGCTTATACACATAATATCTAATATGTAAAATCGTTTAAATTTTTAGAAATCTAAAATTTTTTATTATTATTGCTTATTTAATTATTCAACATAGAATATTGGTTTAATAAGAAATAATTTATTACAGATTCATCAAATGACTAGTGATGATGATGATTGGTCAATAACTATACTATCTGAATTGAATAATCCAAAAATTACTTCCATCACAACAACCATAAACGGAGTTTATTATTTCGGTTGTGAAAATGGAAAAATTTATAATTCATTGGAAGACGAATTGCCCCAAAATGATGATTTTAGAATAAATAATTCAATAAATTTTTTGAAATTATTAAAAGACAACGTATTAATTGCATCAACATGGAATTCTAGCACTCAAAATAATTGCCTTATTTACAAGGATGAAATTGTTTATGATCAATGCGAGATCAGTGTGATTAATATTTATGAAATTTTCGAAAAATACTTAATTTTATTAGATAAAAAATGTGCATTTACGGTAAGAATTAATAGTTAGTAGAAAAACATTGGATGTATGTATTTGAAAAAGATTCTTTTCTTTTCTAATAAAAATTAAACAGAGTAGATTTATTTCTTCGATTTCTAATAATTGCCAGATGTTGCCCTTTGCGAAATTTTTAGTCAAGAGATTAAAGATTTCATCCATAAATTTAATAATTAATTAAAAATTTTATAATACTTAATTGTTTTTTTAATATCTAATTTTTTTTGTGTGTTTTCAGATTTTCAATTTAACAAATAAAAATAAATTACAAATTTCTGATATTTCGGGATCAGTAGGAAATCCAAATGAAAAAATTTTAGGAGGAAGTGATTTAAAATCTAATTTATTTGTTTTGGGAACATTGGATTCTTGGATTCATGTAAGTTTGAAACAATAATGTACATTTTTCTAAAAATATTGAACAAAATTTATAAAAAAAAGTATGCAAATTAAAGTTTTATGATAGAAAATAGAACATAGTTATTGATTGGCTATTAAAAACTTAAAATGAATTAATTTTTATGTATATATACAAGCACCTATTTTATTTATATTTCGTGATCTTATTCACAGATCAATTGAGTGATTGTTTCGAAAACAGGTAAAAAAATTAAAAAAATTAATGAACCCTTTCGACTTCATTCCATTGGGATATGATCAACTGAATGATCATCTGATATGATCATCTGAACAGCATCTTGAGATATTTTTAAATCAGGTGAAAAATTTGAATAGTAGAAAAAATTATAACAAAAAAAATAAATTGCGGCATAAGCATTGTTGATCACGTTGTGTTTACCCTAAATTATAATATTTAAATGTTCTACTAATTTTTAATATTTTTTCTCATTCCTGTTTTCACGATTTTTTTGTTTTGGCATTTTATACACCTACAAAGAAAAGTATCTAAATCATCATTAATTATTTTTACTAACTTATGCTAAATTGTCACAAAAAAAAATCACACTATAACATATTTTTATTTTCGTGTAAGCCGCACTCGGCAAAAGTACTAACTTCATTAAGCAAAAAATATTAAACGAAATAATTTTTACTCTATAGAAAAGAACTAGGAATTTAAAACGTTTTAAAAATAAAACTTAAAAATATTTAAATTCGGATTTTGAGACTATTTTATGATTTTGTAGATTAGTTAGTCATTAACCGGTACATCGAAACTAAAAAAAACAAAAATAATGTATTTGTTGAAAATTTTAAATTGTACGTTTTGTTGATTGATATTACAAATGAAACACATTACGTTTCTGAACTATTTCGTATAAACGTATTTCAAAAAGTTCATAAATGTAATGCTTTTCACAAACTACAAATGATAAAAATATTCAACAGCAGAAAAACATGTTTTGAAAATCGACCGTATAGACTAAGTTTTAATGTGTTTAATTTGTAATAATATCGAAGATAAAGTCAATGTAACTGATGCGCGTACAAAAGTTAAAGTACACATTTATTTAATGGATTCCAACTTGTTCTCGAAATGTAATTTTAGGCATCATTTAAGAAGAAGGAGTTTCGATGTTAAGAGCCCTCCACTTGAAATTCTGTTTTCTATTTCTGTTTTCTATTTTTGCAGTTTTTTTTTGTTTTATTTTACAGAAAATAAACGGCCGTGAAATATGCGACAAAAATTGTACGAAAAACACCTCTACCAGAAAATCACAAAACTATATTTGAATTTGATTTCTGTGCAGAAACTGTAATTTATCAAAAAAATTAAAAAATTCTTAGAAATAAATGAAATTAATTAAAAATTGTTTAGGAAATTAAAGAAATTCAAAATTTCACGTCACCAGCCTTGGAGAGTGGTATTTTAGCTTTATTTCTGCGTTTGAGATTATTTATTATCTTTTTCCTTTACTTCAGAATCTAAGCAAATGTGTTCAAGTTTTTTAAAAGCTCGTTTGGGCCAAAAAACTCAAAATTTAAAAAATCCGCCTCACCTACCCTGGAGCCAGTTATATACTCTCTAACATATCAAAAAATCACTTCAGTCTAGATTGTAGTAACCCTACAATCAAAGCCAAACTAAGACCAATTTTTTTCAATGTTTCACAATGAGGGCTCTTAATACATTTGTATTTCTTGCCGCAATTTTATTATTAATATTAATTTTTTTTCGATATTAATTCATTTTTGGGTTTCGACTTAGTTTAGTTATGGACTAATCTCGATTTTTTTCAACAATATTTGATGTTTTATTATGTATGTGCAGTATTATAGACTAGCATTAAAAAATCCACTCTGTATAATATTTTCATTAATATTAATCTATTATTAATTTAGATATATAAATTTACTTACGAACCAACGAATTTGGAGGGGTATCAAATAAATATCGTAAAATATTCTGAATTAAAAAGACCAGATACTATTGAAATAACGAGTGTTGCGATATCACCAAATACAATTAATATTGCCATCGGTCTAAAGTCTGGACTCATTGAGGTAAAGCTAATAATAAAGAATATTTAAATTTAATTTGTTTACTTTAAAAAATAATTTTTTTTATAGATATATCGTCAAGAAAAACGCCGTGATGAAATGGGAAATCACGAAAAAGTGTCACTAAGTATTTTACAACGTTTAGAATCACATAAGTCTCCTATTTTTCACATGAAATTCTCACCATGGAATGATTTGAATCTTCCATTAATTTTAGCTAGTAGCTCAGAGCAATTATGTTTTTGGGATATAACATATATTTTGAATAATCCATTGGATCATTCGAACGCTAATGGTCTAAAACGACGTAGTACTCGTTTTGGCTCAACATCATCAGCCCCATCTCAATCTTCAAGCTCTGAAAACAACACACTAAAATGGAGTAGTTCTGTGGATTTCTATAAACCTTTAGAACAGTCGTCATCATTAAATGTTTGGCTGAATAAAAAGGGTCCATCAGATAAGCCAGAATTGCTATCATGTATTAAATTCGCCGGTAAAAAAGCTCAAAAATTTTATACAAATGATTTATTTACAAAATTCGTAACCATCGATGATGAAGGGGAATATTATTTCCTAACAGTTCAAGAATTTAGCAACAAAGAAATTAATAAAATTGATAAAAATTCTAATTCAGCACAAATAATAAGTAACGGTAATCATCTCAATGGTAATGTCGACAATAACAATGATGATGATTGTGATGAAGTTTATATTTGACATAATCTTGCATTAAATTCAAATATAAATACCAAAAAATTAAAAATTAATAGAAAAATAATGTTTGTTATAATGTATTATACAATTTTGTACATTTTTTATATGAATATTTTTTTTTGAAAATATTACTTAAATATTGTAAAAAAATTATACACAATTAAAATTAGAATTAAGATATAATAAATAGTATTTAAATGTAGGTATAATTTCTACATTCTTCTAGTGTAAACATATTTTTAATTAAAAAAAAAAGAGTTGGGTTTCAAATCGAACTATAAAAAAAATCGAACTCTGTACAATATTTGTTTCAAACTTTTTGTAATATTAAAAGAGTTCACCGTTTTTCATATTAACAAATAAATTCAAATTTATCAAGCGCATTAATCACTTCAATCAAAATTATTAGTATAATATTTATAAAGAAAAAAATAAAATTTGTTATTTCAAGTATTTTTTTTTAAATACATAATGGATAATGCGCTTCTAAGGAAAATGGCTATAATGGAATAAAATTTATTAAAATATAATTTTCAATGAATTTTTTTTCCTTTTTGAAATTATATCTTATTCTTCACTTTTGACATACATTTTTCGAAGAAATTACTAAAGAGATTATCAAAAGTCATAATCGTTGGTGCTCTTAAATTCTAAAAAAATATCAATATAAACTTTTATGTATAAGGAATAAATAAGGAATTAATTTTCATAAGACTATTTTGAATAACTAATTTTAGTAAATTGTAATCTATAATTAAGTACAAATAAGATTATGATAACATTTTTTTAAAAAGCTAAAAAAAATAATGGTACTAAACAACACATCAGGAAAACTAATTTTATATAAAAGTACTTTCTCGTGAAAATTATTTCGAGAATAAATATTGGGTGCAAAAGGCCTAATATATATGGTATCACGTATTACTCATTACACATTACAAGTATTACTCATTACACATATTTCATAGTCAAGAATTTTGATCGTACTTTTATCAATTTAATCGTACATACATTTCATCGATAACATTTTTAATTTTTATTTATAACTATAATTTTGTGTAATATTATACGGTATTAGTATTAAATTAATTAATATTATTATATTATATTAATACTATATAAATTATATATATAATAACATTTTTGGCCCCTTTTCTGCATTTTCAACACATATTTTGGACACTTCGTAAATGTGAAATCGTTATTTAGCTAAGCGCAAATGGGAATTTCTTTCCACAAAAATGATATTTTTGTCACCTAAAATTAGTAGTCATATATTTTATGTGATAGGAAAAAAATCAATAAATATATCAAAAATAATACACAAAAGCACTCTTTTTTTATTATTTTTTTTAATTGTTTATGTTTTACTTAAGAAGGCTTGGTACCAGTTTGGATTTTTGGTCCCAAAATTTGATTGAAAAGCCGTTTTAGATTATTTGAAAGTTTAATTTAGAAAAAACATTTCATTCACAACCTCAGGAGTGTTTCATACTTTAAAATGGTGTAAAACTTTTTAGAATCGGTTAAAGCTAAGTGCTCGAAATCTCTTCAAAACAATTTCGTGACACAAAAAAATGGTTTTGAAGAGATTCCGAGCACCTTTAGCCTTTACCGATTCTAAAAAGTTTTATACCCTTTTAAAGTATCAGTTCGGAGGTTGTGAATGAAATTTTTTTTCTAAATTAAACTTTAAAATAATCTAAAACTGATTTTCAAAAAAATGTTGGGACAAAAAACAAAACTGGTACCAAGTCCCCTTAAACAAATTTTCAAAAAAAAAGAAGTGAGAGCTAGAAACTGTCTAAGTAAGAGGTGAAACAATAAAGTTTCCAAAATAGCTTATTTCAAAAATGTGATGGTGATGAGACTCGCCTAAAAAGTTTTTGTCCCAAAATTTGATTGAATAGCCGTTTTGGATTATGGGTTATTTCAAAGTTTAATTTAGAAAAAAAGCTTGATTGAGTACTTTCGGACTGTTTCTTTAAAACTTTTTAGAATCGGTTAAGGCTAATAGCTCGAAATCTTCTAAAAAGTTTTTCGAAAGAGTCTAGACTAGAGAATGAAATTTTTTTCTAAATTAAGCTTCAAAATAAGTTTAAAATTTTGGGACAAAAAAAGTTTATATTTACACATCCTCTTAATAAATTAGTTGCACAGTTTTTTTTTAGGACACTGCGCGCCTTTTCTTCAATGTGAAATTTGCGATCTATTTTTGACGAAAAATTGCGACGATCTAATTGAGGCGATCAAATTGGTTGAAGACCTAAAGGGTTGACAATCAAATCTCTTGTGAACGATCGAATTATGTACGCCCAAATTGTCTACGAACAATAAATTACGATCAAATTACGACGAAAAGATTGTATAAAGGCAATTTAAATACTTCGTCATGTACATGAACGCATATTTAACAAAAATTGGTAGCTATTTTCGTAGAACTAGTTTTTCTAAAAATTTTGTGAAATTAAATTTTAACAATGAATTATGAGTTAAAATTTGATGATTATTGTTACCATTAATTCTATTCTATTTATAAGAAAAAAATTAATTTAAAAATTGAGTTTAAATATAATATTAAAGAATCTGAAATTCGTACAAAAAAAAACAAAATTCTCTGGTAAAATTTCATATGAAAAAAACCTATTTTACCAGATCTGCAGTACTACCTTTAAATTGCGTTTAAAAAAATAAATTCTATACCTCACAAATAAACATATTAGAAAGTTAATTGGTTTATTCTTTCGTTATATTAAAAGTAAAATAAGTTTTAATTTCTAACAAAATAACACGCCCAAATATAATTCTTTAATTTTTATTTTAAATTATTTTGTACAATTTTTTTTACTTCAAAGAAATATTTTTGAATGTTTCACAACATTAAAAAAAAATTTCGTTACGAAAAGTATTGCAAGTATTGCAATTTTTGTTTTCGTTTCTGCATATACTCTTCCTACGGATTATTGTTAAACGTTAAAAGTTGCGTAAAATGAAACATTTCAATTTTAAATTCGTTTTTTATTATTTATTTATTTATTATCATTTGAAAAGTTTCCTTTTGATTTTTTTTTATTGTTAATAAAGTTATTGTACATACAAAAAAAAATTAATTAAAAATTCTTTGAGAAAAGAAATTAAATTTTAAAGATAGATTAATAGATGTCGAAAGTCCAGTTTCTTATCGGAATTTTAGTATTTTCGGATTTTATAGTTCGAGAAAATAATGCGAATTCATCTACTTCACATATAGATATACTAGTATTATACATCCCACCCCTCCTTAGAAGAATTTTGTTTATTATTTCATTGATTATCCATATCATTGGACGTTATTCTTTTCAAAGGAAAACCTACCATGGAGTTAGTGTGCATTATTATTAACAATATTTACTTAAGTATTTTTCCAAAAAAAAACATAAAAAAAAAATAATATTCCGTAATGAACCAGCCTTATCAGCGTGTCTTTTGAACAAAACAAATAATAAAAAATAATTATTTTATTAGAACCTAAGTACATTGAATTGAATACAAAGTTTTTAATCAATATATTGTTAAAGTCTATTTTTTTATTTAATAATTTTAAGACAGTTGTAGGTTTTAAATTTTTGTACGAATTTTAATCCTCTTGTATTATATTTATTCTCGATGATTTAACTTAATTTTGAAATGAATTTTGTTTCGTAGAAAATTTTAGCACATTTTTATGTTATTGTTTTGTTAGTATAATTGTGTAATATAATATATAATTTTATCATATTGTCAATTAGGTACATTATACTTTATTTTTCCTAAATTTTGATGTCTCAAATTGTATTATAAAAACTATTTTTCTTGTTGTAAGATTGTTAAAATAGCAATATTTCATAGTCATTAAGTTTAAATTTTTTAGTTTATAAATATTTCTTTTTGAATGAATAGAATGGCCTAATTACATAATTTATATAATATGCCAATATGTCATGCCATCATAACATAATCCAGAAAAAATTCAGATATTAGCAAAAAAAACTAGGTATATGAAGTTTATTTCTATTTGGGAGAGAAATTTTTTTTAAAACTTTTTGAATAATTTATTAAGCAATAGAAAATGATGATAATCTGAAGTAGAAAAGTTCTTCATTACTTTATATTAAATGCTATTTTTTTAAATGATATTTATAAATCGGAAGAATAGCATGCAATAGAAATGAATTCAAATGTGTTATTTTTGATTGTGTTATCTGTGAATAGGGCCCAATAAAAATAATTATACCTAACTATTATTATTAACATTTAAAATTTATGAACAATTTATTAGTATTAAAAAACATTTACTGCGAACCAATAAATTTTTTACATGAAAAAAATAAAATTTTTTAAAATTAAAATTATCACTTTTTATTATAATTCTTTTTTTTTGTGATTCCAAACAAAAATAATGTTGTAATTCTTATCTTAACTATCTACCAATGTTGATCATATTTCATAGAGGATACATTTATTTAGTCCTTTTTCAATGGAAAATCAGGAAAAAATATCAGGTAAGTTCAAAATTATTTTAACGATTTTTTGATTTACTGTAGGTAAGGTACATCATACATAAGTACTAATTAAGTATCTACGTACAGTATATCATATTTTTATTTATTTTTTAATTTTCTTCAATTTTATACTTAATCTTAATAAAAAAAAGTATAAAAAAGTATAAAAATATCGTGATTATGATTTTTAAAAATAAACTTTCAAATCAATTCGTAAACTGCAGTATCTCGTTTGTGGTATCAAATATGTATAATAAAAAAAATTCTTTCTCTCAAGCTACTGGTAATAAGGTTCCAAAATAGTTAGTCTTCAATTTCTGCTTTCTTTATTTCTAAGTAATTTAAATAATATTAAAGTAAATAAATAAATCTGATCTAAATTTAATTTTAAAATTCATAATTAAAACCCATTCCATTAAATTTAACGTGGGAAACTGCGGTAGCGTCAGAATAAGTCGGACGATGTTGTTGGAAATGGGCCTCATTAATTGATGCTGTTAATAACTTCGGCTGCGCTTTATATACATTGTTTAATCTTGATTCACTCAGTGAGTACTGTAAATTCTTCATGAAATGTTGATCGGGAATATTAGAATAATGATTTGATGATTTTGAATAAAAAATTGGAGTTGTAGAATACGATTCAGAAGAATCTTTGTAAATGACATCATCCTCTGTGGGTGGTTTATAGAAATCTAAAGACGTAGAACTTATTGTATTTTCTGGTAGTTCGTCTATTGCCATGTGGGCATAATTAGAACCTCCTTTCATAAATAAATGACTATTTTCATCTTTATTAACCAATTTTGGTATGGCTAATGTGTACAAATGACTTGGCCTCATCATTTTTATGCTGTGGTATGGAATATATTTCATATTGGCTTCTTTGTAGTTTGTAGATGATGGCTTTTTTATTTGATAAGATTGCGTTAAAGGTGTCGCCGACAGTGAGCTAAGAGGTTCATAATGATGCACTAACGAATCTTTCCTTAAAATATGTGTTGATTCTGAGTAAAAACTATTTATTGTGATTAAGAAAATTATCTGAAATAATGGAAATATTAGAAATAAAAAAGAAATTATTTTTTAACATCATACAAAAGAATATTAATTGAATATTTGTTTACAACTCTAAATAAATTCTGCTTTCACTGCTTCCTTTAAATTAGCTCCGAAACAAAAGATTGAAGCACAAAACTTGTTAACATAATATTTTTATACTGAATTTCTTGCAACGTGAATTTCATTCATACATGGTTCTGACGAACGAATGAAATTATAAAACGTGTTACAAACATTTTTTTCTTAATAAATTTACAATAAATATTCTAATATACTTATGCGAAATCGGAAATTAACTTTATTTAACCTTACCCTAAAATCCATGATAATCGTTTAAAATTTACTTTTGAAATGATAATATGGTTTTGATTTTTTAACAATTTATTATTTTAGTCTTTATATAGGAGAGGAGATAAATAATAACAATTGTATTGGAAAAAAAATAAACATTACTCCCCCTTGATAATGAATTAAAAAGTAATTTATCATATTAAAAAAAGGAGTAGTGGGCTTCTGTAATTAAAATTACGTTTATTTGGATCTTAATCTTATAAATTTATCCAAGGCAATTCCACATAAAATCGAAAAAAATAAATATTATAAAAATTTTAGATATATTTTTAGTAACTGAAGTACAAAAAAATAAAAAGGCATATGTTATGTAATAGAAGAAATAAAATTTATCTAATTGACTCAAAAACTCAAAATAACCATAATCCACATACATTACTTTATTATGTACAACTCGAGGTTGGTCTATTAATAATATCTAGATGACAAAAGTAATACATATATATACTCCTTTTTCAATCTAAAATATCTAAATGCTTATAACTATTGAACTTTATTGAACTACAATGTCTGATTTCGAACATATCTATGTCCAAAAATTTTAATCTTATTCACTTTCATCCAAGCCAAAGCATGCGATTCTCAGAGTCTGGACTCGGGAGTTAAAACCTCTCAACCGACGAAGGTTCGAAATTATTTTCATGTAAAATATACACACATGTATATAAATTTAAATTTTTTTAAAAGTTTAAATTTAATTCTGATGAAAATTATAGTGTAGGTCGAATTTTAAAAAAATTGGTTAGATCTCGACTGCATCGAAAAAAATTGAACTGATGGCTCAAAATACATTTCCATGTAAATTGGTAAATGAGTAGATGTCAATTGAAGAAGTCAAAAAAAAGTTTAACCCCGATCGGAATGGAAGCGAGTAGTTTAAATATTAAAAAAAAAATCAAAATCAGAAAATACTTATTTTGAGTCCTAATGTTACATAGAGTTCATACTTTATTGACGAGATACAGTTCTATATATTTATATATATTGTAGGGGGTATACCTTGCCAATCTCGAGGGTAACTGAAAATTCTTATTCAAACAAAGCCAATTTCTTTAAAAAAAAGTTTTATTAGTTTAATTTCACAAATCTTTTTCGGTTTTTCACATAAGTTTTATTATTTTTATTTCACAGGTCTTTTTTCGATTTTTCACAAACAAATTTTATTATTTTAATTCTTTCCTCTTATTTTCTCTCCTCTCGCAACGAACGATCTTTCTCAACTGTCTTTTTATTCTTTTCTTCTTTCTTTTCTAACTCTCTGTTTATATCTATTTTCTCAAAAATGCCTTGTTTATACGTATATCCTCAAAATACGTTATTGTTTACTAAATATAAACCAACAACCAACAAACTTATCTCCTACAGCTTCGGCCAATCTGACAAAATCATTCGACCTCGAATGATTAGATTAAAATTAAACATATTCATTCCTCTTATAATAAGTTTCATTCCTAACTATAATATTATTTTTTAACATAAAAATATTTCAATTAATAAAAATAAAATACATTTCATTTTTTTTTTTTTTTTTTTTTTTTTTTTTTTTTTTTTTTTTAATTTTTAGTTTCAATTAGAGATTGACCAACTGACCAACGAGCTAATCTACTAACGTCAAAAACACCTTCAAATGGTCTTTGTGTAACCTGAAAACCAACTAAATCTTTAATTAAATACCTGTCATTTCCGAGAATTTTTACTATTTCGTATGGTCCTTTTGTAGCTTGTATACACTTTTTATTTACACCTACTGTAGTATCAACGTTAGTAATAGTGACCAAATCTCCTACCGAATACTGCGTCGGAGCCTTTCGTTTTTTATTATACATTTTTTCATTATAGTTTTGGCTATCTGAGATTTTCTTACTAGCTTCTTCCCGTCTATCTTCATGATTTGTTATCTCATCTTCAAAAACAAACTCTTCTAAGTATTCCTTAATTTTATCATTGACGTCACCTCTCTGGTTAATTCCAAACAACAACATACTAGGAGATACTTGTGTAGTTTTAGAAATTGTATTGTTCATACCAAATTCAACCTGATCTAGAACATCATCCCAATATATTTTCAAATCCTTATTAATCAATTTAGATAACATAGGCCCCAAAGTTTTGTTAAACCTTTCGACTTGTCCATTAGCACGAGGACAACCACTAGCTACTAAAATATGTTGGACGTTGTTATCTTTCAAAAATTGTTCAAATTCACTAGATTTAAAATTACTACCCCTATCAGTAATCAATCTTACCGGGCGACTAAATTGAGAAAAATAATTTTTTATGCATTTAATTGTATCATTAGTATTTGTAGTTTTGGTTGGATAAAGTTTAACGAATTTAGTAAAAGCATCTACTACAGCTAATATATATTTTCTTTTATATTTAGAAACTTCCAACGGACCATAAAAATCCGCATGAATGGTATGGAATGGTTTATTACCTTTAGGGATTGAATTAAGAAAACCCTCTTTTTTTCCGCTATGGGGGTTGAAAGTAATACATTTTGGACACGTTTTAATATACTCTTTAACCCGTTCGGTTAATTTTGGAAACCAGTAAGTTCTCTTTACAACTTCACAGGTTTTATCCAAACCCAAATGGCCTAAAATATCGTGACAATTTCTTAATACTTGAAAGATCATTGAACTTGGAACGTAAAAGCGAATTTTAGTTTTATCTAGTTTTCGGTATACTAAACCATCTCTCATTTCAAATAAAGGGTGATCTTGCTTTTCTAATAGTTGTTTTAATTCTTCGATTTCTTTATCTCTACTTTGACAAATCGCTAAAGTTTGTTCGAACCCATTTTCTTCCAACACTAAAATTGACTCTGACCGACTAAGAGCATCTACGTGTTGCATACGTTTTCCCTCTCTATGTTCAAGCACATAATCAAAATTTTGTAGCTCTAATGCCCATCTTGCTATTCTGGGATTAATAATTTCTTTTTTCAGTGTTAAAGCAAGTGAATTACAGTCAGTTATAATCTTAAAAGACATACCCAGTAAATATGTTCGAAATCGTCTTATTGCGTATATGATAGCTAGAGTTTCAAGCTCGTAAGAATGGTACTTTGATTCTTGAGCCGTTGTTCGCCTAGAAAAATAAAATATTGGGTGAAGTTTTCCATCCGATTTCTTTTGCATCAATATCGCGCCGTACCCGACACTACTTCCATCGCAATGTAATTCTGTCTCAGAATTTGGAGAAAAGATTGCTAGAACCGGTTTACTCAGAAGTTTTCCTTTTAAAGTATCAAAAGCATCGATATGTTCCTTTTCAAATTTAAATTTGTTACCCTTTCTCAATAGATTCTGAAGTGGACTAGCAAATAAAGCAAAATTATGAACAAACTTTCTAAAATAAGAACACAACCCCAGAAATCTTTGTACTTCTCTCAAATTTTTTGGAACTGCAAATTCCTTTATTGCTCTCAAATTATTTTCATTAGGACATATTCCATCTCTACTTACTGAGTAACCCAAATAATCTAACTTAGTAAACAAAAATTTACATTTTTCCAAATTCAAAATTAATTTATTTTCAGTTAAAGTTTTGAAAACATGGTCAAGAATACGTAAATGTTCACCAATACTAGAAGTTGCTATCATTATGTCATCGATAAAAATTGTGACATCTCCTTTTTCCACCAAATCTTTGAATATTTCATCAACATACCTCTGAAAAACCATCGGAGCATTTTTCAAACCAAAAGGCATTTTACAATATTCAAACTGCCCAAAAGGCGTAACAAAACTAGTATATGGTATTGATTCTTCACTAACACTAACTTGATGAAAACCAGCTTTGAGATCTAATATAGTAAAAAAACATTTCTGTTCCAATCTATCAAGTAGGTCCTCTATCAACGGTAACGGATAATTGTCTCTAACTGTTAATTTATTAAGGGTCCGGTAATCTATACACAACCTAAATTCATCCCTATTTTTTTTCTTTATTAACACTGTAGGTGAACAGTAAGGTGACTCACTACGCTGTATAATTTTTTGTTCTAATAAATCATTAATAATTACTTGCAAAGCTTTATTTTCAGTGTATGATAATCGTCTCGGTGTCGTATGAAAATATTCATCCTTCACCAGTCTAATATTCATTTTGTATTTTAATTTCGGTTGGTCAACCTCTTCTACATTTTTTAAATAATTTGTGTACAAATTTTCAACTTGTTTCTTTATATCAATTTTCAAACTATTATCAAAATTTAGCATAACAGTATCAGAATTATCATCAATATTTATATTTAAAATTTCTTGTTCGAAATAATTTTCTTCATTAATTTGAAAAATTAGTTTTGCATTAACTGAGCTTAAAAAAGTTCGACCTAAAATTAAATCTGAGTGCATCGTAGAGTCAGGCACCACATACATATTCACATTAAAAAATTTTTCTTTGAACTTTATAATACTTGTTATTGAACCCAAAATTTCAACTTTACTATTATTTATTCCAAATAATATTCTATTAATATCAGTTTTTAAATTAGTTTTATTTTTTACGTATCCTTCTTTAACTAAATTTACCGGGCTGCCCGTATCCACTAATGCACTTAGATTTTTAATTTCTCCATTATTATTAATTAAATCTATGTTTACAAAAAAATCACTTACATTAAACTCTTGAATATTTCCAATATTAGTATCACTATTACCTGTTGCAGCTTCAGTTTGTTTACAATCTTTAATAAAATGGCCAGTCTTACCACATTTAAAACACGAACCATTACTCTTCTTTGGCTCCTTACAATGAGTTGAGATATGGCCATCGTTACCACAATTGAAGCACTTGATTTTTGAATAACTACTTTGTTGCGCATTGAACTTTTTATCTGGAACACTACGATCTGCGACCTCTCTTGGACCAATTTTTGAAAATGCTTTCAATAAATGTGAAGTGGACTCAAAACATTGAATTCTGGCTTGATTTTTTAGATTTATATTTGTAAATCCATCGATTATTCCATCAACCAATTCGTCATCACCAATACTTACTTCGTTAGCGAGGCACATTTTTTCTTGAAAATATGTAACAAAGCTTTCATTTGATTTCCATAGACGAGATTCAAATTGTTTTCTAAGTTGGGTTTTCGTTGGTCTGGTATAAAACATAATTGACAAATTATCCAATAATTCTGCTAAACTGATGTTAATATTTTCTGCTCTAGAATGAAACCATTTTTGGGCTTTACCTTTAAATTTTTTAACTGCCAGTAGTTTCATTTCCGATTCACTCAGCTTATAAGTTTCTTTGATACTTAACAATTGACTTTTCCAAATTAAAAAATTTTCGTCGCCTGAAAATTCGTTTAACAAATCACAAAGTTCTGAAACAGCTGGCTTTTTTTTCATTAAAAATTCTTTTTGGATTAATTTATTTTCACGACGAAGCAATTCGTTCTCCTTTTTCAATAAATCCATTTTTTGTTGAGCATGACTTGATTCATTCCGGTCATCACCATCATCATCGCCGCCATCATCATCGCCGCCATCATCATCGCCGCCATCATCATCACAACCATCATCATCATTGCCACCCTCATCATTGTCATTATTGGCTATGTGATCTGGAGAATCAGCTTCTTCATTGTTGTCACCTACTGAATTAACAGCTTTCCACCTTTCATAGAGAACTGTTTTATTACCTTTCGTGCTCAAACCAATCATTTGTAATTGATTTTTCAGCTCTTTTATTGTAAACGATGAAATCGGGAACATTTTAAAAAAAAATTCTTAAAATTCTAACCTAAAAACACGTTTTGGCTTGATTTTTTTTCAGTTGTACCCCACACCTGAAATTTTGTAGGGGGTATACCTTGCCAATCTCGAGGGTAACTGAAAATTCTTATTCAAACAAAGCCAATTTCTTTAAAAAAAAGTTTTATTAGTTTAATTTCACAAATCTTTTTCGGTTTTTCACATAAGTTTTATTATTTTTATTTCACAGGTCTTTTTTCGATTTTTCACAAACAAATTTTATTATTTTAATTCTTTCCTCTTATTTTCTCTCCTCTCGCAACGAACGATCTTTCTCAACTGTCTTTTTATTCTTTTCTTCTTTCTTTTCTAACTCTCTGTTTATATCTATTTTCTCAAAAATGCCTTGTTTATACGTATATCCTCAAAATACGTTATTGTTTACTAAATATAAACCAACAACCAACAAACTTATCTCCTACAATATATTTTTTTTTTTTTTCAAAAATTTGACCTGATATAATTCATATTAATTTCTTACTGACCAAACTTTTATTTTAATAATTTTTTTATCGTTATTATTTAGAATCGTTTCTTGATTTTATTTTATGGTTTTTAATTTATAATTTTTGTTTTGGTAATTTTTCTTATTTACCTGAAATGTTATTTCTCTTTAAAAAATTAAAAAAGACATTAAATTATGATTTGTATTTCTCCAATATACGACGACTTACGCGGAAGAGGAGTTCTATTTTTTTTAAATGTGAATCTTTGTTACACAAAGACAAAATTTATAATTATTACAATGCAATAATTATAATGATAGTAATTTTAAATGTATAATAAATAATTCTTCAATGTGCCCATGTATAGTCTGTACATTGTACGTATATTCATTTTAATATACGTTCACCTTCCTCGGGATTTGACGATTTTAGAACAAAATTGTAAAATATTTTATTGTCATTATTTCATACTTTTTGTGTTTTAGAGACATATTACATATTCAACATTCAGGTTTGGTGTAATAAGAATGGCGTGAGATAGATTACTACAATACATTATGTATATAGAAAATACATTTTTTTTTCTCAAAAAAAAAAACATACATAAACAATAATTTTTAAATAATGAATGAAAGATAATGCCCGTGGATATTTTTGTTATTCATTTTGATTTATATTTTAATTATTATTATTATTGTGTTATTATTATGAGTGACTTTCTGATTGTAATAAGTAAAACATAACCAATTTGAATCAATATCCTATTTGATACACTATTCGATTATAAAATGAAATAAAGTCAGTTATTTTGTTAAAGTTGTCGAATTTCTGGATAGACATTATATTTGAATCGCCTTTTTATTTTATTTTTAAATATTTATATCAAATTTCTAGACTTTTGTACTTTGAATGAATATAGTTTATTTTTCAAAGAAAACACATTTGGTTTATACGGTAGTTGAAATTTATAAAAAACATAATTCGTTTTTCACTTAAGATGGTTAGTTTGAACTTTTCAAAAAGTTGTTAGTTTAATATTAGTCTCACTTCTCATTACAACATTCATGAATGAATTGTAAGCATCATCATGTGCCAAAGGTTTAAGTTCTTACAAAAGCGAATGTTACATTTTTTTTTATAAATGCCAATAATAAAAAAAATAATAAAAATTAGTTTTGGACAGAGGTGTGTGCCATTTGTTACGAAAATTAAACATATTTGATCAGAAAGGAACTTCGAAAATACGTACAAAATATAAATTTATTTCGTTAGTAATTTTCTTAAATTTCAACTCGAAACAGTGTCAAAGTACATCTTTTTAAATGCATGCAGGTTTCTGTTAAATTGGCCATCCATTCCTAAATATAAAAAGGATCAAGAAACTAGTAAACAATTTTTAGAACGAACTTAGGTATGCAAATATTTTATTTTCAAAATATATTATTTAAATAAAACAAAAACCGATTAAATGATATCTCGGGATTAAAAGCAAATATGGCAAAACCAAAATTGAATAAGAAATAGCTTGTGGCCTTTGATCATAAGAAAAGCATCTTAATCTTAATATATCTAATTGATTAATTTTAAAATTTTATTAATAAACAAATAGATAGGTATTTAACATTAATATAAGTAAAAACAATTAAAATATCAAATCGTAGCAATAATATTTGTAATGAGATGAAAATTCAAGTTCTCTGTTTCCTATACAAACACATTTATATACATAGGTAGTTTTGGAAGAAATAATTTAACAGAATTATAGCAAAAATATTTCAATGTTAATTGAATTTTTGTTTGAAAAATTTTTTTTTTATGGTCACGCCTAGGGTTTTAAAACCTTGATTTTTTTTCACCGATATTTAATCACAGACGTTCAAAGAAAATAAATATATTAATTTCTAATTAAGCGCGTATCAACAGCTCATTTTGATTAATTAAACATACAAAATAAAAACTTAAATAAACCAAATATTGTATTGTGTATGGTTGGAACTTGAAATTTATAGATATGTACATTAAAAATTGATATTATGCATAATTTATATTTATATTTATAAATTCAAAAAAATTTATTGGATATGCTTGGCCTCGGATTCGTTAGCTTTATTATACAAATATATGTTAAATTCTTCGCTGTAATTAAAAAAAAAAAGAAAATATTTTGGCATAATATTCCTGAACTCAATATAAAGTCATACTTGTTCGAAAATCTTTTATTTTATACACGGGAATAGAAGTTACTTATTTTTTTCAAATATAGTTTGAGTATGAGTATAACCAATATAAATTCGGAATATGCCTCGGATCTAAAAATATTATCAAAGAAGTGAAACTAATTTTCATTTATTAAAAACAAATTTTTTTATTTAGAATTATTAAAAATATAACAAAAAAATCAATAATTTTATTTGACTAGATTTTTTTTGTAATTGAATAAGTCGTGGAATGTTCAAACATTTATCAAACTAAAACCAAATAACAAATAGGATAAAATTCCATTAACAATAAATTTCAAGTCAATCAATTTGGCTTTTTACGAGAAGATAATGAATACAATGTGGTTATTGTACTAGTAATTTAATAAAACAATAATTGATTTAGAACATGACAACTATCTTATTTAATACAAAAAAATTAAGTAATTTTAAATCCATTCTTATTATATCTTTGAAAAAAGGAAGGCAATAGGTTTAAGAAATTTAATAGCTCGTAATAAAAATATCCAAAATAAATTTAGTTAAGCATCTTATTAGTGAGATAAATATGTCTGTTTTTGTAATATTATTGTAAAAAGCTGATGGATTTTTTTTCAATTAGTGAATACTAAGTGTAAAAAGAAAAAACCAAGAACTTAAGTCAGCATAAAACATAAAAAAGTAAATTTTAGTTTTTTAATAAGTTGTTTACATGTGAATTTTTAATTTACTTTTGATTTCAAATTTGTATAACGCTAATCCAAATTGATGTACCAATGCCCTCACTTTATCTAAAATATTAGTTATTGAATAATTAGAGTTTTCTATTGTGCATTCATTTTGCATCGAATCCGCTCTAATATAACACGGATAATTGCCAAAAAAATTTGGTAATGCTTCAATTGATAAGTGTGGATAGAAAACTTTTATCAATTCGTATTTTAAATTTGTAGAATTAATTTTTTCAAATTCATATTCTAAATTTTCTGACAATGATGTTGGAATTGCCAAGTATATTTCATAACCTTTCATTGGTACACTTTTAGTACTATCGTCTTTTATATTATGGAGTCTAATTTCGTTCATATCAGTGATAAGTTTTAATTTTGGAAGTAGCTTGTCTAGGTTTAAACTGCCATATTCGTGCAAATAAAAGTTTTTTCTTCTACTAAATTGTTGCATTGTCTCTTGATTTACATGGAAAACTCTAGCGCTTGGTATATTTAGCAAAGAGAGAGGCATTTGATAACAGTGTGATGTAATTAAATGAATATTTGTTGAAACTGGTTTTATTTTTACTACATCTTGAAAATAAGATGCTACTTGGTAAACACCACCCTGATGTAAGAAACCATAGAAAATAATGAAACAAATATTGAAAAAACACCAAATTTTGAATAAAATTTGGGCGGTAGCTTTAGTACATAAAAAGTTTTCATAAAAAAACTTTAGTAAATTCGTTTTCTCCTTAAATGGATATTGGGAACAAAATCCTGTTATCAATTTTGGTGAATGTAAAAAAATTATTGGTAAAGTTATTGGTATTAAAAATCTAGGTTCTTGATGGTTAATTAATGATAATGCCAGTGTTGGTGTAAAAATTGATGCTGTCATCAGACCAACAATTGATTGTGCTCTTGGTAATTGTAAATAATTTCCAACAATAAAGTTAAATAACATAATTCCAAAAGAAGCTATTGCTATAATACCTAAGAGCATAAAATGTTTAAAAACTTTAAAAGTAAATTAAAAGTGAATTTTAAGAAGTTATCTTTACCTAGTACATTATATAATAATGGTATGTTAATCATAATATGCAACCATTTCGGATGTACACCATGCTCAGCTGTCTTACTGGGATCTAAATTATATTTTATAAAATTCCATGGAGTTACAACAAAATTGTCTAAGCCAAATTCAACCATTTGAATTTCTGCAGTTGTTAAATATTTATAATATAGAGAATCACATAGAACACAAAAAAAAAATGTTGGTAGTGCAGACAATACAAATAATGACATTCGAATATTGAAATCTAAAAATGATATTGTTTTAGTTCCCAAACCTCGTAACATCCAGAAAAAAACCATTGGTGAACCAAAAACTAAAAATGTTGGACGATTAAAAACTCCCAGAACACATAAGGTGGACATCAGAGCCAACCGATTGAAACTATGTGCAGGCAGAGCTTTTTTTAATTTCCAAATTTTAACTTTTTCCGATATAGATGTGGCGCTTCCGTAACTCTTTTCTAAAAATTCTTTCTTATAAATCACTGTATTTGAATGAATCATACAATCGGCAACAAGATACAATAACAATGAACAAATTGCCATTTCTATTGTGTTGGAAAATGTTCTCGTACCAAAGATTAACATTACAAATGAACTTCCAAGAGCGAACATCCTAGTTTCATATCTCAAGCTATATGATTCACATATTTTATATAAACTCCAATCATTAATCAGAGACAGCAAGCACATTATTAATCTGGGATAAACTAAAAATGCATATGCACATCTAATATCCAACTGAAGGTAATATTTCATATAAACCGAAATGAATTCAAAAAAACTCATTGGAATTTTAATTAAAAAATATGGCACAGATATGCTTCGTATCGGAAATGTGTTGTTGAATTCCCATGTCCTGGTGTGTTCCAAATCAAATTGATCAGCTAAAAACAAAGTACAAAGTTTATACAAAAAACTTAATAAATAATTTTTCTTAAATCAATTAATTTATCTCAGACAGTTTTCAAATACAAAATAGTTAGATGGTAGAGCTTGTGGTCTCTTTGTGTAGGTGGATGGTACAAGTAGTGACAACAAAGTGAACAATTCAAGGTGGGTAATAATCGAATAGGTATACATTAACACTGAAAAGTAAATATCAGTGAAACTTAAGGACACTACTCGATCGACAGTCGTTACACTTTATTTTTCAAGCAATGACAATTGAGTGCAGATAACATAACATCGAATCGCCAGTGAAAACATGGATCATGAAATGAACACACGAGACATAAATTCATTATTTTTTTTTTTTTAATATTTTTAGCACCTGTCATAACTTCAGTTGACTGAAAAAATTCATCGGGATGGATCTGGCCAATTTGAACAAAAACTAGAAAAAATCGTAATAAAACTAAAAATAAATAACGTCGAAAATTCTTGTCATTATTTTTAAATGGACTGATTAAATTATTAAAATACTTTGTTAGTTTCATTTTTATTTCCTTTTTTTTTAGTGTGATTTAAAGTAATTTAATAATTATTTTATTACTTCACCAAAAGTCGAAAACGAAAATTAAATAAATCCATGCAAATCCAAAATATTTGTTTGGATTTTATTTTTTATTTTTTGTAAATGTAAACAATTAGAATTTGCAAACAAAAAACAAAAGTATATTTGATAATACGAAAGCCTAAGGCGACATGTTACATGTAGTGAATAAATTAAGCAATTATAAAAGATATTTTAGGTGAGTGTAGCTGATTAATAAACTAAAATTTAATGTAGAAATAAATAATAAAAATTGATTTTTATAAAATTTGTTTATGGATTTATTAATAATAAAAAGCTTTACATAAATATGTTCATTTAAGTAAGGGGTTTTATCTAGGTAGGAGCTAGTTGATTTCTGCCAAACTAAGTTCAACTGGTTGATCGACTTGCCTATCTAGTTCAAAGTATTTATGAAGTGAAAACAAACAGTCAAACAGAATAGAGAAAAAGAAATTATTAGAAATACAATTAAGTAGCCCTCTTGGTTATCTTATCTATATTAATTATTAAAACTTTGGTATGTACCATGTATGTACTGAAGAGGTTAAGAATTTATAATTAAAAGATTGTTGGTACTGGTAGGAATATATTTTTCTATTTGAATTCAAAAAGTTATGAATATTTTGAAAAAAAAAAGTTTCCCTGTTGTAGGTAACTAACTACCTATAATAATTAATAAGTAATAAATTTGAAAACAAACAACATTTTGAATTTTTTATTTATTTTTATTTCATTCCAATTAACGAAAAACTACTATTATGGTTATGGACAGCATTCAATCAACATCGATTATGTCTAAGTCTTCTGTGTTATTTCTACGATTTAATTCTGTATTTCTGTTGTCCCTTGAAAAATAAATCAAAAATCAACGATTTTAAGTTCAGAGCTAAAAATGTTTGGAATAGGAAAAAAAAATAATCTTAATGAATTTCGTCATGAAATTGAAAAAAAAATTAATAATTACAAGTAATATTCCAAAAATCCAAAGAATCAAATTTTTTCAAAATTATTAATAATGTAGGTAGGTACCTAGGTAGTGTATAAAAAATTTTTTAGTTACCCATCGCCAGATACTGCTGGTCTGCGACCTTGGCGCCTAAGAGTAATTAAATAGTCATTTAATTTTTACAAAATACTTACTAGTGGAAAAGTTCAATAAGCTCGATTCTAAAATTAAAAAGTCCACTTTTGTTTCAACATACTTAGAACGGACTCTAATGGATATGTTTAAATTTTGTTATACTATTGCATCAGTTTTCTTTCCTTTATAAGCATAAGTACAATCAATATATTGATTATTGAACTTTTTTTATTATATGCTATTTCTGAATCGAAATTTATGGGTTTTTCAATTAAAAATTATCACAAAACTTCATATTTAGTTCCATTGCACTGTGCAGTGAGGTTTGTACAAAAATATTCTAATAAGTCTAGAATGGAATAATTTAACAAACCTAGACCCTAGAACCAAATCTACAACTGCCCTCACCGATCGCTGTATTTTGATTACTTTTACATTGGAAAAGGGACTTTTTAATTTTTTTTGTAACCCAGCCAGATTTTCCAAACTTACCATCGAAGACCCCAATGACTTATTCGGAATGATGACATTTCCTCTCTTGAACTGTTTGAAAATAAGTTTAATATAATATTTATTTAAGCAACTTCTCGAAAATTATTTTGTAAAAACAAAAAAAATATTATTACATGGTGAATTTAAGCTAGAGTTGAAGAGAGTCGTCTTACTTTAACAAGAACGTAGGCAATGTTGAAAATTTGTCATCGGTTTGTATTGTTCAGTGTCTTTTTCCCTACTCTTTTAAGCTTCCGGGCAGAGTTTAGCCGTTACTTAAAATAAATGTTGGAAAGCTACAAGGCCTGTCCTTTCCTACGTTAAGCAAGGTATTTAAGTATCCTATAAGATTAAAATTAAGGTTTTATTTTTGATAAAGGAATGTCTACGCATCTAATCTAATATCTAATTAAAAAGCTTCAAAACAATGGCTACCAGAGGAAAAAGGAGAAGAACAATTTTAGTTTAATGACAACACTGATTTTTATTAATATAAATTTATTAAAAACAAATATTCTATTTTTCTTTACATTATATTTTTTATATATATTATTTATAATTTAAAAACTGGACAGTAATTTAATTTATATTTATGTATCGGTTTTTAACTTAATGTAATATAATTTATATAGACACTATACTTAGTAAATAATAATAATGAAAACATCAGGCGAATAAAATTTTTGTATATATTCTCAAATTCTATTTCGATTCTATTTTCTATTTTCAATAAAATGAAATGGTTTCGAACAAACATCACTTCAAAGTAAGTTCGATAAAAATAGGGAACATTTAAGAGACATAAAACTCAGGAACATTAGTTTTTTAACTCTTCATACTTCGAATTTATCTATACTTGGGATAATACTTACTGTTTAAGGGTAAAAGTTGAATTTAAATGTAATTTACACATCATTACGAATAAGTGAATATTTATAGGAATATCAAAGTATAACATTATTTCTATTTCGGTAATAATTCAAATATTTCGGGCTTGGGACTCCAATCCAATATATATGTTCATATTTTCGTGGATATTATAGCACTAAAGCCAGCTGAAGGTGTCAATATAACACGTACATTACATACACGTTTAAATTAATTTAATGTTGAAAAATGTATTGTATTAATAAACAATTTTCCTTGTTTTTAAAAAAATATCAAATTTAAGAAAATAAAAACATATAAGTACATTATACTTAATAATAAAAAACTATTTAATCACTTCATTCCGCATCTTCAAAATCTACTGTTGCATTTCGATCCCACCGAACACCACGGACGCTATTTTGTCTAAAAAAAAATAATTTTATATGTTCATAAAATATCAGAGTCATTTATAATATAATAATTTTAAAAGTATCTAAGTTTCAATATATAATTTCTTGTGTCAAGTCTTAAAAGTATTCCGAGATACAATATTTAGTATAATTAGTTACCTTGTCATATAATCTGGCGCTGGAACTGGTGGTGGATGAGGTGGAACAGGTGGTGCTCTTGGAATTCTATATTCAGCTCTTGAATCACCTCTGGTTACTTGCCTTCCTATATCTCTTACATTCATTGTTGGCATATTTCTGTAATCTCTCATTTCTCTAGGATCTCTATATTCTGAGTCTCTCATGTTCCTAGTATTTTCATTTTCAGTTGGTAGCGTGACCTCATCTTCATCAAGTGAAATATTAGATTCTAATGAACCCAGTCGTTGGTTAGGAGGACGGCTTCGAACAGGTGCTGATTGTTCTCGGCTAGGCGTTTGAGGTGTTCTGGGACCTCTTGGTGTTCTAGCACTTTAAGAAGAAAACAAAATCAGTCTTATGAAAGATAAATAAATAAATATGACGGATTCTTATCTCTATGCAGTTACGATTAAGGGCGGATTGACTACAGACGAGGGTCTATGAATACTATTTTTTTAATATAATTTTTTTAATTTTTTTTTAATTTAATATAATATAAAAATAATTGTACGCGTAGTTAACAGAAATTTATATTGCTGAGTAAACATAACAAAACTTTTCCGAGTATATTTTGAGTTAGTCTTCTTAAACTTCTTGGTGTACAACTTGTAGTTAGTGGAAGTTTTATACATTTTGTTCAACCCGATCGAGTCAAACAATTATTTTTTTTAATGCCTTACATTATTTATATGAATTTTGCTAAAATACTAACTTTCTCGTTATCCTTGAATCTTCTCGAGTATCTTCACTCACATTCCGACGGAAATTCCTTGAAGTGTTTTGATCTTGTTGTTCAACATAAGCTGATACATTGCCGTCGTCTTCATCAACTGAAATTGATGATTCAAGTGAACCAAGCCGTTGGTTTATTCGGCTTTGGCCCGAAGTAGGTTGTTGTCGGCTGGGTGTTTGAGATGCTCTGGGAGTTCTTGGTGTTCTTGGACTTAATTTATAATAAAAATTAACCTTATATTACATGATTTTTTATAAAAAAGAAAGGAGCTCAAACTATTTTAAGAAGAAACGTGCATTTCGAACTGCCCTATTCGTGGACAGTTTTTTGTATGGTTTGTGTACGTCTATATCTTTTAATTAAGTATGTTAAATTTCGATGTCAATTTAAATTTGAACTAGGTTTTTTTTTATTATTTTAGCTATATGACTCTGGAGAGGAGAAGGGTTGTTGATTATATCACTTAAAATAAAGATATCGGTAAAGCTAATTGTAGGGAGTTAAAAAGAATTAACTTTTGAATGCCTCATTCATCTGAATCTATAACTCTTTAACTTGATAGTAATAAAAAGAAAAAAAATTGAATTCTAATTTTGTTGAATTATTTGATTTATGTACATCACTTACCTTTCATTTCTATTCGATCTCCAATTTCCACGTTCTGAATCGTTTCTATATAAGAACAGTTTTAATTATTTTTTGATCATAATTATTAATAATTCAATTGGTAAAAATTGTTCTTCTCAACTAGCACATAGGTATGCATTAAGCAGTTTTATTAGCTATAACCGCAATATTTATTATGTATACAAGCAAGCTTTTACTTTGCAAACTTATTTTGGTTTAAAAATATCTTTGGTCATATTTATGTAAATTATTTTCGAAATTAAATTACAATAATGAGGTTGTTTGTATGAAAAGTAATTTCAAAATTTCATTAAAATTAAACGAGTCTTGAGTAAAGAAGTCTACCTATTTTCTTTTATGACAAGGGTATTCTTTTTTCATATTCATTCAAAATTATCTGAGTTTGAAATTAAATTTTTGAAAATTTAAGTGATAGTCTTCATATTAGAGCTGCAGACTTTGGAACTTAAAAATTTTGTTATAATATGTAAACATCATTTTCAGTAGTTTTCATCTTAGTCCTGCTAGTAAAATATTGTCCTTTAGAATGTTTTTTCCATTTAAACATTTTTTCCTTTTTACAATTTGAAATTTAGTAGCAAAATTTTAATATTTTTGTTAAAATAATAAAACTACATTTTTTGTTTTAAAATAATTATAGTTAAAAATTTTCGTTTTATAAGATTTTTCGGTTTTACTAGAATTTTGAAATTGCAAGAACAGCTCATTGGGAATGCAATTTTTAATATTTTTGTATTGAATATCGCTAAATACATGGGCTAATAAAAGATATAAGGTTTAATTGATATTTGGATTCAACATGGCAAGTGTAACATTTAAGATCATGCTTCAACAGTTTCTTTCTTTTAGTTTTTTTTGGAGTAAAGTAATGTAAACTTCTTATAATGTAATAAATTTTTCTTACCATATGAACAAATATAATATATTAACATTGATTTTAGCATAAATATTTATATTTATTTGTCTAGCAAAATTATTTCAAAATTTACAAAAAAAAAAAAAACAGAAAAAAAAATAAAAAATAAAAATACAATCAAAATGAGCATAAAATTTTATCTTACAATCTTCTACTTGACTTCTTAATTCGTTTTATTTCCTGTAATTTTGTGTGCATTGTTATTAAATTTAAACCAATCGGCGTACCAATTGACCATAAAAATAAACATATGAATATACAAAACCACAAGCCATTTATTGAATCAACAATGTGATGACACATAAAATTACGATTAACATTAAATACATCAAATAGTGGACGACATAAAGCTGTTTTATCACTTAATACTGTGGTTACACTATTTTTATCCAATGCTAAATAATCCTTCAATCTGAAATTTCCAAAACAAAAAAGGAAATAAAATCAATAAGGGTATAATTTCCATCGTTAGGATAAATTAGCCTTTTTTTTTTTTTTTTAAACAAAAAGAAGAAAATAAATGAAAATTTTATAAGAAAAAAAAATTAAATCAAATAAAATCCCTATTAAATTTAAAGAAATTTACAGAGATTGTTCAAAAAACTTCCCTTGTCTTATATGGCTTGACTTTTTTTTTATTGCAACATTCATGAACAGATTTTTAAACTTAATTAATTTATTTCTTTCAACAAATATATTTTTTAACATATGTATATTCAAAGCACATGCACCCATAACATATTCGACAACATAAAGTTTGTTTATCTTTCTTCAACTACCAAATATTTTGCATGTTCTTACGTGGACTTTTTTTGGAAATTGCCTGGGAATCCCACGCATCTAAAGGTATGAATACTTGATAACTAATTCTATACACTAAAGAAAAATATTTCTGTAAAAGGATGATTTTTGAATCACAAAGCTATGTACATAGTTTATAGTAAAATTTAGAGTTCAATTGAACTTAATAAACTTTCTAGAATAAGTACTAAATAAACAAATTAACCATTTTTGATTTTAAATTTTCCTTAAACTTTTATATAAATAAAAAATAAAATTATTTTAATATTGATTATCTTATCCTTTCCGGACCTTTTTGTATAAATTCTTGTTTGATTATTACATATTTCGCCTGCAGTGTTTTCCAAATATTTTTGAATATTTTTCAAATGATTCAATGTTTGATTGACATGTTTCCTCCATGGATCTTTTTGTAATTCAAGCGCAGTCAAATGATATAAAATTTCGTTACGCAATTGTTCTAAAGGCTGAAGTATTGATGCTTGAAGACGTTTTGCTCTTGAACCCAATGTAGTCATACGCGATGAAGTGGCAACATCTTGAATCTGTAAATAAACAAAAAAAAAAAAACATTAATGATAATTATTTATGTCGTTGGAAAATGTAATGTGGAATAATAAATCAATAATCTCGTGAAAACATAGTAATGGGATCATAAACATCCATCAAAAATAAAAAAATTATTAGAAACATTTTGTTTTTATATCATTGATTTGATTGAATTGAGGTTATCGACATGAGCATTTGTTAAAATTGAAAATATCTAAATATTTCTTCATTTCTTTAATATTAAGCAAATATTAACGAAAACCTTATTTTAGAACTAAAAAAAGCCGTGCTTTAATATATAGGTCAGGTATATTAGTGTAAAATCTTTGACTATTTATACATACATACACAAATCAAAATTTAAAAATGAAGTTGTAACATTTCGTTGTGAAATTTTATTCAATAAATTCAATAAATCTTATTATCATCGATATAGGCAATAAAAACTTCCAAAAACATATTAACGCCTAAATTTGCGTCCACACAAGTTATTTATGAAAAGTATTAGAAAATTAAATGAACTTTTATTAAAAAAAAAAAATATTAAGTTAAGCGTACGATAATGTTTATTATTCTTCAGATTCAGATTTATAGACCAAACTATAAAATTAAAAATTTTGAAAGCTCATATACTCTTTAATTTTTAGAACAAAAATATCAAATTTTTAATTCAAAGATATTTTATTTTATTTAAAACTATAGAGTCCCATTATTTTTTTTAATATATTGTCTATATATTCTATATAATGTATTTGCTATAATTACTTGTAAAGAAACTCGTTGCATTTGATCAATAAATGTTGCTAAATCCTTTTCAGGTGTTGGCTGACTAATACTATTTCTATACGATGTTGAATTTAAATCTGATGTATTCAGCATAGTTTCGAGTATATTTTGTATTGATTGCGTTAAAGATAATAACGTTTTTTCAGATACATGTATTGAATTAATTGCTGCAGTTACCTTGGGATATTGCTTGGGATCTGATTGTTTTTCTGTATTTACAAATGCATCTAAATGAAATACTGAATAAGAAGCTTTATTTTGTTCACATTCTCTGTTGAATAAATAAGAAATAAAAAAAAATTTTCCTTTAAGGATAATTACTTTTTTTTTTTTTTTAACAAATTTAATGTAAAGTATAATTCAAGAAATCAATTTAGTGTACACTGGAAACCTAAGCAATTTTTTGAAAATATTTTCTCCTTGTAATTAAATTCAATTATAGGTTTATTGAACAGAATACAAGTCTTAATTAATTATTAATTAAAATAAGTCATCATTATAACAAATTTTTATAAGATAACGATATAGGTTTGAATAGCAGATTGTAAAGTTTTAACACCTTTTAAAGTTGATTTGAAAAATTTACCATTATGTATAATAAGTAATGTGTACATTCATTGATTCATGTACGTATAGAATTCTTTGAAATGAATAATCTTTTGAAGGATGAGCATTATAGATATATTTTTTAATTCAATGGATTTAGTAAAAACAAAGAAGATTTTATGTATATGGAAAATTCTTACAGTTTTCAATATAAATGTACAAATCGCATATTCATTTTGTTGAAGTAGAATTAAATACTTATAAACTTATAAGAAGGATTTGGTTACCTTTCGGTAAAAACGTAGTTGAAAATCTTTTAAAGTTGTATATTTTATACCTGATGACTTGTCCTAAATCCACATTAACAAATGTTCTGTTTTCATTTGGTGGCTTTAAAAGTTCACCAACAATGCCGTCTTTTTTCTCATTTTCATAAATATAACCAGGTTTATCAAACAATTTTCCCATAAATTCAAAATTTTCATCATCAAATAATGGTTCACATAGAAATATTTCTGTATTTCCACCAATTGCTAAAGTTCCTATTCCATAAATCATTAGGTAAAAACTGGCAAAACTTATTACGACAACACCCATAATCATTAAAACTGAACCTTTAGTATTATCATCGCAAGTAAAAAACAAAAGTGCCAATAAAATTAAAATTCCAATTATCATAATAACCAATGACGAAAACAATGTTAAATTCCAAAAAGAAAGTAAATACTCTCTAATAATTTTATATTGTGGTTCCCATGAATCCCATTTACCACTCAAATCATCTACGAGTGACATTAATGTCAAACTTAATAGTTCTGCATTTGTTGTTGTTTTGTATTTAATGCTATTTAACTCATCGATAGTTTCTGAAATGAATAGAAACATTGTCAACACATTTAACATTTAGTAATACATATAATATATATAGTAAAAAAATAATTTATTGGACAATACGATGCGCTCAAATTGAATTGTACCAGAAATCACTACAATGCTCAATGTCATTAATGTAAATGATATTATTCAGAAAATAACTTCTTATATGTTAAGATATAACTTACCATTACGTTGTTTTATTGTATCACTTTTAACTTGAATGGGAAAATTTCCAAAAATTGATTTTGATATACCAACTTCGGTTGTTAAATTTTTAACTTGAGTGCCTGATTCTAATTCACCCAAATATTTCATACGAAATACATGTTGATCCTCTTGCAGCTAAAAATGCAAAATTACCATGTATACATTAAAATTCAAGAAATTTTGCAAATGGATTATTTTACTAGAGTTAAGGTCAATCAAAATGCTCCTGAACAAAATGAAATCAAAAACAACAAATTTAAAAACTATGATGCGTTTTTAAATTTGAGGTATTTCATTTCATTTTGTTTAGACACATTTTGTTCTTTATAAAGTTTTCCTATTGTTTTATGTATCTTAACCTGAACCTCATCATCGATTCTCATTAATAAAGTATGTACAGATCTCTCGGTTCAAGTTACTTTAGTTAGTTTTATGATTTTTTTTTTATCAAATGAGACATAACATATTTAGGCAACATCTTTTGCAAGAATAAAATATATTTAATTTAAATTGAATTATAAATTGATTAAAATAAATTTGAAAATTGTACAATTTGAAATGTTTTTTGTTAAGGTAAAATAAATTAATTTTAATTTATTTAGCACAAATTTAAATTTCTGATTTCTGTTTTAATAAAAAGAAGGAAATATTTTTAGTTTCAAATCTATTACATACAGGAAATAATTAGTTTTTCATTTACTTTAGGGCAAATATCTTAATTAGTATAAATCAAGAATTAATAGATTTACTTAAAAATGATTAAAAATATATAAATTATATAAATGCCAGTTATAATGATAATAACAATTTGCAATAAATTAATTTGTGTTACCAATTTAAGTGCATCTATAATTCCGTTTTCTTCAAAACTTCGTATTCTTAATGTATCACAAAGAGGTCTATCTCGAAATGTACATTGTCTTTGTAAAACTGATAATTGGATTTGAAGTTCTTCCATTCTGGCGGCTGCTTCTTGTGATATTTTTAATGCCTTTGTCAATGATTCTTGTAATAATTGTATTCGATTTATCAATTCCAAGTTTGCTTTATAAAAAAAAAAAAAGTTTTATATAAATAGCTGATCATTATGTATTATAATTTTAAGCTGAAATTTAAATTCTTTTGGAACACAAAAGCTTAAGGGTTTTTCAATTATTACCTGAACTTATTTGTAGTAATGAATCGTAGGCTAAATCTATTCCAGTACTTGCTGACACTTCAATTTTTATGGGTTCTCCTAATAAAATATCGATATCTGTAAGAATATTTGAACAAGACAAAACATAGTAAATACGAAAGTATGTATACAGTTTTATTTATTTATTTATTCGATTTATTAGGAAAAACCTTTACAGATTAATTTAAGACTAATTATTACTACAGTTTAACAGCTTTTAATGCGTTGGGAATCGTTATGTTGTATTTAGTGCTATAGAATTTAGATCACTAAATGGAGTATTATATGCGTCAATACACATGCAATCATTTAGATGCATCTGCGTAAATAATGAAAAAATTTAGATGCATCAGCGTATATAATGAAAAAATTTAGATGCATCAGCGTAAATAATGAAATCATTTAGATGTTTCGTATTGAATATTACGTAATATCTAACAAACATAATAACTCTCAAAATATTTCAATACAGCCAAATACAAAAAAAAAAAAAAGGGAAAAAATGAGAAGAAAAAATATTCTCTCTTTGCAACTACCTCTCCCCTACGCATTAAAACAGTATATTGGATATGTAAACAAAATTTGTTATACAACTCGTTCTGTATTTACACAAAAATACATTGACACTTGTCAATTTATATCACCCGACCTTCGGTCTCGTGATATAAGTATTGACTCGTGTCAATGTATTTTTGTGTATACAGAACTCTTAATTAATAACAAATTTAGTTTACATATTCAATAATCTACTATTATATACTAACTATATATTATTTTTACCTTTTAAATCTTTTTTCACCTCTTCTATAGCCTCATCAAAACCATTATCTAATTTATTTTTTATTTGAGAATGTGTATCCTTTAAAAACAACTCTGTATCTTTGAGTGAAGACTTTATTATGTTTGGGGTAAGGTCGAAAGATTCTGATAATTTGGTACTTGTATAAAACATAATGGCACCGGCAAGCCTTGGAAAAAATATGAATAAAAACATCGAAAAATATAAATTAACAATAACAATAATTATCAAATAATCATAACTTACATCATAATAGCGAAAAAAATATATAATATGCAAATTGATAGTCTACGTTGGCAGTATATTGAATTTTCCAAACTATCATCAATTAACATCAATGGATTTATTGGCTCATTGCGATCCGATACGGAGGTATTTCTACGGCAACACCAACTCAAAAAAGCACCTAATGGTATAAATGATAATATCACTAATATTGTCATTATTATCATAAATCCAGATTCAATTTTTATCGCCTTGAAAAGAAAAGAAAATATACAATTTAAATATATCTGCTTAGCTAGAATATTTGATTCGATAAAATTCAGGAAAAGACGAAAAGATTTATAATGTTTTGAATTTAAAAGAAAAAAAATAAGTTAAAAACGAGTTTTCTAAAAAACTGAGGCCAGGCCGCATGAAAAAGTAGAAAATAACTTTTTCTTCACACACAGATGTGGACTCATGTTTCAAGTACACTTTTTCATGATCCAAGTACACTTTGTTCAAGTCGACTTGGACGTTCTTTTTGATCGTGCAAACAGGGTGTCAAAGTCAACTTGGACAAAGTAGCCACATCAAAGTTGAGTTGGACACTGCTCTACTTACTTTGATCAAAGTAGTGTACATATTTGTAAAAAAAAAAATAAATAAAAAAAAAATTTGAATTCTGACAATTTTTTTGAATTATAATTTTTTTTATTTATTACTTTTTATTTTATTTTTAATTTTATGTAGTTTAATTATATAGAATTTAATTTAAAAATTTTAAAAACATAAACAATTTTTTTCTATTCATCAAAGTAACTTCAAAGTAAAAAGTTGGTTCAAAATAACTTGGTCCAAGTGACTTTTATCAAAGAAACTTGGACAAAGTGTAGTTGGATCGTGAAAACCGGCCTATAGAGAAAATTATAAATACTTTAAGGATTAAGGAAAGTTCATTTTATTGTTTAATCGAGTATATTTAAAGATACTAAGTAAAGAACAAAACATTTTTTAGTCTGGAAACTTTTATTATACCCTTATCAGTTAATTTAATATTAATACATTATAAATATTTCGTTAGGTACTTACATTGATGAAAAATTCTACAAACGATAAATCTGAATGCAATACTTTTCGTACTAGTTCTGTGAAAAGAAAATTTATATAAAAACGATATTATCCTTAACCTATATATTTCAAATTGACAAATATTATTTCTTTTTGCAATTAATACTCACCGAGAGGTAAGTCATATGGAGTAATTAGTGATAAGAATAAACTAATATATTTATAAATGAAAAATCCATCCCCAATGTCATAATCAAGAATGGCATAATTATTTACATCTGATGACGAATTATTGCCGTTGTGATAAATACTATTTGAGTCTTTGGCATTCTAAATGAGAAGTCATCATAATTTGAATATAAATAATATTTTATTTTCATATATTTTATTTCGAGAGGAAAACTACAATACACTGTACAAATCTTTGATAAAAAAGGTTTACAAAAAATTACTTTCATCTTTGTACTTTAAAGAAACTAATCGAGCAATTTATTTTTTTCAAAATGACCAACATCATTTATTGTTTTGCAATTTTTGCAATAATTTCAGGAAACCTAAAAACTATCGAAACCCACTATTTCCGTTTCCCAATATATTTAAGTTTCGTCCTCATTATTTTGCCTTGCTATTGGCCTCAACAAATTGGATAACATGTTTGAATACATTTTTTTTGCAAATATAATTTCAACTTTCAATTACATACCTAATTAAAATTTCTGCTTTACAAGAATAATAAATTACAAGAAATAAATATAAGTAATAAATATAAAACGAGATTTGAAATTAAGTAGGGATTTTTTAAGTTTTGAAACGAAATAAGACGTTAATTTTCAGACTTTTGAAGTTAAATAAATTAATTTATTTTGACCTAATACTGAAAAGGCTAATTTTTTTAATCCCTTGACCAAAGGATCAATTTTGAGTAACTCAATAAAGTTCAAACTTAAATAATTATATTGGGAAAAAAGTAAAATATTAAATATTTTATTAAGCATCTGGATCTGCAGATTGTAATTAGGAAAATAATATTAATATAATAAGACTTATAGCATAGATTAAGAATACAGAAAGATTTATAGCTTCATACAACATTTTTTCAGCCTTTTTTGGTATTTTTATGTGAAGGTGTTAGTAAAACTAAATAAAATTCTTTTCATATATTGATAATTATCACGTATTTTATTTTGTTTTACTAACACATTCACATAAAAATACCAAAAATAATGTTGTATGAAGCTAACAATCTAATCTATGCTTATATAGCAGGGGTGGCCAGACTTTATCCCGACAGGAGCCGAAATTACAAAAATCAGAATTGTCGAGAGCCGCAATTAGAAATTGTTTTAAATATCGTCGGTCTCATGCAAAAATCACGAAACTGAAAAACATAGTTTCGAGAAAATTGTATTTGAATTTTTTTTTCTTTTTTTTAGTACGTTTTAGTACTTTCGAAAAAATAGAAATAATCTTGCGGATAATTTATGAGCTTTCGACTTCTAACTTTGAACTTATTAAAATTTTAGTTTTTTATAATTTTTCTACAATATTAGGAAAAACGAGACCGAGGATGTAAACTGTCTTTATTGTCATTTTCATTTATCTTTATTTTCATTCATAATTTATTTTAAAAAAATTCGGATGCATGTTTATTTATAAAGAAAAATTATATGATAATCAATACATTACATGAGAAAATGGTTTTTTTTAAATTGTATTTTTTAAAATCAATTTTTAACGTGGCTAGAGCCGCGGTGAAGAAGAACGAGAGCCGCATGCGGCTCGCGAGCCGCAGTTTGGCCAAGTATGTTATATAGTTATAATAAGACTTAACGATTTAAAATATAAATTATGTTTATTTTTCAATATACAAAAAATTCATAACTACTCTAGAATGATGATTGTAGACAATCATCATTCTATATAATTAGCTTAATACTAGAAATATGGTGGACGTAATTCATGCGCGTATACGTGGCGTGTCAAGTGAACACTCTGCTAGCTTCGTTAACAACTGCGCAGTTATTGACTGTGCGTTGTTAGCTTGGCTGAGGTTTACTTGACACGGCCGAAAGTAATACGCACGTAAAAAATCAAATTTTATGAAAATGTATGCGACGATTTAAAACAAAAAAATAATTCGAAAATTGTCTTTTTGCAACAACAAAATATAAATAAATGAAATGACAGTGCCCTGTCGTAGTTTTTACGGGATTCGACTATTTACTCAATAATTTGGTGTATGGCATATTACTAGTAATAATATAATTATTATATAGTTAGCTTTATATTATCAATATTTTTTAATATTTACTCACCATGCTTAAAATTTATCTTTTTTTATTAATTACGATATTATTCTAAAATTTTAGATTTTATTAAATTATAAATTTAATTTGTACGTTTATTTACATTTTTAAAGTCTTCTAATTTTATTAATTTTTTTTTCTTTACTCTTTTTTTAATGTAGTTTTTATTTTCGACAAGTTGCATTTAAACGTTAAAATTTTCATTTAAATATTTTAAATTCCACTAATAAAGCCTTATTAAATAAGAAATTTTTTATTTTAGTATTATTTTGGTAATAAGCACTAAAATTTGTAAAAAACTTTAAAATTTATTTCCTTTTTTTAGTGTTTCTTTTTTTTTTATTACATTGATGTTAAAATTTTATTATGTTAACTAGACATTTTTATGAAAATGTTGAAAAATAATAAAATACATATAAAAAAGTTTTTCACGTCCTATATTTTTAACAAAAAAAGAAATGCCAATATAATATTATACCTACATAAATATAATAAAAAATGTTTTTTTTTTTTTTTTTTGGAATTTTCCACCTTATCTATTTTAATAATACATATAATAAAAATTGGCAAGAATACTTAGCCAATTTTTAATGTCATTAAATTTAATCAAAATAATGCATTCATAGGATTATAAATAATTTTGTAATTGCATTGTTATGCTTGCTTGTTAACATAAAGTTTAAAAAAAAGAAAAATTAATATTTTTTCTTAGAAAACTTTTATTTCAAAAAGTGTTTTAGTTTAACCCTATCATTTCGAATGGTACGGGAATTTGCAGATGTTGTTTTCATTCATCAAATTATTATTGGTGAAATTATTTCTCCTATTATTCTGGAGAAGATCAACTTTCGAGTTAATACCAGAAGCCTCCGTACCACTAACTTATTTGAAATTGCTTACCATAGAACCGAATATGGATGCAATGATCCCATTTCTCGAATGCTTGCTTTTGCTAATAAAAACCATCATTGACCTTAATATCTCTAAGGCATCCCTTAAAGCTGGTTTAAAGGCTAATTATTTTTTCACTAATAACATTGGAAGACTTTAATTAATATTTAAATTTTCTGTATATCCGAAGCCAAGGGAAGTGGTAGACTAAAGATAATTCTTCTAATTATTATTTTTATTTTATTTTTTAAATTTAAATTATCGTTTCAACATACAAACGTACCCTGACGAAGTAATGTAAGACAATATATATTTCATATATTATCTGAAGCCGATAGGTCGTTGTATGCTGATTGTTTTTAATTTGAGTAATTTTTTATTTATTTATTTATTTTTTTTTTTGATTCATTTTGAATCTTCATGAAATGTCTTAGTTGACGCCGGAGGAAGTAGTAGGATATTTTCCACTAATTCTTCTTCTTCTTCTTATTATATTTTTAATTTTTTTAATTTACTCTTTCTTCTAATATTTACTCTCTTTTTTTAAAAATGTTTTACTAGGGAAACTATTCTTTGGTTATGTTATATGTCACTAGTGATTTCGTTCTTTATCAGAAACGAGACTTGTTCTTATTGTTTTATGTTTGTTTTTTCTATAATTCTTTTTTTTTTTTTTTTTCTGATGCTTGATTTAAGCATCGTTTGGTGGTAATATTAAAATTCCATTGCATGCTTCGTACCGAGCCCTCTCCTCTCATATTAGCATGTATATGAGAGTGATGGTAAAGTTTTCATGGCAATTTATTGCCTTGAAGTGCAGTGGTGTTAGGATACACCCCCAACTCATTAATTAATATTTAAATATGTGGGTATCTTTTAGGAATTCTATAAAATTCATAAATTTAGTTTTTCTCACAAAGCTAACTTTATTTATACAACACAACTCCCAGATATAAACTATTGGTTTTGATAGTACATATTATGTTTCTTCCAAAATTTGACCGAAATATTATTAATTTCATATAAAATTTGTTATCCTAAGATTTTAAAAAGAGGTAATAAAAGATATTTTAATGCCACTCAAATTTAACTTAAATCAACGTGATAAGTTGAGACATTGGAATGGGGTTCCGAAATAATTTATACGGCGATAATTTTTACGAAAAAACGACATTATTCCTACCATACAAATGAATTATTTCGCTTTCAGGCACGTCATAATTTATATATGAATAAAGTCGTTTTTATTTCGTATAAATAATGTCGTTTTTAAAACGCCATAATTTATCATATGAATAAAGTCGTTTTTTTTTCGTATAAATAATGTCGCTGCTAAACGACATTATTTCTACATGAATGAAGTCGTTTTTTGATCGTATGAATAATGTCATTTTTAAAACGACACTATTTATCGTAATGTAGGTGAACTGACACAACCGCGAATATTGTGTTCTAAGCAAAAGGGGAAGGGAGGGCAGCAGGGCGGCGGGCGGGCGGTTGGTCAGTGGGATTTGTGGCTGGCACCGCAAATACCACTGACCAACCGCCCGCCCTTCCCCTTTTGCTTAGAACACAATATTCGCGGTTATGTCAGTTCACCTACATTTTGTACGGCCAACATTCGTTTTTACTCACATACGATAAATAGTGGCGCCAGCCGCAAATCCCACTGACCAACCGCCCGCCCGCCGCCCTGCTGCCCCCTTTCCTGGTGTGTCTACCTCACAAATTTTTTTTTTTTTACTCACATACGATAAATAGTGTCGTTTTAAAAATGACATTATTCATACGATAAAAAAACGACATTGTTCATACGATAAATAATGTCGTTTTAAAAGCGACATTATTTATACAAAAAAAAACGACATTATTTATCGTATGAACAATGTCGTTTTTCTCGTATAAATTATGTCCGTATAAATTATTTCGTAGTGCCATTGGAATACCTAGCAGTTTTAAACTTTTTAGTGCTGAACGATTGAACAGAAAAACACAGACAGACAATCGAGAAAAGAGAAAACGAAATTATATAGTCGTTCATTTTCATTTTTGATGGAAAACGAACTTCAATCTTATATTTTCTTCATTATAGAGAAAACGCTTGGTTTCAAAAAAATATTGAAAATTTTTCATATAACGTATTTTAAAGAAATTTTTCTATATATAAGTACATATTATGAAAATAACGTTTGGAACGGGAAAAATATTAGTTGCGTATCCTTTAATTAATGGAATCTTTGAAAATATTCCAGGAAAATGCAATTATGTTGGTGATTGAATAATCAAAATTCAGATTAGAAAACATACGTATTTAAAATTATAAATGTTCATGAAAAATTTAGATTCCCGAATAAAATTCTTCTAAACAATTTTCTATACCTTTTCAACTTCAAATTGGAAATAATCATTTTCAAATTGGAAATAATCATTTTCAAAATGGAAATAATCATTTTCAAAATGGAATTAATCATTTTCAAAATGGAAATAATCATTTTCAAAATGGAATTAGTCATTTTCAAAATGGAAATAATCATTTTCAAAATGGAATTAATCATTTTCAAATTGGAAATTAATTTTAAAATAGTAAGGTAGCAAGCCAGATACGCTCAAAAAGTGTTTCAAGCTTTTTATTAGTTGCATCTTTGCCATCTTTGCATCTTTGCCAAAATGGAAAAACAGAAATTGAATTGTGAGTGTAGAAAAAAAAAAAATATCGATTTTGTTAAAAAATAATTTACTGAAATTTATAAATTAAAGAAAATAAAAGTTATTGTCTTCTTTCTTGAATACCTGGAAAGCGTGTATATTAACAATATATTCTATTTGTTCTACATATACATTTATAGGTTCTTTATCCTTATACTCTACTTATTAAAGCAAAAATTAAGTATTAAAAATATTCTTCGAAATTTTTGATTCTATAAAGAAGAAAAATTTTCAAGTAAGTAATTTTAATAGTCATCCATAAATATTATTTTATTATGTAGGAAGTTTCTTTAGATATCAAGTATTTTAACGAAAGTATAAATATTCAATAGGGATTGGGAAATAATTTTTTTTGCACTTTAATTTTTTAATCTTTGCGCAATGCCGTCAAACTTGAGTAAAAATTTATTTAATTTAATACTTTTGCATAATATTGTATTATTTAATATAATATCTAGAAAACTAATGAAAGTATTCTATTAATTCTTTCGAATTTATAGAAAGGAAAGTTAGGTCTCCAATTGTATTCGATTCATTACAGTTCAGCAAAGAAGTTTTTTTTAAATATTTACAACTAACAAATACAGGAGTACACATTGTTTTTTCATTTGCATTTTAAAGAATTTAAAGTGGTAGGTAGTCTTTTATAAGGAAATGTAAAAAAAAAAAAGGGACTTCCCAAAAAATTTATATAATATGATACGTTATAAGAATTTTAATCCTTTACTTTGGAAAAAAAAGGTAAAACATACATTGTAATATGTATAATTGTATATGAACAAAACATATCCAGGTAAAAGATGTTAGGACAGATTAAATTATCGTTTGAAAATACAAGACTCAATAAAGATTTTTTTTTATATAATTTTCCGATAAGTGGATGATATTGTTTTATTTATTACAATGCCATTTTCTTTAAAGAAATATAAGAAGAAAAAATTTAAATGACTTTTAAATTTCCTTTTATGGTCCAGATAGATAGATTAAATTAAAAATGAATTTTTTTTTTATACTTTGATGCCAAAAATAATGTTATCAGATTGTCTAATTATAGGTTAGATCAATATTATTAACCAGTATTCAAGTACAATTTAGTATAGTTAGACATAAACTAGGTTTGAATTGAAAAATTCAAAAAAATAAATAAAATAAATGTAAAGAAATACAAGCTCTCTAAATAGTCTAAATATATCGTATTATTTTAAGTAATTAAATTGTGCGGTTCCCTTATGCAACAAAACCTATACGGTCTAAAGATAAATCTTGCATCTTAATTATAAATGCATTAAAATGTATTATTCTAAATCTAAGATGTAATCACGGCAAATGGATACAAAATGATAATGAAAATTTCTTCAGAATTAATTAAATCTTATGTTTAATTATGTAGATATTATGTTCAAGTTTTTCATACAGGAATTTTAGTTATTATATTAATTTGAAAAGATAATAATATAGATTTCTAATACTCTTAAAGTCTATAAACTAAATGTCATTGCTAAAAGTTGAATTTTAGAAAAATAATTTTCTATTTTAAAATAACTCTATATTGAAAAAGAATCAAACATGTAATGTGGCTGAAATCTTCAAAAATTCCACACAGAAAATAGATAAGAAAATTAATGTGCATAGGTATATCAATATGGTGCCAATTTCTGCTAATAATTCTCTTATTAGTAACTAATTTTACAAACAAAATTACTGAGGTAACTTTGAACTGTATAATGAATTTTATTTAATTTTTTTAAAGATAAAATTGTTAACATTTTGTCTTTTTCAAATGGTTTTTTTTTTATATGAACCAGCATTTTTAATTCTACTGATTTGTTGATATAATTTTTCTCGTCCGTAAATTATAATATAATCATAGTGTATCTAAATGCATATACATATTATAAAAAAAAATCTTTATTCTTTAAACGAAATTAGTATGAATCATTTTTATCACATACAAAATAGTGTATATTAAATTCCATTTTTTGTAAATTAATCACATCTTCTAATCTCTATAACAGGTGAGTATCAAACTTTGAATGTTGTCCTTTTACATAATATGTGCATGTTTTGGATGATATCCCAGAATCGTACAGGACTATAGAATTTTATTATCTTATGTAGAAGTACATGTATAAAATTTCTTGTTGTCAGATAATAATACCTGAATGATAATATTATAAAAATTTGAGATTTTCATGGAAAGTAAGTAAAAATTTGCAACACTTGTTATTGATTTTTTACTAAATATTAGGTACAAAACGTTGTTATTTGAAAGATATTAATTCCCGATATTTTTATTTTATTTTATACATTTTTCGCCGAATATTTTGGTTTATTTAGGTTTATGTACTTTTTTTTTCTGTATTATATTTTATAAATTTTTAATAGGAATTTTATTTTTATGCATTCACTTTTTGGTATAAATAAAATAAACATATACCTAAACTATATTATAGTCGTAATACACAAAAAAAAAATCTACTCATTTTATTTGAATCAGATTTCAATTAATTTGAAACAGTGAAATAGTTTTTTTTTTTCGCCTATTTTTATTTATTTATTTTTTTTTTTAAATGAAAATGATGTTTTTTAAATTTAAGGAAATACTTGTACGTACAAATAATTTTCTTCTTATTTTATGTTTTCATTAGTTTTAATATTCTTTTAATATTTCAAAGTTTGTTTTTATATTTATATTTTTAGTTAGTTAGTTTACTCTCAGTTCGCGCAACCTTGGAAATTATATATATATATTAGATATATTTTGAAGTTAGTTTTGTATCCCTATGGCGAATAATCCATATTTTTAATTAAGTTTTCAAGTTTTATAATTAGTATGATTAAAAAAAAATTATAATTTTAATTAAAAACAATATTTAGGTATATTTATTAATTTTAAAATTATTTTTTTGTTGTCCCAGATCTGGTAATAATATGTTAATATGCAGTTTGGAAAAATTTGTTTTTTTTAATTATACTCCTAGTGTTTTATAATTATATCGTAACAATTATTTTTTTGTTTAATTTAAATCATACGTATTTTTAATTTATATAAAATATTATGAAACATAGTTAGATTTAATACTTTAATTTTATTGATAAAAAATTGTAATAAATACGAAGATGTAAATTCACTTATTGTGATATGTAAAAATTTTTTTGCACTTCTTTATATTGGATATAATATTTTATTTAATTTCCAAATTTGAAAGGATTTTTTAAGCTGACCCTAATGAAGTTCATAAATTTACAACAAAGGTTGAAAAAAAAAAAAAAATTCTGAGAAATGATTTTTGTTAGTTTGTTCATTAATTCATACGATTTAATTTATATTTATTGAATAAAAATCACAATTTTTTGTTAAATCATTTTGGTTTTGATATTCGATAATTTAAATTTTTTATAAAAATTGTATTTCTTTAATCCATTTTATTGTACAAGCCTCGCCTTACAAAGATTTAGCTTCACTTTTTCTCCCAAGTGTCTCTGACTAAAACATAACAGGCTTCAATTGAATTGAAAGCGATAATTGAAAGCCTGAATTCAGAGTTAAAGAATTTCCCGAATTTTATCAAGCGTTTATTTTCAATATTCTTAGTATCGAAAAGATTTTCAAGGAAATCAAGGATATAATTTTTCAATTAAATAATTAAAGCGCGAAACACGTTTTATAAAAATGAATACGATAGAAGAACTGACAATAGAATGAAAATTGATTTTTTAAGCTCTAAAAATTATTATACATATATATATATATATTTGTATATTAAAAGGAAGACATAATACGTAATAAATAAATAAGCCGACCATTTTATATAAATTTTAGTTCAATTTTTATGACTCTTTTAGATTTCTTGTTACTTAAATCATTAAGTCTTTACTTCTAATAGGTGTAGGTCTATTGAAAATTTTTTCAGTAACTTAATTTTAGTATGAACTAGTCGAAATACTCGGCTTCGCACGGTAGTCCCGAACTTATATTCATATCAAAACCCTTTAATACAGATTTTGTGCACTAAAAAAAACAGAATTTCAATATTTGTTAAATAGCCACTTCCCCGGTGTCTTAACACATCCAATCTTCTAAATAGTCGATTCGGGTCCAACGCTTTAATATTTTATCGGAATATACCTAAATTGCAAAACCGCCTTCTAAGGTAGCACCCCGTCGGTGCCTCGGATCAAAAATATAACCAATCGGGTCTCTAGGCTCCTTATTTTCAAAATTTTAAAATTTCGAAATTTGTTGTATAGCCCCCCAATTGAGCCCTGAAACGGTTGGGGGCCTGTCAACATCCAGTTTTTTAAATAGGCTTTTCGGGTCCAACACATTTTATCGGGATATACCTAAATTTCAAAACCGGCTTCTAAGGTAGCCCCCCCGTCGGGGCTTCGGATCAATATTTCTAGTACCCTATAACCATCTCGGGTCCCAATGCTACTTAACTTCAAAATTTCGAAATTTGTTGTATAGCCCCCCCAATTGAGCCCTGGGACAACGGTTGGGGGCCTCTCAACATCCAGTTTTTTTAAATAGGGTTTTTGGGTCCAGCGCTAATATATTTTATTGAAATATACCTAAATTTCAAAACCGGATTCTAAGGTAGCCCTCCGTCGGTGCCTCGGATCAAAATTTCTAGTACCCTATAACCATCTCGGGCCCCAATGATACTTAAGTTCAAAATTTCAGCCAAATCGGTCCGGCAGTTCAGGCGTGATAGAGGACAGAGGACAGAGAAACAGAGAAACAGAGAATTTTCATTTTTATATGTAGATTAGATTAGATTAGATTAGATAATCGCTGTATAATAATGACAATTTTATAATTAACCAATTGAAGTGTAAATGTGCGTTGTTATCTACTGAACTGATAAATTAAACACTTTATAAGCAAAATGTGAATGCAACTTTTAAATATTTGTAAATATTTCAAAGCTGAATATCGTTTAAAATTTTTAATACTGAAATAGAAATGGTAAGAATAGACTAAATTTTATGATACTATAGTATAAATTGAAGAAGTCTAAATAAAATGGGGAAAAAAATAGAAAAATATATTACTTAAAATCATTCGAAATTCATCAAAATATATGTATATAAAATATAAATGAATGCGCTTTAAATTACGAAAGCAAAATAAAAACTTAAGTGAAAATAAAAAGTAGAATAATAATTGTCAATTTTTTATTATATCGCTTGGGCATTCAATATATTCGTGTACTTAGCTTACTATTTTATTTAATATAAAATTGAATAAAATTTTTATTGCATAAAAGCAGTATAGATTTATTTTTATTTTTAAACCTTGACTTCTCTTGATGGATATAACGTATTTTATTGACGAATATTGCTATAAATTGAAAAATAAAAATATTAGAGAGCTTCTTCACCTCACCTCAGTATTAAAAACTGGGAAATAAAGTATCGTCAATTAATCAAATCAAGGATCCTTCAAAATTCTTCGAAAAGATAAGATACAGAAATTAAAAATAATGGTATTTTAATCTTTGTCTTAGGTATATTATTGTGTCTTTTCACATAGTAATGCTACCGCGTTTTTTGGTCATTGATTTATTAATTAGAAAAACAAAATAAAATGTTGCAATTCTAAATTAAAAAGGAAAGTTTAATCATTGTAGAAAAACAAAATATTTTCCATACTCGAATATCAAATTATCAAATTAAAGATTGAGGATATAAAATTTCAAGAATATAATAATTATTAAAAGATTAACCTAAATATTCTTTCGTTCATAAAATATTACAAAATACAAAAAAAAAGTACTTATATTATTTCATTCATTCAAAGAAATTGTGAACTCATCACTTACTAATTTACCTACAAATAAAATAAAATCTTTAATTTTAAGAAACCGACAAGCGCTTTAAATAAAAACTTTCTCATTGAATTTTAAAATAAATTTGATACAAATTTAAATGTTTAATTATCTAAGTTGTTATTACTCAAATAATTTAATGTATTTAAGTGATTACGTCGCCTGCCTCCATCGGGCCATTTCACTTAGTCGGCCGACATTTTTAATTTTTTTTTGCTGTTGTGGTTAATTATCGTCATAGTATATCAAAACCACGTATACTAAGAAGAATATATATATGGTGTGGTCTAGAAATAATGTAGCCCTCCCAAACCAAAGAGAACACAATGGTTTAATTATCACTTAAATAAGAAATTCTAGCTGAAAAAATATCAAAAAACAAAAAAATAATATAAATTTTTACTTTCGCTTTCCTTAATTTTACTCCTTTATTTTTAGCTAGTGAAATATTTGTGTCTTATGTTAAAATTAGTTCCATTCTCGATAACACCATAGAAATAGAGCTTTTTTCTTTTACTGAGCAAACAAGGCTTTCTTGTTAACTGAATTAATGATCGCCTCAACGCTACCTTACTAAGATGTTAGAAATAGTTATTCAAAAATTAAATATCTTAAACTTAACTGTGAAAAAGACAATGATTCTTGAAGGTGTCTAAAAAATTTCATAATTTATCTTATCGTGCCAGCAATAAATCTGTTCGAAACAATAGTATTATTTACATAAAAAATTCTCTAAAATATAAAGTTTTCTGATTTGTATTTGTGCAATACGGTTGTTGCTACAATTTTATTGTGTATATTATAAAGAAAACCAGAGCACATTTGTTTAATACAGACTAGGAAATACAATATGTATATTTCAGCAAAAATTAGGTTTTTAGTGTGCATGGACTTTATGGAAAAAAGAAACCATTTCAATGCGAATACAAAAAATAAAATAAATATTTATGTTAAACACAGATAATATTGAATATTTTTCTATTTAAATTTTTACTAAGAAATAGTTGATATTATAAGTGAATGTTCTACAATTGTACATCAAAACAAATTTTGTTAGCTTCTATAACATTATTATTTTTCTATATGTTCCAATTTTGAAAGTATACTACAAATTTAATCATATATGTACTTCTAAAATTTTTCTTCGAAATAAAATTGGCTATGACAACTCAATATCCCAAGTTATTTGTATAATGAATTTATAAAGTTTATTTATAGTTTTACAATTTAGATAGATGAATACTTTTTTACATTGTATTACATTTATGTCGATTATCAAAATTATGAACCTTCCTCTAAAGATCTTTACTATTACTATTTAAATTAATAGTCTTAAACAATATTTAAATTTTTGTTTTTAATATTGTTTTTATTTCTCTGGCAGTTAAAAATTTTCATATAATAACTGCATTTATATACATATTTGAATAAAATTTTATGTTTGAATTTGACTTATGATAAGAATATTTCTTTGTACCTAAAATGTTAATTTTTTGAAAATTTTTATAAATGTTCTTTAAACGTTTTGCATAATATTTTCTTTTTTTAATTTTGTTATGTTTAGTGGTGTGTACAAATTATGTCAACCAAATTGTTTTATTTACTTAAATATTTATTTTTACAGGGACTTTCTATTTTAATAATATAAAAGTAATAAATAATGGTCGAAAATTTAATAGTATTATGCTGATTTTGAAATATCTTTCAAACGAAATAACTTTTCATACATTGTATTTTATAATATGTACTGCCATATTCAGTTATTTGGTTGTAATAATTGTAAATATTTTATTTTCTGTAAATTATTGTTAAAATCCGATAAATAATATGGAGAACATAAATTGAATAGATTTTATATGAAACACCCGATTTTGAAAATTTTTAATGCACAATATCAAATTGCGGAAGAAAATAAATAATCTGAAAGCGAATAAACTTAAATTATGTTAGATTTATTAAGAAAATTCTATTAACATTAAATAGATAAAAAAATAAATGAAATAGCTTGTTGTATTATAAATGTTATATCGTAATTGAGGACTAAGATTTATGTAGGCAAGAAAAACTTTTTGTTAACTATCTCAATTTATACACATTACACATCAGTGTGCAAGATGAATAATATTTCTTAATAACTTCAACAACATTGAGTATAATATCGGTACCTAAAATCTAATTTTTATTTTCTTATAATTAACTTCTTTTCCTATAAGTATCGAATGATTGAATAACTACATTACATAGAAGAATTTGATCCCAATAACATTAATTTCAATCTAAAATATTTTTTTATTTAATTTGCTTATGAAATTTGCTTGAAGATATATAATGTTCCTACATATGTTTATGTGTGAAATTAGGTATCTAAATTTATTCTCATGTATATTTCCCGCATTTTCTTTTATTATTACAATATTTAAGTTATAAAGAAAAACTTTATTATTGTAATTTTCTACAGTCATTTATATATTGATTTTTTTTGCCTTAAAGAATTAATCTTTAAACTTTTATTGAAATACAAAAACAAATTGCCATAAAGTTTATTTATTCATGGCCAAAAGTTTCAAAAAAAAAAAACAAAAAGAAGAAACAATTTATAAGTATATAATCAAATAATCTATATAACTACCATAAATTACGTTATATCGTCTTAATAAAGAGGGAGTAACAATTAAACTAATGATTCATATTGTATATATTTACGTTATTGTCATATCACATTTTTATTAGCTTTGACTTTAAGTAATTTAATAATGTTTCAATAGTTTTCGCAATGTTCAAAATATTTCAAAAGTAGGAAATCGAATTAGTATTTCTAATTCTAAAATTCTGGAATTCAAAATTTCTGAAGCTTTGAAAAAAATAAATAGTTGAAAATTCTTTTCAGAAAATATCAGAACTTCAAAATTCCGGATAAAAAAATTCTGTTGAATTTTGAGCTTACACACATTTTTAAGTTTCCGTACAAAATTTTTTTGAAATCCATGGTAGTTATTATGAATTAAGTTTCCATCGTAAAAAAACCAAGGAAGATTGCATTCTTCTCTCAATTCGAATGAAAATAGAATTTCATATTTCTTATAATGTCTTTCCTTTTCGTCAAAGTCTTATCAAATTTAAAAAGCATTTTTAAAACGCCAATTTCAGCCTATTTCAGCGCAGTGAAACTCAGGTCTTCATTCTCTATAAAACTGAAAACTCACGTTATTCTTTCACGTTGGCCTTTTTCACTCTTTTTTGAAAGAAAACCAAATCAAAAGTTATGCCATTGCCTTTTTGACATGTTTGACATTTAAAAATAAAACTATGTTTTTGTAACGAGTGTAAAAAATATGTGTACAAGGGGTCTAAGTTAAATATTAAAGTATTAAATCTTTTAGTTAAGAGCTATTAGTTAATGTCGAGAATTAAATTTCAAAAAAATGCTTTCTTATTGTTTCTATATTTATAATATTTACTCATAATAATTATTTATTTTTTTATTTAAATTTTCAAGAAATATGTAGATAGGTTTGGTAAAATTATAAATTTCACCAACAAAATAAATAATTTTCGATATTATAATTTATTCGATAGTCATAATATGAAAATTTCTAATGATATAAAATTAATCAAGTCTCAGAAGCTTTGTTTTGTATATATGAAGATGATGATGTGAGTTTTGTGTGAAAATTATTAGTTTTTTTTTTTTTTTAAATATATTCTTAACACATTTTCACATTTGTTTACTAGATTTGTACTATACACATGATATATAATTACGATGACCATTCGTCCCTTTTTTCAAGGGACAGTCCCTTGTTTGGATGTCTCATCCCTTGAATTGAGATATTTTAAAAGGGACGCGTTATGTCCCTTATTTTCGCATTAGTTCCCTAAAAGTCCCATATTTCTGTCACACACGTTTAAATTTTTAATAGCTCTGAAATAACAAATTTTTAGCAGAGCGTGAAAATAATTCATTTGGACAACAACGCCAATTTCTTTCATTTTTATGACACTTGTGTACAAATGGACAAAAGAATTCGAAAATATACTTTTGTTGAATGGATTTTATTGGGAACTAACTGTACCGTGTTTGTCAAAAGTGAAAGTAGTTTAATTTATATATGTGAAAAAATTCCAAAAATTGACGATACTGAGTTACTTGATGAAGTGTCTTGCATCTCAAATTTTCCAACTGAAGAAAAGGTAAAAAGAAATGAATTATAAAAATGTCTGGAAAATTGTAGAATTTTATTTCTGCTTACCAGGCTCAAATTCACCTACAGAGCGTGTGTTCTCAATTATGAACAATTTATGGACATCTGAAAAATCTCAAATGAAAGTACTCAAATGAAGATACCATTACATCATTATTAATGTGAAAGATGAAAAAGAAATTCTCAAAAAAATTCACTCTATTCAAAAATATTAATGGTATTAACTAAGTATATTATATTATTTATATTTTAAATAAATTTTTTTTTTGTATATTCTAAATCAAAAATTATTTCTTTTCTAGATCCTAGAACCTAGATCCTGTCTATAAAAAAATGAAGATGTGTCTTTTTTTTCAAGTCATATTGTTCTTTATTTATATTTCAATATGAATTTAAATTCAATATTATTATATTTTAGTTCGAATAAGAACTAATATACTGTTTTTGTTTAAAATTTGGAAACTGTTTTATTTCTGTCCCTTATTTTTATAATTGAAAAATGGTCACCGTATATATAATATACATGTTTAATTAAAAAAAAAAAAAAGAAAAACCTAAGGACAATGATGCTTTATTATTAAGTGTTTATGTATTATTATATGATAAATACTTAAGTTGAGAATAAAGAATGAATTTATAAAACAAATTATAAAAAGCTTTGTCATGTTTTAATTTTTTAAATTGGCCAAGAGGGTCATATGAATGAAATTTTTTCTTAACTACTTAAGAATATTTCTATTATCTGTTATTTTATCTATATGTATAATATTAAGAATACACAGTGCACACATATATATTATTTATACACTTATATAAATTAATTCTCATTTAGTTAATTTGAATTATATAATGCTGAGTATTGCTGACTAATAAATAATAGCATTCTTAATTTTTACCGGCATTATTGATTACAACTTTTAATTTATTTTTTTTATTAAACTTACAATATTGGTAGCTTATTATGAGAAAATAAAAATAATTTAATGTTACATTAATAAATTTCTTTCCCAAATCCAGCTAAAAAATAAGATATAAAATGAATTTTCTGTGAATGGTAACGAATGTTAATAATATTAATGTGTTCAGTTAGTATAACATAATGTATACGCAAACTTGCTGATAAAAATAGTTTTCGTAGTACCTGCTTTAATGGTTATCCGAATATAAGTTAAAGTTTTAAAATAAAAATTACAAAAATTGTAAAGAGAAGTGATAAAGATTATTAAAGATAAGACTGTTGATGTTGTGAATAAAGACAAAACAATGAAAACAGTAAACTTAACAAAAACGGTAGAAAAAAGTATTAATTTTTAACAAAATTATAAATATTAGGAAAATAGAAAATTTATGAAACAATTTTTCCAAAAAAAAATAAATAATAATATCATACTGTCTTTGATGAATCAATGTTGAATTTTAGATACTTAATGCGATTATTTTCTATTCTGGCGAGACACACTTTTATTTTATTTTTTTTATTAAAGTTACCAAATCACTAGGTGGGATACCTTTTATACTATAAGAAGTATGGATTTGGTAATGAGGACAAGAAGTTTAGACGGGATTAAAAAGTGGGACAGTAAGTATAATCATTTACACTCTTCTTAAAGCGGCGCAAGTCGTAAATCAAGCGTCCGCCAGCTGTCGGGAACAGTTTAGATGGGAGAGCATTCCACATTCTCGAGGTGCGAATTGAAAACGAATCTCCGAAGCTCGTTCTATCACATCTGGGAATTTTACGCCGTGGATGAATTTAATTCTTACTTGATAGTGTCATAAATATGTTTAAAAGTTATATAGAAAAGTATTTTTAAAATTATTTCTGGAAAATAAAAATCAAAAAAAAAAGTCAACTTTAAAAAATTATTTTCATGCATCTAACTATTTTATGAAATCAGGTTTCAACATTTCACTTATCTATTTATTTTGTGGCTCCCAATACCATAAGTAATTTATTCAAAAATTTGAATTACTTAAATCCTAAAATAATTATTTATAAAAAATATTTAAAGAAATATTTCGTTTAAAATAAAAATATATGTAGGCTACGATTTTTTTTATTTCCAAGAGACCTATAGATGTCATTATTATATTTTTTTTTTTTTCAAATGTTTCAAGTTTGGTTACGTTAAAATTCTCAACCACAAAAAAAAAATATATTATGCAATTAATTTTAATTTTTTTTTTTAATTGTTCGTATTTAATTTTTATTGATTTGAAAACTTGTATTATGTATATTTTAAAACGAAACATTAAAGTAAATTTATTCATTTAATTACTGATTGTAAAATTTTGTAAAAGTCACGTTTCTCAAATTAAATCTGAAGGTGTGGGATATAAAAAAAAAAAATTGTAATTAAATATTGTAAAAGTTGCACATTTAATTCGCTTATTATCATAAAATTATTTTAATATTATGTTGAAAACAAAATATCATTTATATACATAAAAAGCATATTATTGTTATTTTTAAGATGTAAGATAAAGATTTTTTTAAAAACTTTCTTAAAGTTAGATCCTTAAAATTCGAGGTTTTTGAAAAATTATTATTTGATTGTAACTTATTGACTATATATTATATCATTACATCCTTCAACTTTATTTTCTGTTTATTCTTTTTGCTTAATCAATCGCTGTAATAATAAAGCTTTTTAATTATAAGAACATTTTTTGTGCAAATATGTTGCGAATTATTCATTAAATATTTGAGAAATTGAAACTAATTTTATGGTCGTATTTTTCATTTATTCATTAAAATTATATAGTTCAGCAGTTTGGACATAATTTTTGTATAAAATGAAGATCAAAACGTTGTCATTGATTGTTGCCCTAAATTTTTGAGCTACATCATCAATTCGCTTCGAGCATTTTATTTTTATTTAATTTTCGAAGAACACAATTAACCCTCCTATCACTACTACGAATAATAAAAATTAAATTTTTTCACATTTTAGTCTAATCCAGGCCTGGCCAACCCAAATCGCTCTGTGGGCCAATTTTTTTATCTAAAATTTTCAGCGGGTTATATATTATATTAAAAAACCAATTTTTATTGAACCATTTATCTGTATTATTTCAGTGCATACCTACATTTATTTTAATTATTTCAAAAAACATTCATTTTTATATTTATAGTAGATTTTTTTTATTGTTTCAAGAACATTATTTATTAAAACATTTTTTTTTTATTATTCAATACATTCTTAAATATAATATTTTTAATGCGATATTTGCTTTTCTTTGCGATCGCTCAATGTTTTTAAATCTACATCAATTTTGGTAGTTGCACATCGTAATTGGCTTTCAAGATTTTCGTCTGTTAATGAAGCGCGAAATTTACTTTTATTAAATTTCATTTTTGAAAAAAAAGCTTCACAAACATACGTAGATCCGAAGGCACTTACAATTTTTTGAGCAAATAATCTTAAGTTAGGATATTTTTCCGCTGTTATATACGTGTTGTAAAAATCAATTTTTGATGTCGTTTTATGAACCTCCTTCAACTCATTGTTACACTGCAAATTAATTATTTCCATCTGTAAAGCTTCTGGAACAGTGGAAACGTCTACTTGAAATGGAGAAGAAAATATCTCAAATGTTTTGTCATATTTTGTTAGTTCTGAGAAACGACGATTAAATTCAGCTGAAAGTTTTCTAATTTCATCAGCATACTTTGCAAAATTAGTAGTTTGACTGCTCTTAAATTCTTTTATTGACGGAAAATGGTGAAGATTATTATTTCTAAGTTGGGACTCAAATAAAATTAGCTTCATTTGGAATGCTTTGATATGATTACAAGCATTAATAATTAAATTATCTGGCCCCTGTAACTCCTTGTTTAGCTGATTAATTTTTTCGGTTATATCTACTAAAAAACACAGGTCCAACAACCACATTTCATCATTTAAATTTGAAACTGGATTTTTCTCTTCAATCATAAAATTTTCAATTTCCGCGCGTAATTCAAAAAATCTTTTTAAACATGTTCCGCGACTCAACCATCTAACCTTGGTGAAATAGACAATATCACCGTATTCCGAACTTAATTCGTTAAGGTATTCTTTGAACTTGCGATGCTGAAGCGCATGTGATCGAATATAGTTAACTGTTTTTATTACCACATCCATGACATGGTTCATGGACAATACTTGGCCACATAAATTTTGTTGATGTATCAAACAGTGTATTACAAATATTTGACTAGTTTTGACAGATGTAGCTTCCAGTTCATTCATAAACAACCTTACTGCTCCTTTATTTTTACCAATCATTGCCGGTGCACCATCCGTTGTTAGTCCAGAAAGCTTCTCTAAATGTAAAGAATTGCAGGATAAACATTTTTTTATAGCATGAAAAATATCCTCTCCTCTAGTGGTGTCTTTCAAATTTAAAAGATTTAGCATTTCTTGTGTTACTTCGAAAGAATCGTTAACTCCACGAATAAATACAGCAAGTTGGGATGTGTCTGAAATGTCTGTACTTTCGTCGAAAGCTAGGGAATATGCTTTGAATTGTTGAATACGCTCTCGTAAAGTCACCACTATTTCATCTGAAATATCATTAATGCGACGACAAATAGTTTGACGAGACAAACTTATGCTTGAAATAATTTTATGTTTATCTGGCATAACATCTTCTATAACAGCTGCCAAACATTCTTTGACAAATTCTCCGTCCGAAAAAGGCTTCATTTTCTTTGCAATTAACATTGCGACAGAATAGCTAGCTTTGACGATATTAGAGGGTTGTTGTAATGAAGAACTAAACATTTTCTGCTGAGATTTTAATTCAGATTTTAGTTTGGCTAACTTAATTTTTCTCAATTCTTTATTCAACTTCACATACAGATCATGCTTCGTTTCGTGATGTCTTTTAACATTGTATTCCTTAAAAACAGCTATTGTATCTCGGCAAATCAAACATGTTAAATTTGAGTTCTGCATTATAAAGAAATAATTTTCTTCCCAATGATCGCTGTATTTTCTGTTTTCTTCTGAAACTTTTCTTTTTTTTGAATTCATTGTATAAAGGCCAAATATAATTATTAACCTACTTACTAATTTAATTTTTCTGGTTCTGATTTTTTGTATTACTTTTTTTTGTATAATTTGATATTTTTTATCACTTGCTGCGTCTTCATATCATAATAAAAACAAAGTCAAACTAAAAAAATTATCACGAATTGTCGGCTTCTTACTTCTTTAATTATATTTTTCGGGCAAAGCCTACTAAAGTTATATTTTTGAATTACGCGTTTAAATTTTATTACTTCTGAATGAATATGACATATATGCACGGAAAACGTATTTTTTATTGCTTCATTAAATAAAAATGTTTAAAATAATTTTATTACGCCTAAAAATATGCAATCAAACAAAAAAAACTAATGAAGATATTCAGATAATCTTTTTACAAAAAATATAATGAGGCGGACTAAAAAAACATAATAAAATCTTTTTAATATTGAATTTTGTAGTAAAATTATTTTAAAAAAGTTTGTATTTAAAAATTTTAGTAGATTTTGTAATTTTTTTTTTGTAGTTTCTGTAAAAAAAATTTAACAGCGAATAATAATCATGCAACGGGCCGCATAAAAATACATAACGGGCCGCATGCGGCCCGCGGGCCGCGGGTTGGTCAGGCCTGGTCTAATCTATACTATGTTTGACGATACAGATGTAAAAAAAATAAACAATAATATTTTTATTTGTTTGAAAAACAATAAGATTTTTTTATTAACTTTGGTTGTGATTTGTGTGTGTGATTGTAAAATTTACCAATTTTATTATTTTCATTTTTTGTTTGAAAATGGTAAAACTGAAAATCTAAATTTTTTAAAGGAAAAACTTAAAATGATAAAAAAATTAAGAGAAATATTAAAGTTTACAACAGAAAAAAAGTACGGAAATTTAAACGAATATAGAGGAAATTGAACTTCCTTTTCATTTTGTAATATGTATAATTTTTTTTTCATTGGAAATTAAAAGTTGGTCAGTGTAAAATTTTCTGAAAAATAAAGTTTTGCTTTTTAATATAATACAATATGAAATAAAATGTTAACGATAAAAAAAAAGGTGAAATACAATTACAAATACAATTTACAAAAATTATTCCAAACTGTTTATTAAGTTTTAAGTCAGGGACAAATTAAAAACTTTTTTTACACCATTCAAGTGTACTCAGCTAATTTATTATAATTTTTATTTTTCCCGTATAGGTATATTTGGTTATAAATAATTATTTACATATATTATATAATGATGACAGACATTGATATATACGAGCATAACAGACATATTGATATAATCAAAACACAATTTCAGACATTATTTCAATAAGTTCTATTATTATCGTCCACTACAATTTTTGTCTTAAATTTGTATAACATTTAACATTCATATGCTTGTGGTCTATAATAATAAATATTAAATATGCTAATCATTGTAAAAGTGAAACCAGATATTGACAATAATAAGCACTAGTTATTTGGGTCCTTTTTAATTATTTAATTTGACAGATAACGAATTTATTTGGTCTCACAATTAACGTTTTATCAATATTTGTGAATCAGTAAGGAATTTTTGAGAGCTTTGGTATTAAAATTGTGCATTACTGCAAAGACTAGAATTTTATGTCCTTTTTAGGATTTTATCTATATAAATAAAAGAAAATAAAATAGAAAATTAAATAAGCAAAATGCTTTGAAATTTATTATTATTCATAAGAGAATCCAGCGAATATGAATTAAACAAAAACATATATATGCATTAGAAAGAAAGAACAAGTTAATTATACGATTTTTGAAGTAAAAATTAATAAATATATATGTAATTTGAAAAAAATAATTAAACGATTATGTTCATAGTGTAAGTATAATATTGTACCCTGTTTGGTAAGTAATTTATATTTATAGAACGAGAGTTCATTATTTAGTCTTGTTATAAATTTTAAAAATGAACACATAAAATAAGTTTTTTTTTATTTATTGCTTCCTGAAATTGACTTTCATTAATGGAATAAAATTATACAACTGAATTTAAAGACCCATTTTTATCATTTCGAATTCGTTGGGATATTAAATTAAAGAATTTCTTTTTTATTTTTGTACATTATTTTTAAATATAATCCAGTCCTTAAATACGAATTTGTGAAAATTTAAGTAAAAAAAAATTTTCTATTTTTACATCATGACACGTTGCCCTTTAAATGCATACTGATGAATATAATTATGTTGAGCAGGATGGCAACTAGAGGAAACTTATGGAACATATTTGTGAGTGTTTGGTTCCAGAAAACTTTGAGTTTGTAATAATGCTGCATGCATATACTTTTGTAACTAAATGTTTATTTAAGGTTACCCGAAATATTTTTCTTTAAATTATAATTTAAGTTCAAATTCTTTCTTTTAATATAATAATTTTTTTGCATTACATTTTTCTAATTAAAAAGCATTTGAGATAAACTTTATCATATTTCCTGTTTTAAAAAGATAATTCTTATATTTAAGTGTATGTACAAGCCTGCAACATTTATTAACATCGTCCATGTTCTAATAATATGTACAAGTAATATTTTTATATAATACTATATATGAAATACACATCAAGAAAATTAAATTTTTGACGTAGGTAAAGTGAGAAATTGAAAATAAATTAAATTTAACATAAGTGAGAATATGAAATTAAGTTTAGGCCTATAATATATGTAGAATTTTAAATTACACAAGTAAAGGATGTAATTGAATTTAACTTGAGGATATAATGTAGATTAATTTAAATATAGACTTACGTTATGTAAATGTATAAAATAATAAAATTTATGCTAAATTAAATAAATTGCAATATGAAGATTAATGAAAATTATATTAAAGTTTATATTCACAATATTAAAAACTTATGCAAATTATTACTTTAAATAGCGAATTTAAAGTGTTTTATTTATTATTTAATTTTTGTATAGAAAATCATTCATTAAATAAATGAATGATATATTTACATACATTTGCCGTCCTTATAATTTCAGGAGACCTGGCATAGCTTTAACAAATTCCATTTATTATTTAAATTTTAGAACCAAGACAGTAGAACGCATCAGTGGAACTAAAGATATGAGCATTTATTATTTACGAATATCTTTCTTTTACCTAGAATTCATACATTATATATTAATTATATTAATCTACAAATTTTATCAAGGTATACGTTTTTAAATCATTTTATCTGTAGTAATTTAAAAAATGTCATGTTCTCTATAAGGGTAATTTACATTAAGGTATGCTTAGTGCAAATACATTTATTGCTTTTCTAAAATATTTCATTGATTAATATTCTTTTTGTGAATTATGCATTTGATTCCAAAGAAAAAAAAAATGATGTTTATTTCTTCCAAAATCAACAAATTGAGGAAAAATATTGTCAACATTATTTTTAGTTGCTGGATATTTAATTTTATCTTTGAGAAAAGATACAAATTTTTGGACTGTTTGATTTGTATTTATAAAAAGCTTAAAAATATTTCATATTTTAGCATTTCAATTTTTGATTCTTAGATGACTTCTACTTGTAGACCAGAGATAAAAATCTGAAACTGGAAAAAATAACAAAACGTTTAAGATTTATTGACAGATTTATTTCAAATTAAATAAAAATTTGTAGAATTTAAAATTTTGACACTATTAATGTACGTATATAAAAACTACGCATTGCCTTAGAAATAGAATAAAATATTTCAATCAAAATTTGAAAACGTTAATAATTGCAGAAATTTTCTTATTTAATCAAAACTGTCGTACATAGGGCGTAGGTATACTCGTATAATATAGATAATTATCTAATCAATGGATATGCTACGAGTTTTTCTTTAAATGCAATTTTTGCAATTTTTAATTAAATAAAGGTATCATAAGTTTAAGGAATTTGCATTTTTGTAGTAAAAATTGATTTAAGCTGGATGGAATTTAAAAAAGTGCACAAAGATAGAAAAATAAATTCAATCAATCATTTAAATAGGAAATACATTGTATATGTACAATGTACATAAAGTGTATGCAATGCTACAGAAAAATATTATAAATCTTACTATTAAATTATATTTTACCTAGAATATTTACGTTTACTTATAACTCAAACGTTTAAGAAAAAAATTTCAACAAATTTATTGAAATTAAATTTTATTCAAAGATGATGGGTATGCATAAACTCATATACACATTTGAAGCATATTTATAATGTATATATGTCAGTGATGGAAGTAGAAAATAAGTTGTACCTATGTAACGATAAGTTTGTAAGCGTGCACGATAATCTTCAAAAGCATTAATTAAGAGAATTTTATTTTTTTTAATTAAAACTATTATGAATAAATAGAAGAAATAAAAAAATACCCCAGATTCTATAAATGAATCTTATTTTCTCTACGGATATTCAATTATTTGTTAATTTCGACACTTTTGCTCATAATAAAAAATACACAGGACAAAACTTTATTATTCAGTTAAAAATTGAAACTTTAATAAAATATTATATCTCAAATACTTTATTTAGGGGTTCTTCAAGAATTTTTTATTATTTTTTTATTTTCTAAAAAACCTAATATGATTTCAATCTTTTATCTACACAAAAATATAGATAATATTTTGATAAGGTACATATATATATATATATATATATATTAAGATTTGCAAGAGTTGAGATGAAAGAATTTCTCGTGTCATATTAATCTTCATTTCAGTTTTGTTTTGTAATCAATTTTAAGAAATTTTATTTTTTGTTTTATAACTATAATTTCAATGTATTTGATTTATGGAATAATAATGCATCCACAAATTTGTCTTTATATTTTTAAGGCAATTTATTTCTTGCACAAAAGTTATTTTATATGCAAGCAGTCATTAGAAAATATTATGTATTAAGTATTTATGTCTATCAATTTTCAATGATTATTCTGAAATTTTCAAATATAGGTGCTTTTATTTCAGAAACTGATAACATCTATAGATCTAATTTAAAATTATTGATTTGTATATTGATTTTGTATAACCAACAAAAGCTCCCGAAAGGTGATATTTCAAACAAATTATGTCGAAGACAAACATTGTTAGAATTCAAGATACACAAGAGATATTTAGGAAGATTTTCTTTTTTACTAAATGAGCCGTTTATTTTGAAAGTGGTTTAAGTCCATTTCTTCTTGTATTGAGATATTTAAGGTTTTGTGTTTGAATTGATTTAAAAATATACATTAATATTTCCATAAGCTAATTTTCAAGGGTCAAAATCAAAGCGGTTTTAATGATACTAGACTAAAATTGTTTATAAATAAAAAGAATGTATACTATTGTGCTTATTGTCATCATTAACTTTTTTTTTTTTTGAAAAATGGACTTAAAGCACTTTCAAAATAAACGACTCAAATACCATTTATACTTATATATTTTTTTTTTAGAAATATGCGATAGATAAGTTCAGATCTTTTACTGATCAAGATCTGAAGTACAAATCGGAACATTTTATTTATTAGAATTAATTATTTTTTTTGATTATTTTTATAAGTTAGGATTAAATAATGAGTAAAAATAAAATAAAAAAATCGGAAAATATTTGTCATTTAATACTGACAACATAAAGTATTTGGATGCGAATAAAATTGAAGATATAGTCTTTGTCTCTCATATATACATAATGTATATCAAACTTTTTCCTTTCCATATTTTTTTTTTATTATACCAAAAATTTTATTTTATTTCCTTATTTGAAAAACTTCAATTTGAACTTGTATGTGTAGTGTAGACAAAAAACAAAAACTTTCGTACATACATTTCAATCTGAAAAGAAAACTTAATTTTAGAAGAAATTTCAACAAATTCAGAGCTTAACTTGTTAATCATCATTAAAGCAAAATAAATGTTTTACTGTTGTAATAAACTTTTATTTAAAGTTTTTTTTTTGTGATTTTTATTATAAGAAGATTTTTCAAAAAGTTCTTATTTGAAAATATACTTTTTAAAGGTTTAAGCGATTTTTAGTTTTCTAGAGTATTTTATCATAGTTTTTCAAAATAATGATAATAATAATAATACAAATAACAGAAAATGGAAAATAAGTGTTGGTTTTGAAAAGTGTATTTGAGGACATATTAAATAAACTATTTTTCAAGTTTTTTGATTTTCACCCATGTTTTATATACATAGTTTCGTTTTAGTTTTTAAAATAATTGTTGCAAGAAGAAAATTTCTTGACAATAATCAAAATTTTCTATTACATAATATTATGTAATTATTACAAAATGAATTTATGTTAGTTTTATTGTTATTATTATATTAAAAAAAATAAAAAATAAAAAAATATTTTCGTTTAAAAATGCATTAAAAGAAAAAAATAATTAAATTAATTTCAAAATAGCATTTGCCTAAAGTAATTTGAGCAAAGTAGTTTGACGATTTACACAAGATATTAATGTCACATTACGATAACTGCACAGATTTCGCTTTGCTAAAATTAGTTTAGGCAAATGTTATTTTAAAATTAATTTAACTAATTTCTTTTTTAAAAATGAAAATCTTTTTTATTTAGTTTTTTATTTTGTAATTTTCCTTTTTTTTTATGAATGATTTAAATGGCTGAATATGACTGAAAATGTATATAAAATTATAAAGTAATCTTGATTCAAAAAAAAAGAAAATATATATACATAAATATGTTTACAAACTCGAGAGAAAATTTAAATGAAAATCATTAAAAATAAAAATGTTCACAATCCACGTTTTGTATTTATTTGTATGAAATCTTTCATGTTGAATATAATAGAATTCACTGGCGATAATTCAACTTCGACCTAAATTTATGAAATATCGAATTTCGAGAGCTTTTGTTGGTAATACGAAATCAATGAATATATAAATCATATTTTTAAATCAGATATACAGGTAATAATCAATTTCCTATATTTGAAAATTTTAGAATAAATATTGAAAATTGATACACATAAATCATATATAATTCTAGTTCCTATGTTCTAAGTCGATTCATCACTTTTTAAGAAAATGTTTTTTATATTTATTTTGGATTCTTTACTCAAAGTCTTTAATATAAATGGTACTTATAAAAACCTACTTATTTTCGACTATATACAAATTAAAATTATCCGGAAAAAAAAAAGAAAATGTTATCTTAATGAGTTTTAGAATTATTTGTATTAATAAAATCAAATTTTATACTATACCTAAAAGTTTTTAAATCTCGCTTCTTGAAAACAAACATTTTTTGTAATATTTATGAAATTATTTTGGAACAAAATTATATACATATATTAATGTGCAGGAAAATTAAGTTTGGTTTTTCAAATACTTGAATAAAATTGGAAGTTTAGTAGTGTTTTTAAAGAAATTAAGTTTACGGAATTTATTTAATATAGAATGTGACTTGTTTTATGTAAATGTTAAAATATTTTAATTTCATGACTTTTAAGTTTGAAAATAATTAAACCAAATTGTGAGTAAAAAAACATAACGAAAGGGTTATATTATTATAACACATATGTTTAATAAAAATAAAAATTTAGAAAAACTTTGAATGAAATTATCAATTTCATTTGTCAATTTCGCATTCAAAAGCAAGATTACATAACTAAATATATAATAAAAGTTATAATTGAATATTAAACATAATTTAATTAATCACATTATGCTTACTGAGAATAAAATATATAAAAAAAATCATTTATTAAATTTTATTTTATAGAAAACTTAACATAATATTTTTGTTCTTTATCTTCTATAATAATACCCAAACTTGTTAATGAACATTTTAGGACTTCCTTACTAGGATCAATATTATATATATCTTCTTTTTTTTTATAGAACAGATTCTTTTGAAATTATTTGTTTGTTTATTTGTTTTTTTTTTCTTTTTGAAATAAGCCCTCTGGCATATTTCATTAAGAAATTTATTAAAAAATTTAAAAAATAATGATAATGCATAATATTTTATTACCTTAAAATAAAAAAAAAAAAAAAAAATTTTACCTTAAAAACATAATTTCATTTATGTGACATAAACATTGAAACAGATAGTTTTTCAACATGCTTGAAATTTAATATTTTTATTTTATTTATGGTAGGTATACTACATTTAAAATAAAAAAAAATATTAAAATGATATAAATTTAATTTTTTTTCTTTAATAATAAAGAGTATATGAAAAGTGTCATAAAATGAAGAAGGATGAAAATTATGAGGTAACTGACCATAAAATTAAAACGAAATTTTTATTCAAAAAAAGAAATGTTACAAAATATGTTTATGTTGTTTTTTTGTCGAATGAGACTGTTTTTTTTTTAGTTTATATGTTTTCGTTGCGCTGCAAAACTAATCTGAAATATTATAAAAGTAAATGATTGAAATCGTTCAGAAGACGAAACGGTAAAAAAAATATTACTTAATATTGGGCAATTTTAATTGGGGGTACATTAAAAAAAATTTCGATCTATATGCTGCTTTTATATTGACTAATTACATATTCTTTTCCCGATTCATATCTACTTAAATTTTCGTTTCATACTAAAATTTAATTACGAAAAGATTTTTCATTTTTAAACTATTTAGTTTCTATATTTTCATAAAAATCTTTGTACTGCAAAGAGACTATCATCATCATATGAAAGCCAATATATATTTTTTTTTATCAATTTAATTAAGACAAAAAAAAAACTTGCACTAAATAATGCTGTTTAGAATGTTCCAAAAATTGAAAATAAAATTTAATTTAGAAAAAGCTTTTACTTCCATTATATACTTAGGTGTACATAGGTACATTAGCAAGGAAAACTACAAACTACCATCATAATTTTCATTCCTGAATTTCCTTTTTTCATTGAGATTTAAACACACAACACATGTAAAGCATAATACAGCATATACATACATAAGTTTTAAAAAAAAGTTTGCTCTCTTCATAAAATATATGACTTTTTTGATTATAAGTATATTTTCCTTTTCCGTTGAAAACTTTTATTTTCATTATGAATAAAGTTAATGCTATTTAAAGTTAAGAAGAAATTTAAATTTTCCGGAAAAAAAGAAAATGCTATCTTAATGAGTTTTAAAATTATTTGTATTAATAAAATCAAATTTTATACCTAAAAGTTAGAGATTTTAAGATCAATAATTTTAAATCTCGCTTCTAGAAAACAAACATTTTTTTGTAATATTTATGAAATTATTTTGGAACAAAATTATATACATATATTTATGTGCAGGAAAATTAAGTTTCTTTTTTCAAATACTTGAATAAAATTGGAAGTTTACTAGTATGTTTTTAAAGAAATTAAGTTTACGGAATTGTTTTTGTTTCTTCTGTTGTTTCAATTTAATTTTATAATTCTCATTTAAAGGAATATCTTAAGATTTAATTTGGGCTATGTTGAATCAATTTTCCAATAGAACAGTCCAATCCCTATTACGTAGTGTACTTTGTAATCACCAACGAAAGGGATATCAACAATTTAGAGTGTAGAGTAGTTTTATTAACGAACAATTTTTATCAACGAAAAATTTAGTCATATCCATTTAACACCCAAATACTTTAAAAGCCGAACGCATTGTAACTAAACAATAGTTTTAATAACAATATTTTTTAACTAGTTACAAGTCTACGGTTTAATCAAGAAGCAGAAAAAACATATCTTGGATGTCTCTGGAGCATAATACTACTTGTCTTTTCCCTTCCAAAATAAGAATCAAACATTGTATTAGAATAGAATAGATATAATAAAAACAGGAATAATTCAAATAGAAAATTGTCTATAATAATATCTGAAATTAGTTGAGCCAATATACTTTATACACATTGAATATACTACTTCAACTGCAAATACACAAATAATGGTGTAAACTTTTGTTACAATAAGGATATTTAAGAAAATTTTGATTTAAACCTCAAACATATAATAGTGTTTGAATATATTATACATATATATTTAAAAATCATGTAATTTAGAAAATAATGCTAATATAGTTTATTGAACTCCATTATTCTGAGATGCTGTGCTGTTGAAAGGATTTGCATAAAAGATATGTGCATAAAAGGATTGGCAAAATTTTCTTGTTAAACATTGGGTTAGGTGTTTAACAAGATTCGATATTATTATTTTATGGTTATACAGATTTTTTAGAAAATGATGTTATTACAAAAATTTTGTAAATTTTATTTTAAATTTATTTATTGGCTACAAATAAAATTGAAACCTATTATATTTACACTTATTTAACATAGATACTTATATAGTCTTGCAAACCAAAGATTTCTATCAAATTCCTATCAATAATTTGTATATACTTTAGTTTGAAGTTAAAATATTCAGAATATTTGTCTTTAAGCAATAATGATTCTTGAAAAAAATAATAAATAATTTTTGTTTTATTTATAGGATTGGACTATTGGAGAGCAACAGTTTGATATTCAAATTCTGAATGAATAAATTTAAATAATATTAATGTACATATTTACATTTATAATCTATATTTCAAACATTTAAGTTTAAGAACATACATTATGTTTTTGATGTTAAAATTGCAATAATAAGAAAATAGTATAGAAATGAATAACTATTAATTTGTTTCATTTGTGGGGATAAATAATGTGCAAAATGTAAGTGTGAGATTCATGTATGATTATTATAGAATCCGAAGCTAGGAGGTAGTATGCGAGACTTTTAGATACATAGAATCAAAACTATGAAATTCCTGAAATAAATGTAATGTTGAGTTTACTTTTAAATATACTGATGATGAATTTTGATGATACAAAAACGATGAGTCTAAAGAGCAAGCCAAAATTGACTTTCTTACCGTTTTGAGCGCGGTATGAATGCTTGATTTGTGAATTAATTTCTCTTATATTGTTTTTCTTTTTAAACAGCTTTTATTTTGAATTGTCCGAAAATAACAATCATTATAGTTAAATATTTATTGTATAAATTTAAATTTTTTTATGTTAGAATCTTATGGACTTTTTGTAAAGTTTTCATGTACAAAAAAGATATAACTATATATATATATATAATTTTATATTCAAGATATTTAAATAATACAATTTAATTATTTAATTCTACACGTGGTTTTTGAATCCTTTTTCGTTAAATAAAACTGTTATACATAATTTTGCGCAATCGCAAAAATCCATACTCAGATTATATATCCTTATATTTTTATTGTATTTATTATATGATACTATTTTTCTGGATATCGTTTCTATTATATAGGGTAATTTAAATTTTCATTCATAAATTTGAATTCCCTTTAGTTTTTTCGTATCTGCGGAGTTGAGAGTAATGTTCTAATTCAAAATTATTTTAGTTTATTATTAGCATTCACTATAATAACACAGTGACTATCTATCTATTTACCTATAATTTTTTTGAAATGGGTAAAAACTAATAAAATATGGTTCATGGCGCAACATGGAGACATTAGAAAATATAAATTGTTTTTATTATTAGGGCATAATATAATATATAAGAAAAGAGTTTTTCTTTACACTCATACACATAGTTTGCTAAATTCGAAGCGAACAGATGACAATCCAGCGAACAGATGACAATCCAACGATGATCATCTTAAAGCCCATCTTCAACCGTCTGAAACAAAGTATAATCATGGTCAAGTTATAGAAAGTATGTATACTATATTTTCCAATAAGATTTCATTTATTATTTTTTTTGAAAGGAAATGAAATATTTTCCCAATGGGATATCTAGTCCTTTATACTTATTCAACTATATACATACATATAACATTTTTTACATAGAACTAAAACGTTGAACACCTTCACAGATTTTTATTTAATTTTTTTTTTTAAGAACGAAACCGTAACAATATCACTAATAGTTGGTATGGTCATCTTGATTATGATGTGGATAACCATAATGTAAATGTGCATTGTACATGTACACGTACAACATACAATATAGAATATACAGATATTTATATAAACATATTACAATTTGTGAAAATTGTAAAGATTTTGTTTTAACAGAGAAATCATAAAACTCTAGCAATATATATAGGTACAAGAATATAATATACATAGGTATGCAATGCCGTACACTATAGATATATTTTGAACAATTTTAGAAATGTTTTCACTATATATTTTAAGGAAAAACAATGTTGTTTTAATTTTCTAATAAATTTTTTTCTTTCTTTTATTAAATGTGTCTCACATATTGCAATACTTTATGTTGTTATCTGCAACTACTACTATGTACATTATATTCTTTCAATTTTATCATTTTAATTAAATAAAATAAAAATATATATGCAAAAAAACAAAAAAAAAACAGTATACAATTAAATTTATAATTTGTATTAAATTAAATTTTTATTTTGTTGACAAGAATAAAACACAAAAATTAAAAAAATTCTTGTTAAAAAAAAACTAAAATTTATTAAGAATAATTATATAGAAAGAAAAAACCAAATTTAGTTTTATTATAAAATGTTCCTTAGGTTTGCTGTATCATTGTTTTTATATCATCAAAATATTCTTGTGTACAAAATTTGGAAACATTTTGATATGAAAAATTTAATGATTTTAATATGAATTTTATTTTATGTTTTCAAAATGTATTTTCCATTGTTATTGCATTTAATATAATACTGCGGTATCACGTAGATATATATGTACATGTAACTTAATCTAAAAAGTGTAATTAGAAATTTGGACAATTAGTTTAAATGACCAAATTAAAAAAAAAACTATAAAGTATATTTTTTTTAAAAGGAAAATCATCATCCAGCTGAAATAATAATAATAATAATAAAATAAATTTAACTAATATTGAGTTCCTTTAGCATAATAACATATTACATATATACTATATAGTATATATGCATTTACAAGAATCGCAATAAGTGTCACGGTACTGATGAAATTATATATTTAAATAATTTTTTTGATTTTTAGAAAATAACAAATTTGATTTTTAGAAGATAACAATAACTAATTTATCTCAAATTTTATTAAGTTAAATATTTTTCAAATATACATAGCTTTTCATTTTAAAGAAAAAAAAATAAAAAATTTATAATATTGTAAAATGGAAACACACAACTAATAAAATTTTAAATAAATAAGAAAAATTATTGATTGTAATTTTCAGATTTTGTCGCTAAAAAAAAGTAAACTGCATAAACTTCCTTCCGTTCCGGTTACAAGCAAAAAAACAAGGATTTATTTCACACAGTTGAAGAAAGGACATTTAAATACATAAAATACATATATATATATATATATATATAAAAAAAAACAAACAAAGAATTAAAGAAAAATATTTTTGCAAATTTTTGCAGATTTTTTTTTCCATCCGTTTCATGATAAATGTAATGTATTTTGATAAATATTTCCATTGTAATTTTTTTTGTGGAATTTTTTTTTATTTCTCATTCACAGAATAAATATTGCAAAATATAATGATTTAAAAGGATGTGTATACTTTTTTACAATAATATAATATAGATTTGGTTTACAGGAAGAAAAATAAATGATACAATTCTATGTGTGTCTTTTAGGGATAATATTTAGGCTGCTTGTAAAAGTTCAGAAGGTGTTCATATATTTATATTTTTGTTGATTGATTATTGTCAGCAAGACACAAAATGATTTTAAATTTGCTTTCTATGAAATGCCAATAATTTTCAGTTTCCAGAATTCGATGAATATTTCTTTTCACTATAATTTTGTTTGTAACTTAAACTTTCTTAAGAAACTTGTTTTAATACTTCTTTAGTCTGCACTCTAAAATTTTCTCTCGAAAAACTCAGTGCTCATGACTAGTATAAGTACATATAATCTACAGAAAGCTATTAAAGTAATTTGGTGACAAAATTTTTTGCTAATTTTCAAAAAGATAATAAAATTGAAATAATGACCCCAAAAAAGGACACGAAAACGTGATTAAGACCATTCTAAAAATCAATTTTTTTTTTCTCAAAAGTATTCTGTAAAGAAATTTTTGTTTATTTTTCATTGTAAGTAGGAGTTTTTATATTTTCATATTTATACACATCTTTTAGTATTTTCTATGTTTTTCCCTTATTTTTCATTTTTGGAATGGAATTAATTTTACACGACTGAATACATTTTATTTATTATTTTAAGAAAAAATATTGAAAAAAATAAAAAAAAAGTATTATAAGAAGACTATTAGGCTACGACCTTATTTTTAAATACATTTTTTTTTCATGTCTAGTTATTTATTTGACGGCTTTTATGTATATTCTTTAACAGTTGAGAAAAATTAAATGGGTTAAGGCTTTTTACATAAATTTTAAGAAACTTAAGGATGAACATTGACAGCAACAGATACTAAAATTAAAATTTCCTATATTTATTGAACAACTCAATTGTGAAAATTTTACGAGCTTTACTGAACATATCCTTTGACTATTGTAATTTAACTATATTAAAAGGATATAAAAATAATGAAACGAAATAATATATTTCGTTTCTGTTTTGCGACTTCTTCAGATTTTGATTGTTACCGAGACGAACCATTTTCAAAGTATCTTTCAGTATTCTTTATTGGTATATTATCACAGCAGTAGAAAAGTAAAATAATGTAAATATCATAATTTCACACAATTCCCAGAAAACTAATTTTCTGACGAAATAAATTAGCAATTAAATAAAATAAACAAATTAGCAATTAATCTGAAAAATTGTGGTGCGGTAACCAGTGATTTTTGAAAATATTCTGAACTAGGAAATCAGGATCCTAAAAACTATTTTATTCATAACGATTTAAACTGTTTCAGTAAGCTCAAGATTAATCATATCATATGGTCTATAAAGGTTTTTATTATACAAACCATTTAGAAATATTCTTAAATTTTGTTCGTTATACAAAATTGTTGCTTGATTGAATTGAAATTAAAATTTATTTATCTTGGATGGATTGCGCGTAAATTATTTTAAGCTTTTAATCTACCTATCTATAGTTAAGCCTTCGTGTCAACTTTATGAACTTGAGTATACTATTTTATATTTTTACTTGACTTTAGGAATATTTTTTTTTGATTTTGAACACAATGAAAATTTATTAACACTTTCTTTTTAATTTTTTTAGTTTTTTTTTTTATAGAGTGCTTTAAGAAAAAAAGAATATGTTTTTTTTTCGTTATTTCAAAAGAATTAATTCTACTTTCTTAATGCTATTTTCCTTCCAGCAAAGAAAAACCCAAACGACAAAGAATCAGGAAAAAAATTAAGTGAAAATTTTTATCTATTTGTTTAATATCAGTGCTGAATCGACATCCTTTTATATCACTTTGAAACATATTTTTTCCTTTTGTTTACAAATACAATATACATACTTGCATTTTATTTTCATTGAGATTATTCATGCTGAGAGAGATTTGTTTATTTTTTTTTTCTCATGCTGTGCAAGGGAAATTATTTAAAACACTTTGAAAAAAAAAAAATGTCAATGTCAAATTGCAAGCTAATCAAATTCACAGTTTTATAAAATCGATAGTATTTTTCATTAGAAATTAGAATATTGATTTTTGACAATTAAACAAAGGTACAAAAAAGGATATTCGTATATAATACATATAATATATCATAATATTATTCTGAATCCTTATTCTTTGATTAAAATAAGTACGAAACCATAGTATTATATTATTGCCTACATTGCCTATATAAATTCTTTTTTTGTTATATTATCTACTATGGTATTCAGTATAAGCATAGATAAAACAAAAGATCTTGCTATGTAATTTTTTAATGTAATCTATCATTCAATGAACATATTTAAATCATATCAAAATTAAACCTAATTTAATGTTAGGCTTCTTAAAAATAAGTAATTCAGAGATCATTATACACTAAAAGAATTATTCATCTTATTGGTAAGATCTAAATTAGAGTACGCATCAGTCATCTGGATGCCTAACTACTCTGATTTGTATCAAAGTGTTAACAATCACAACTAATAAATGTGATTTTATTAAAGCGAAGGAAGTTTATGTTATTTTTATTACATTCTATTTTTCAATTTTCGATAGACGTTACAAAACTATAGCGAGTTACAAAACTGGATACATAATTTTGAAAGTATTAATACCATTATATAATAAATTCTAAACACATAAATTCTAAAAATAAAAAAATTATATAACAGAGAAAGTTTTTCTTTAATTAAAGTGTATTTTAAAATCTTACAATAAATTTCAACCATAAAGGTTATTTCCTATGGCATGATTCTTGTTTGTAAATTTTATTATAGGTTTGAGTGTTTTATAAAGATATCGCAATGGTTAGAGATACGTGTTACTGCAACACCGTTCAACAAAAATGTAGAAAGTATCAGAATATAGATATATATTTATACTATTATTATAAACTTTTAAATATTTTCAAATAACAATGTTTATTTTTTGTTACTTACAATATGATAAGAAAATAAGAAAATTTTCCATAAATCTTTATTCTATAAAGCTAATATTTTGACCACATGGGAGTAAAGGATGAAAAAGTTTTAAACCTCAAGATGAGATTATAAAACCGGCGTCAAAGAAGTACCTATATAAACATAAAAAAAAAAAAAACTAATTAACAATTTGAGAATTAAAAAGTTTTTTGTTTTTTTTTTTTTTAATTTTGATGAGTAGATTAATGTTATTTTTTGAAAATAAATATATTATAAAAAGGGACAACTGTCACAAGAAATTTCGAAAAACTTATGGGAAAAAAATATAAATTATTCTGATACCATTGGGGAATAAATTGAGCTGATGGCAATTAAATAACTTTATTTTCATCAGTTAATTTTTTTTGTAATATTTATTATGTATATGTTTTTTTATTTATTTTTTTTTTTTTACGAAAAAGTTTAATTGACTTTGTTTTCTGTTGTCGGTTATAACTTTTGTATTTGCGAGTTACAATTAAAAAAAAAAAAAACAAAGTTTTTGTTGAAGACATTAGTTTAACATGAAATTGAATTAAAACAATGAATTTTAGTAACTTTAATGCAATGACATTGATTTAATTATACCTTCTAAGTATGAAATTTTTTTAATTGTATCACATTATATTTTTATTCGATTCACAAAATGAATATATATAGAACTGGGAATGATAATAAGGAAATAATATTAATAAATTTTGGTTTATATGAGTTTCACGGACAGTTGAAATTCCACAGAGTTTCGAGACAGACAGTTGGTGCTAAAGATTCAGTGACAATATGATTAATTATATGACACACCATAGTATCAGGTATTATCAAGATAGTCAACTATTTTTATGTGAACAAATATTGCATAAAAATTTATTTTAAAAATTGATAAAAATTTGGGCTTCCAAAAAAATATTTTATTGAAAGATCGAATTTTTTAAGACTAAGGCCTTTGGCGGTTTGGAGACATGATGAGAATCAGATTTTTAGTAATTCAAATACAAATGAAGTAATGCAATTGTACATAATATCAAAAATTTCATAAAATACATTTTAATTAGAGTTCAATAAAAAAGTGTCTAATGAGATTTTAAGTACACATTTCTGTATTTTCTTTTATAAATTTTTTATTTTTTATTTTATTTGAATATTTTAAATAGAAAAAGTTATCAGTTAAGGATTAGGATTTTTATTTTTAAATTAACTAACATCGTTGTCGAACATTTTCCATTCAATTAAGTATAGTTTCTTAAGAAGATTGAATTTATTTTTCTATGGAGCTCTATTGATTTTATTCCATTCTATATTTTTTTTTTAGAATTTCATCAAAGAAAGTGATTGAAAAATATAATAATCTATACGGGAATAGAAAAGGAAAAGTTATTATTGGATTAATATTATATATACGAAGAATAAAGAAAAGAAAAAGGCGAAGTCAATTCAATAAAATTAATAAATTCAATATTGTAAGTCTGAAAGATTATTTTGAATTTGAATGATATTCGCGCATTTTAAGCAAATTTAACATTTTTATTTAATTTTGAATAGATTATGTAAAGATTTCATTTAAGCTAAATTAAACAAAATAAAAAAGTCAATAGAACCATTATCATCATATCATACTTATCTCTAAATGTTGTTTTTTTTTATAGATATTCAATATTCTAACAAATAAGAATAAATAAATCTCATTGATTGATTTTAGGAATTGTGTAATCTTCTATCTGTCTTCTACTATCTTCTATATAAATAAATATTTGTTAAGAATCTATAAGATTTTCAAAAGTTCTTCAACGATAATTCTAAAATTTTCTCACAAAGTTGCATTCAAATCCGGGGGTATTTTATTAACCTATTATATAAATGTTACAACTGTGATGAATAAAAGCATGCTTTTTTGAGCATTTTAAAGCCCCCGTCATATTTTTTTTTTTTCGAGCCGTAGTTTAAGATGAAATCTGTTTAATGTGCTCTGATCAACTTCAAACTGATCAACTTTAAGAAATATTATGCCAAATATTTTTATCAGATACAATATTTACTACGATGATGATTCGATCAAAATAGTATAAAATTTTCATAAAATAATGTTCTTTTTATTGCATTTCCTCATCATAAACAACTTTTCCCAAATAAAACAAGTAATTGGATGCAATTGAAATTAATTTTGATTTTTATTTAAAGTTTGTCTTTACATAAAAGAAGCTTTTAAAAAACTTTTCTTTCAAAGGTTAAAATTCAAAAAAAAAAAAAAGTGAAAACTTTTAAATAATAATCAACAATTAATAGCTTTTTAAACTTTAAGTGCGCATAAACGAAAAATTTTATACATGTATATTTAAACTTTGGGTTATTTAAAATTAGCTTCTGATTATTGTTTTTCTTTTTAAATTTTTTCTTTTTAAATTGGATTACCCCATAAAAAGAATTTTGACCAATTTACTTTATATAGGTAAAATTGTAAAATATTATTATATGTAGTTTTATATTAACAAATTTTCGATTTATTTTACGAAAAAAATGTTTTCGACAATTTAATTTTTTAACATTCTTCGACTAAATTACCCAATTTTTATTTGGGTATAATTTTAATTTAAATAAATAGTCGATTGTTTAGTTCAATCTAAATAAGAAGAACTATTTTCATTAAAAGTTATGCGTTTGAAGCTTATCAAAATAATATTGAAATTTATAATTTTAGTAAAATTTATTAAATTTTTGGTGCGGAAATTTAATTTTGAAATGAAACTTAGAATATATGTAATTTTTACATGTATACGTAGGTTTCATTTCAACATTAAATTCCCATAACAAAATTTAATAAATTTTACTATTAAAGTGTCATTCACTCAAAAAGAAATTTATTTAATGATAGAAATATAGTTTTTGTACAAATTATATTTTGTACTGTTTAAACTAGAATAAATAAGGCAAATTAATTTTGTAATATTCTGCTTTAGACATTTTTATTTTATTTTTTTTGGTTTGACATTCAAAAGTACCTATATGGTAAATATGCTTATGTTTTATATAAATGTATAAATATAAATAATATAATACCTATATTTCTATAAATAAAATCTAAGAATCTTAGAAGTTTAAATTTTTCACTTCAATTGAAAAGTATTTCAATAAAATTATAAATTAGTTTATAAAATAAAATTTTTGATATTTTTACCATTATTTTCCAATTTTTAATTATCTATTTAGGTTCTACCAAAAATAAAATATATTTGCGGTATAATGTATGAAAGAAAGATTTGTTAATTTTTTTACAAAAAAAAAAAAAATGAATGCCAATAGCCTTGCTACAATACTGAAATACTATTGGCATTTCATTTGATTGTGATGGTGGATTTTTGCCGAGATTTTTGTGTACATTAAATTCTGGAGTTTCTAATCAATAAAATATTTAAGATAAATATAATGTATGTAAATTTAATTAAGACATATAATAAAGATTATTTTTTACAGAATTCATGATTTATTACCATAAAAAAATTTGAAACATTATTAAACTAATAATACCAACAATTTAGCTCAAATTTAGCTTAACTGAATTAACATGATGGTATGACGAAAGACATTTTTGTTTCTGTTATAATGAAAGTGAATTAGTAATGTAATATCTAAATTAGTTGAATGCATAATTTTTATTTAAATGTATAAATTTATAAAATTTTCATACAATATATGAATATTTATTCTATGATGCACTTATATTTATTTTGCTGCATAAAATGTAGGTCTCTATGATTTATGTGAATTAAAAATAAAAAAACGTTAACTTGATATATGATTTAATAAAATGAATTTTTAATGGCATTGTAGTCAAAGGATAACACATAATATATTTTACTTACAAAATATGTAATTACATAATTCTTTGTTTATCTATTTATCTATGAAATATTACATAAATCGCGATTAAAGTTTCAGATAAAAATTATGATATATATTGTATCTTTTTACGATAAAGCATGAGAGGGGAATGCATCATTGTGCCAAATATAAAAATATATATTGTGTTTAAAATTTTTTGCACTATACATTGCAGGGAAATTTACTAACTGTAGATTTCATAATATTGTTCTGAACTTCAGTTGAGTCAGAACTCTTTAAGCTGAAAACTTTGAAATTTAAGTATATAAAATGTTGTTATAACAAAGCAATATTAATCGAAAATAATATTAAAATACGAGTGAGAAAGCCTCTTAAAAATTCACAGTTTCCTTTTATAATAATAAAAAAAAAAATACAAGAAAACCCAAAATAAATTTTATAAAAATATTAAATGACTCAGCAGGGCGGATTCTTGAAATAAAATCCCAAGACTATTGAAGTAATTTTAAAAATGGAATATTTAAATCTTAAATAAAAATTAGGTTTTTTATTATTATCCAATAAAACCTAATGGAGGATAAAAATGACCTATCTCGCCTTCTTTTTAAAGTTTTCATAAAATGTTATTTTTTATTTTTTTTTTGTAAATTTGTTATGATTTAGTTTTTTTTTTTGTTTTTAATTTCCTAATAAAATAAAAAGAATATGATATAAATAAAAATAATTATGTTTTTTATTTTGATTTTAAATTTTCTACCCTGCTATATTTACGTTATGCTCTTTGCCTTATGTTGTTACGAAGAAAATCGTATCAGTAGGAACGTAAATTAGAAAAATGAACATTTTACTGTCTTGGGGTACAACCAGTGGTCGAAGTGGCAGGGTAAAAGTGGTGGGATGGTTAAAAAAAATTTAAGAGCAGGTTGAGGCTCGTGGGGGCTTCATCGCTTTTTCCTTTTTTAGTAGAAAAATGACTCATCCAAACAACTTTATTTTAATTTTACCAGCTTCAACCCTTGCGTTGCGTCTTTGTTGTTCCTTAATCATTTAATGAACTGCAAATAGAACATGTCCACTTTCTTTAACTGTTATATTTATATGTTTCTAAAAATGTTTTTCACACCATTGTGTTTCTGCCTGGTAATCTAGGAACTTTAAAGTATTGGGCTCCTGTAATGTCCTATCTTGGCTTAATGTGCTAAGTTCATTCATTCAAATGCTCTTCTCTATCCGCTTTTATATCTCCTGCTGTTCTTAAATTTTTATTTTTTTTATTTAAACAAAATTTGGAAGTTAACTAAAGATAGAGAATATTCAAAATTTGATCGGGCAAAAATTGAAATTTACGAAAACTGCGAAAATTGTAAAAAAAAAAAAACTAAATGGCCAATTAGTAACCCAAATATCTACTATTTACTATTTGAATTTTAAAAGTCTCATTTAAAATTATTTTTAATTTCTTTTTGATAAAAATTTTTAAGACTCATAAAAAAAATATTTAAAATTTAAAAAAATATGTTCCGGGATGGTTTTTTCTATCCTAAGAAGTGGTGGGATGAGTTTAGAATTATTTAGAAGTACCGGGATGGCATCCCACCCCATCCCGCCTCACTTCGAGCACTGGGTACAACATTAAAATTAACAATCTTATATTTATGACAGCTAGTCAGTGAAAGTAATTTTATTTGAACTTGAATATTTTTCAAATATTAACAACATTGTTAATGAACTTTATTATACATATTACATAGGAACTAATACTTACCAGACAATTAAAAAACAACATAAATATTTCAGTCACATTATTTAAGTTTATTTTTGTGGAATTCTACGTGTTTTAACAAAAGAGAATATTTTACTTATAAATACCTACTTCAAAAATACAAAAGAACTATAATGTAATAATAAATGTTGTAAAATTCTTTAAACACAATTAAAAACAAATTCTTATACAATTTTTTTATTTTATAATATCTTCACAATTATAACTTCAATGTTATCAAGAGGATTAAATATTATTATTATTAGTTTCGTTTTTTCATTTACTTTATTTACGGATAGTTACAATGGAATCAATCAGGAAGGATTTTTATAAAAATTCTTTTACGAATTTTTATGTTATTTACGCTTTGTAAGGAGTATGATAAAAACCAATTGTTTTCTTCGTTACATTCCTCAAAAAATTTTAGATAGAGATTTTCTTAAGGGTTAGCGAACTTTTTTATGATTTCTTGTAAATAAAAACTATAAGCGGAAGTCATTAAAAGATACAAAAATTGGAGTTTTTTTTTGAAGCAGGATTAGAATATTTTACAAACATCACATTTCTCAGTTTTTTTTTTTTTTGAAACTGGAGATATTTTAAATAGTATACCTACAACATTATAAACATTTTTTTTTGCGGCAATGAACGGATACACATTTTTTTTAACTATCTTTTTTATATACTTGTAGAGGTATAATAAAAATCTAAGATTTTTGTATGATATCAACATAAAACTATGTTTTATAAGAATTATATAAGAACAGGACCTCTCAAGCTTTTTCATTGCGTTAATGTACAGGAATTGGAACGAACTTCAACTGAAAAGTGTGATGTAAAATTTCCACAAAAAACACGAAAATAGTTTTCAAAATTTTTTTTTTGTTATTTGAGTAAAAATTTTGATTTTGTTAGAAAAATGTATATTATAACATCTTTTGGCCTTACTGTGGGACTATGTGGTGGAAACTGTGGACCAAATGCATCAGAAGTTTTGATTCAGAACCCCAAATATCTAAAATGCAATATAATTAAACAAATAAATTATTGAAATAATTTAAATTTTATTGAAACGTTTGTTGTATTTAATTGATGTAATTTTTCTAATGTAATGACCCTTCTCTGGTTATTATAATGTTTGAAGTAGCTTAGCAATAATGCTTTCTGCTTAAAATAATGTGCATTTATTAAAGGCAGCCTTAATATGTTTTAAATTTTTTTATGTGCATGCATTATATATAAAAATTATATGAGAAGTCAGCTTTAAATAATTTTATAAAACTTTTATAAACATTATTAAAGTACAAAATGTATATAGCATTCAAATGTACTTTGAATATTTAATTTAATTTCATAAAAAAAATATAGTCTATATTACATATATGTAAGTATCTAATGTAAATTAGATATAAAATATTTTATTAATTATAAAAACACTTAAAATAATATTTGCATTTATGTTAGTGCTTTCAGAAATAAAAAAAAAATTCATGAAACATTATAGATATAGGAAAAACTATGGAAGGAAAAACTTTGCAATAATGTGTGTTAAATAAAAATGTTTTGAACCAATTATGAATAGGAAATTAATTAAATGAGATGTGAATATTTTATAGTTTTTTTCTTTTATAATTGACTTTATAGTCTTTTTCATGAAAATAAAATTTTTAATGTTGTGACTAAATTTCTAGTTAAAAGGGAGAGTCCTTTATGTTTATCATTCGTTTTCCAACTAAAAAAAATTAATATTATTCATAAATTTTTCATTGCACATGTCTTAGGATTTGGGTAATTGATAAGAAGATATTAGTATACTTAGCCTAATTTATAAATATTTACTTAAATTAAATATGTAAATAAATTTAATTTTAACTTTCAAAACTATAAAATTATTAACAAAAAAAATTATTTAATTTTTTATCTTTGAGAATAACGTAGAAATATCCATAATTACTTATTTAAATGGAAAACTCAGAAACTTACTCAACTAATAGAATATTCAAAGGGATAATGTTAAGATTAAAAAAATTAATAATGGAAATAACTTTTTAATGTCTGAAAAAAAGAGGTATTTGTTGTTTACAAATTAGAAATTGATATGAATAATTAAAAATAATTTGATTCAATGAAATTGTTACGTCAAATGTTAAATAATAGATAATAATTTACTACTAAAATACTTGTATCCGCCTTGAATATGTTTTTTTTTTTTTAATTATAAAAACTATGGATTTAATCATTTTTCAATTGGGACTCTTTTCTTTATTTATTCTTTATATATTTTTCAATAACTGTGTGAACAGACTATCAATAATGTACTATTAGTTTTGACATTGGTTTACATTTTAAAATATATTGAGGTGAATAAAATTACAGGATAGAATTTCATTGCTATCTTAATAATTTATTTATTTATGTATTTGAATTAGTTTCAAGTATCTCAATAGAAAATCACAATGAACTTTAAATTCCCAATTAGAATAAGAAAATATGTAAATGAATTAATGATAACATTTGCAGAAAATTATTACATATACCTACGTATTAATTAATTTGTTTATACATACATACCTATAATATTTGCATACATTTCATACATACCTATAATATTTGCTTAAATATCCCAACACAATAATGTAAATTATAATTCATATAAAAGATCATTAATATATAGTTTACTAGAAACTTAAGATTAAGTTATTTACAGTTATGTATAGAAAAATATTAATATTCTTATAGTTTTTATGAAAATTAGTCCTTGAATGTAAATTATGTAAGTTTTTCTTTTAATTTTATTTTTTTTGTCCCCATATATACCATTTATAAAACAATAAATTTTTAGTACTTATAACATTCATAAAATATTATGAATTTTGATAAAAGCTAAAGTTAAAAAAAAAATCTCTTGAAAGAAAATTCTGAAAATCTATCTCAACAAGAAAATAATACATCTATATGTATTGATTTTACGATATGATATTCCATTTACATATGTATGATAATATTAATATACATATTATTACATAGTTTTATAATAAGTTTAATATTAAATAAATTTATTCTTAGGTGCTGATGTAGAAAATAGATTATTATTATTTCAAAGAATGGGAAAAAATGTTATTTAATTAGTTTAGTCTAGTGTTTAATTCATTATAACTTTAAAGATTTTCTAAAGTTTGGAAATGACACAAGGTATCTGAATTTATTTAATACGAAATATTAAATATTAATAAAAATTTCAAAATAAATAATATGTGTTACTTTTTGGGCTTGCATTGCATTATAAATGCTTTAAGAATTACCCGCTTCAATACTGAATCACAACAAATTAACATTACTTGGCGGTTACACGAGCTGGAAAATTCAGTTATAATCTAAACTGGTTTTTAAATCTGCAATACAAAAGAAGTTTCAAAAAAAGCTAACTCAAAGAAATGAAACTTTTACATATCTGAAAACATTAAAAGAAAAACAAAAAAAAGTCCAACAAAAAATGTTTTTAGCATATTTTACTTTTTTCTCAACTCCTTTTATTTAAAAAATTAGCTTGAAAAAATATATATTTTCCTCCCTCTCAAAATACAATTAGGTTGAAACGATTCTAATTAGATAAACTGAAAATTCTTCTGCATACTTTAACAAAAAAAAATTATGCAATTCGCAAAATAAACTTTGTCTTATTTAATTATTATTACTTCGATATTTTTGATATACAAACCTACATAATTCACAAAAATATGTTCTTACCTATCAGTCAGAAATATTCTCCGCTATTGTTATTTCAACATAATATTTCCACAATACGGATGTTCTATAAATATATAAAGATTGAAGGTGTCTATCAAAAAAGAAATTTTCAATCAAATTAAATTTGTTTTATATTGAAGGTGGAATACTATTTTTTTGAAGAAAATAAATGATGTTACGAAACATTTTAAAGGTTCTATTATATATTACATCAGTAATGTTCATATACATATGTGCTGTACATATGTACACAGATGAATATGCTTACAATTTTGTTCCCAAAATTTCTAATACCTATTTGTTCAATATTTAAAAATCTACTGCACTTCCGCTACGTCTGGATGTATGTACATTTAAGAAAACTAAATTAAAAAAAAAATTTAATAAATAAATATATGAAACATAAATTATAGAGTCAAATGTAAACAGCAATAATTTTGAATACTTTCGATCCAAAAAAATTTAATTGTTAAATTTTTTGATTTGATTATTAATAATCTCCTTGCTAAAATGAAATATAGAACTTAATATAATTTTTTTAATACTAAATCTCAACTATTCCAAAGTGTTGAAATAAATGAGATAAATGATTGCTTTTAATGAATGTTTAAAAAAAAAAAGAATTAATAAAACTCTCTTATAATTAAAATAATTAGAAAAAAAAATCTCATTAAAATAAATAAATACGTAGATAAATAATTAAAATGCATTTTATACCTCATAATGTAAGAAATTAATGAAGCAATTGAACATATTGCAATTGAACATAGAGTATTACTTACATAATTGTATTTATGTTGTACTTTATTTTTTCATTGATACATATGTTTAAATTTAGATTCGATTGCTTTGATAATTTATGTAGTATCTACATATACATATATATATTAATAATTGTGCTTTATTTTTAGAAAATAGTAAGTATATGGGAAATTTATACTGTTTAATATTGATGTTCTCAAATAATGGCTCTCCCCGTCTCGGAAGAAATACATGTGCTGGACAAAATGGACCAAACTGGTCAAAATTACACAACAAATTCGATAAAAAAAATAATTTAATTTAATAAAAATTTGGGTTTTTGTGATAAGATACTAATATCTATCTTAACTTTGGTTATGAATCAAACAAAACAAAATTTTTGAATTATTATTTGTAATAAGAACATTTTATCGATTTCGATCTTATATTTTTCCCTTTTCGTTTATTTTGTCAATTTCGTCAATTCTTTCCAGAGCTCATATTTTTTATATGATTATTTTACTTGCCAGAAATATGTTTAGTTTGTTCCCATGTTTGTTCATTATAATGTATTGATTTCATACAATTAACTTTTTTATTAAGAATAAATAGATATATTACGAAAATTTGTTCCATTAACCTTAATTTTTCTTTGCGTTATATATTAAACATATTAATGTATTATGGTATAATATTATAATTTTTTCTAATTTTAAATTTAATTTAACTTCAGTGAGATTTCTTACAATATTTTAAATTTAAAAAATACTAAAATAATTTTTCACCTCTACTGTTTTCTGAATATTTTCATCCTTCATGTAAAGAATCATGCAAGGTGAAAAGATACAGTAAATTGGCAATAAATGAAAGGAATTAATTTTGACATAAGTATTACATACATGTTAAAACAATGCATAAATTTATTATCTTTATTATCATATGAAAAAAAAAAAACATCAATTAAACCCTTAGGTTAAGTGAGATCTTAAGTTTTTCCCTTTTCTCCTTTTCAACTTTTTTAATTTGTTTTTTTTTTTTTTTTGCTTTTCATATTTACCAGTTTATAAATAATTATAATAATATTTGTATTAAAATGCTGGAACACAAATTATAATTATGTTCCAGCATTTTATAACTTCATCAAAGACAATTTTATTATTTTGACCATCAAAATATTATAATGCTCTTACAAGCTTTGTTCTTTGTAGAAAATCAAATCACATGTCACATTCTTAATGTATATGTGAAATATATGTTAATGAAAACAAAACGATAACAAAAGAGACCACCAGCTACCTAAACATAAAAATTTTATATATTAGATATTTTCAGGATTATAATTTGAATTGAGCTAAAAAATAATTGATCACGATAAGGAGTTATTGTTCAACTCATATGTCCTTTGTTTTATTTATAACTTAATATTTTCATAATGGCAAATATTATGTCGTACGTAGTAGTATCTACATAATGTTCAACATTTTATTAAGTATTTGGTTCAATTGAAATAATCAGGTTAAATCAGGTATATGAAGGTAAAATTTTGAAAAGTTCGTTCTTTAACCAAGAAAAATAATTTTGTCATGAGGATTTTTCTTTAATTGAGATATATGCATATATGCATAAATTTTCTATATAAACCGTGAAAAATGGCTGGCTTCTTGAAAAGAATTATAAGATTTTATATATAGAGGTATACATATACTCATATACAGATATAGATAGATATGCTTAACACCTATTTCCTTCATATATTTATATATGTAGTTTCTATGTGTGAGATGTATAAAAAAGAAGTTATCTGAAGCATATATTTTTTTTAAATTTATTCCAGTTTTATATGTGAATCCAACTATAAATATTAATTCTTCCAAAAAATAAAGTAAAATTTACTTTTGCCACAAAAAAAAAGAAGATATTTCCTACAAATAAAAGAAACTAATACATATAGAAAACTGATAATTTTACTGAAATCTATAGACTAAAATCCTATTATAAGATTCAATTTTTATGGTATTCGAATATGGATTTATTAACTTTTTATCAAATTCTTTTTTGAAAACTCTATTATAAAAAAAAGAAAAAATAGATTAAATTAAATTAGGTTTTTCCATTCAATTTTAAATAGAGTCAAAATGATATGATGACATTTAGACATTATAGACTTTATAATTAATAAAATTTTATGTTTTTTTATGATTTATAATATCATTGAGTACATATGTATTATATATTTTTTATTAATATCTTACTCGCAAAAGAATCAAGGCTCCGAGTATATAAAATCGAATCAGATTTACGTAGGTATATCAAATTATATCAAAAAAATATTTTAAATTAAAAAAAACATATGGGATGAAAAAATAAGTTAAATGCATATTGTTACTTTAATAATTATAATGAGAATATAAAATCTAAGAACTAACCTAGTGCCACAAATTGTATATATTTTTATAAATTTTATGGAAGTCTCATATGGATGTAAATAAACGTTTATGCTGTTTAGTTAATAATAAAAATGTATAATTGAATATCAAACTAAAAATAAAAAGACTATGCAAAAATAATGTTTTCTAATATTAAAAAAGAAATAATTTTATGAGATAAATTAATTGCTATGGGTGTGTACATTGTCACATGTACATATATGTCATATAATATTTCCTTTTATGCAAAAATAAAAAATATAAAATTCAGCACAACGGATAAAAAGTATTTTCATTTCCTTTAAAAGATATTTTATTTTCTTTTTGCTCATGAAATTTCCGTGGCCACTTTTTATTCCAAAAATGAAAATTATTGTTTTTATTCTAAAAGAGTGTTTCTGTAATTTAGAAAAAAAAATTTTTTTTTGGTATTATTTTTAAATTTTTGAGTACAATTTTTCGATTCATGTAAAATATACCTATTAGAAATTTTGAGATTTTTAAAAGATAAGAAAAACCAATTTTTTAGGAGCCTGAGAGTGGAGCTTTATGTAGTATATATTAAAGTATATTCTCCTTGAACGTCAACTGCATTCTTAATTTAACGTACTAAATTTGTTTTACATATATTTTTAGTGCATTTTGTCGTTTAAAAAACCTCAAATTTTTATGGAATTCAATAAATTCTTTTTCTTATAATTAATTTTTAATTCGCTTGTTTCAAACAATCAAACATTTCATTATATAACATTACTGAGAGTTTGTAAATGGGTGCAAAATTTTCACAATAAAAGTCAGTTTCAAGTTTCTGAATTAAATAAAATACATATAGGTAAAATTTAAAAAAAGAAAAGAAATAAAATTAGAACTAAATAAAAAAAAAACCAAAAGCATTAAATATCTTCAAACGAATCAAATTGGGTTAAGTGAAAATGATTCCCATTTCCTAAATGATAACCTTTTCGTTACCATAACGATAAACTGAAACCTTATTCTTTGAATAAATCTATATATTTTAAATATTGTTAGATATATTATATCACTTGATAGAAACGTATTACTACTGTTGATAAAGATGTACACAAGTGAAAGACATTTAGCTATAGGCTAATAAAACAATTATTACATCATATAAATTTTGTTTCAGTTATAATTGAAATTTATAAGCCTAAATACAATCATGTATATCTTTTACATAATATTTACTTTATTATATGTAATATGTATGTAATAATTTCTAAGAATCTATGAAAAATGTATTAATATTATACGGGTAATGAAAAGAAAATATGTAAAAGTGCTAAAAAATCTTTAACTTTAGGTTAATTGAATATTGTGAAAAAGTGTATTATGCGGTATTAATGAAAAAAGGTATGAAAAGGTGCGCGGGAATAGATTTCACATGCTTTCGGTTCGTCTCTTAGCACCTACATCTTTGAAAAATAGAAGCGTTTCTCTGTACATATATATAGTTTACAATTATTTCCGTCAAAAGATTTTTATCTCTATTTTAGATTTATTTTTAATTGAGACGATTATAAGTGTCTGGTTAGAACATTAAAAAAAATGAATGAATGCAACAATAAAATAATATATGCTTTATAAGTTTTCATAATTTCGTTTAATGTTGTGTTCAAAGATTATATAGTATTGAGATCAAAGCGAACAGCTAATTAATAGTGACAATACGTCTGTGTTTATGGAAGGGGTTAAAAATATGAATCTTGTTCATTAAAATAATATTCAAGGGGAATATGAACCTTTCTAATTGAAGAAAACAGAACTTAAGAATTAAAAAAAAAACATTAAAAATTTATCTGAAGGCAAGATTTAAAGAAAAAAAAAGGATTTGAAAAAAAACAAAAGGATCAAGAACTGGAAAATTCTATTTCACGACAACCTATAATACAGAGCTAAAAAAATTAATCATTCTAAATTTTGTTTTACATATTTTCTTATGCTGGACATTATAATCAATATGCACAGGCCCGGCTCGTGGTTTTTTTTGTGTGTGTGCAAGGAATGATTGGCGCCTTTGAAAAAGTTTTCAATTAGATACTCAAAGGCTACAAAAAGCAAACATTAGCTAAATTCCATTTTTCTTGCCCGATAGTTGATCTGAAGTAATTTTTGATCGGTTTTAATTTTGGAAAAATTCTCTCACCTTTAGCAACTGAAACGAGTAAAGTTAGTAATACCACGAAGTAAGCATAAATAACAGAAATTCATTCCATACAAAAAATTCATATTAAAAAAACTAAACAAAAAATGTCGGTCTATATGAAATCACTATCCCAATTCTCGGTAATATGCTGTTCGCATTAGGAGAATATTTGTGGAATATGCTGTTTTCCGGAATATTTCAGGAATTTAAACTGGATTTTTCATATAAAAAATATTCCGGAATTTGTATATTCCACTTTTATATTCCAGTTTGTCAGGTTTGGAATTCTACATTTATAGTTACTTTCACTCACTTTATAAAATTTTGTTATAGGTGGCAACAATTTTTTTTTGTCAAATTCGAGTCAAAATGAAGAAAAAACAAAATAAAATTGATAAAAAGCGAGATAAAAAGTCAAAATTTTTAACAACAAACATTTTTTCTCTTTCTCAATTGTTTTTTATACATCATCAAATTCCAGTTCTCATCAAATATTGTAATGCGAACGGCAATTTGTTTTCCGGAATCTAAGTGGAATTTAAATTATGATGCGAACAAGGCATAATGGGATAGTGATTTCATTTTTTGATTTCATATTTTTTGTTGAATTTTTTTAATTTAATTTTTTTGTATGGAATGAATTTCTTATATTTATACTTCCTTTATGGTAATACCCTTAAATCAGTGCATTTGGAAAGAGTTCTTCAACATTATTGTTATAAATCCAGTTTAAAATGTTTTCTGGATTAATATCATTTTCAATTTTGCGAGACAACATTTCAGATAATTTTGTAGTTCGTTTGCTCCAAAAATCAAAATCTCAAAAAAAATTTGTATACATTTAAAAAAAAAAAATTATTTTTGTTGAAATTTAAATTTCATATTGGCTTGTAGGCGCCTTTTCATTAATGGCGCCTATGGCGCCTGCGTGCAGTGCACAGTTCGCACACGCCTCGAGCCGGGCCTGAATATGCATATTCAGTTGTAAACATTAAATATATATACAAATAGAAGCATATTCATACAAACATACTATTTTAGAACTTTTGAGTTTTAATTAATTTTCTTTGAAAGTAAATGGATTAGGATCTTAAGATTTATATGAAATAATATAATTTAATAAATTTTAAACTTAAAAACGAAAATGATAATAAATGACTTATGTTATAGTTCAGGAATAAATATTTTTTTCTGTCAAAAATTACTTGATATTATATGTACGGTAAATGTTTCACATTTATCTAGACAATAGATAATATATATAATAATTTCAATATATAGAATTAAAAAAATATAAGATATAATGTTAATATACACTTTATTCAATTTAATTTTTGAAAATAAATATCGTAATCATATCATAATTCCAATGAGGTTTTATGTTAAGGTTTCTCTGAATACAGATCTTATTTCAATACGCTAAGAGTTCGAACCCGAAAAAAAGGTAAAAAAAAAAAAAAATAAATAGTAGTATACCAACAACATCATCCATTGATTGAATTACTCCTTGGGCAGATAATAAATATTGGTGATATTTTCGATTCCTTTACAACAAGAAATTGTTTTTACAATAGTAACATCAGTATGGCTTTTTACACACATTTATCTTGTAATTTATATTAAATTTTGTTTCCATCTATTGCCTATGAATTCAATCTATTGCTAATTTTCTTTTTATTATGGATTTACTTCATCAATAAAATCGTTTTTCTTTACAAAGCTGAAAGAAAAAAAAAATATAAAATGTGAAAAGATATGAAATTTTATTAGTTTTTAAACAAAGCTTTTAAGTTTTGATTGATATTTTGTTGAATTAAAGACAATTGTTGTTATTTATGCCTTGTTTATAGCTAATTGATCTATCTGAAAAAATGGTACTATAAAAACCGATTTTCTATGTTATTATTCTATCTATATTTAAGCAAATTTACTGAAAATGAAGATATTAATTTTATCTATTTTTCGTAAAAAAATTTTTTAAAAATATTTTCAAATAATTAAGAAAATTGAATTTATTTTTTTTATGCTATCTGAAAAATTTCATTACTTCACAAAATTATTTTTAAGCTTCGTTTTCATTACGTTTCCTATCTGAATTTTTTTTCAGATAACTTTAAAAAAGGAAATCAAATGTAATTTTAATTTCAAAAAAAAAAAATTATATTTTTTAAATTAAAAAAAATTAAAGTTAAACTTTCTAAATAAAAAAAAAGATGAGCAGTTGATTTTTTGCTTTCAGGTAAGATTAGCTGTGAATAGGTTTTCGGAACATTCCTCCAAAAATTACTTTACGGTGGTAGCTATAAACAAAGCATTAGGGACGATTTCTTTCACACGAAAAAAAAACAAAATAATAAAAAAATAAAAAAAAAAATTCTAAATTAACTATTAAACTTAATTAAATAAAAAATTTTTTAGGTTGCACTATTTTTTTTTTTTTTTATTATTTTAAGTTAAATTTCTTCCTTTTTTTTTGTCATTTTAATGCAACAGAAAAGTCTATATATAATTGAAACTATATACAAGTATATAAAAAGAAATGGTTTTTTATTTGAGATACAAATATTTGCAAAAAAAAATCTTGCTACAATTTCATTATGAGCATATAATATGTAATTTTTTTCAATAAATGGCGAAAAAAAAGGATACTTGCGCCAAATTCAGGATCGTTAAATTTAATCAAAAAATACATTAATGCGGCGATATACTTAGGTATAGGTGTCATTATAAAATATATATAGATGGGTAATATATTTATATTTTCTAATTACATTTATTATCAAAGTGTGGGATGAATATTTTTTTGCCCTTTTTTTTTTTACTTTGTACATAGCTTTTCGTTGTATAAACTATTTTTATGGTACATTTATTTTTAACGAATTCATATTTTGCATTTCTGAGTGTTTGTTTCACAAAATAGAATAAATATCATTTCAATTCTTAGTATTTTGAGTCTAAATGCAGAAAGCTGGTTGCATCCTAACTATATGTATTGTAAGGTACCCTGCTTTACATTCATTCGAAATCTTCAAGGAATTAATAATTAATATTAAACTTTGAAAAGAACAATTTCTAGAAAGACTTTAAAATACATTTACTATGGACTTACTAAATTTTCTAAATTTTTTTAGAAAGTCTATTGTGATGAAAGATATTCTCTAAGCTTGATTGATAATTTCAAGCTATTTGTATAAGGATATTAAAATGCTTATTTGAAACAAAAAAAATTGTCCTTAAAATATGGATTGTAATAATTCCTTTCACACGATATCATTAAGCATTAGTAAAAGATAAAATTACATTACACCAGGTACAAACAAAAAAAAAAAAGCCAATAAAAACCTTGAGAAAAAATAATATTATAATGTCAGATGCAATTTTTTTTTCCCATATCTTTTCTTGGAATATACCGACATATGTATTTAGATATTATGGAAAATATATTTCAGGACACAGATAAAAAATTTCTATTGTTTGGTTTTTTGGCATTTATTGCAACTAATTTTATGAAATTTAATTTTTCCAGCTGTGAGATAAAACACAGAACTTACTGAAAAATTGGATTTTTTTAAAATCTGTTTAAAACAAGTATAAAATTTCAAGCCAATTTATACATGACTAATGCTAAACATTTAATGTCGCAAATCTATAAAAAAAAATTTTAAGGGAGAATTCCAAATATAATGAAATAAGTTAATAAGAAATAAGAACCTTGAAAATTTTATGTTGCAATAATTATCAATGCAATAATCATATGTACAGCAAGCTCACTTTACATACATGTACATTGGCTACAAAGAGTGGTACAATTCAAAAAATTACATAATTTAATTTTAAATACAATTATCGAATAATAAACTCATCTTTAAGAACTCATGAGGGTTTATAACATACATTTCTCTGAAATAGCTATAATTGCATAATATACTGGCTTAACCTTTATTTTAATTGACTATTTTGAGTTGTGAGACTTTTTTAATCGATGTTTTCAATATTCATATACACGATATTAATGAATTTAAACTAAATTAACAGGAACTTAAAGTTAAAGAATAAATTCATATTATTTTTATTTTGCTTTCAAACATTTTTTTAGTGTTATACATAGCAAATGGTTTACAATGTCTTAAAGAACAAATTAAATTTTATGTGGTGCTTTTTTTTGACTAACTTATATTATACATCATACAAACCATCTACATAATGTTATTAAAAACAACGTATAATTTTTTGGAGCTGAAAGAAAAGTGAATACATAAACATTCTTTATAACCGAAAGCAATGTATAAGCTCAGTTCATTCAATTGAGCATAAGCATAATATTTGGTATAGCTAAAAGCAAAATTAGATCTAAAAGAATTTTACAAGAGCATTTGTTTTAACACAATTAGGATGAGTCGGAAAATAAAAAAGAAAAGAACAACTAAATTTATTAAATGGATAATCGATTTAATTGCATGAACATCAAATATTTAAGATTATTCCTTATATATAGATATACATGATACAATAAGTAGACATGTTTATACACTAACATAAATTTATATATAATACAATATGTACATTATTGTATTATTTATTATTTTTATTGAATTTATATCAAATTTAATTTTTCTAATGTTAAAATTTAATTATATGAAAACATGAAAAATTATATAAGTACAAACAGTTTAACCTAACTATAAAATATGTACTTTAAATTTAGTTTTTTTTCTCCTTTTTTTATATTTCATTTTATTAGAAAGAAAATGGAAAATTTTTTGTATAAAAAAAATATTACATTCATCTGGAATTCAGTGTTGAAAAGCCGATAGAATTATTCATAATATTTTTAAAATATTTTCATAATATACAGAGTGGTTAATATAAAATAGGTCTTATGAATAAAATATATTGTTGGCAAGCATTCAGAGAAGACCAATTTCAGACTATATATTGAAAGATAGTATTCGAAATAAGATAATGTACTTTTAAATATATTATTTGTTGAAATTAGTTATGCCAAGAATTAATTTAAGTGGAACGATCAAGAATATGTGTTAAAGCCAATGTGTACTTCGAATCCAATTCACCATTGTAAGGTAACAATAATTACCCTCAAAATTTTAAAACTAAATTCTAATCTACATTAGACTTTTGTTTTTATTTCATTAGTAACAAATTTACTGGTACTTCAAATAACACAATTCATATAAATGCCATCTAATTTGCTATGAATAACTTTGTAAACAACTTATACATTATATGTAATATGTTATGTCAATAAAAGTATTAGAAAAGGGTGTAATGCTCTTATAAATTTCGTTAAAATTGAAGTCTATCTCTATATTCTGTAAAAAAAAAAAAAAAACATTCTCTAAGAACATAAAATATATGTCGAAAATTAAGTACCTAAAAATTATTGAAAGTGAATATTTGGAATAATAAAAAAAAAAAAAATTATAAAGTCATGTTGTGAAACTTGAATGGAATCTTTAATAAATTTATATAAAAATTAAATTTACGGCATATTTACATTTATATATACATTATACATAAATATGTAAAATATCTGCTCTTGTAGGGTAAGAAACCGGGTCCAGATCTAGTTCGAAGAAGTCAGTTAACGACTTTGTTTCAGCTTAGATTCTTTAATAAATGTATTTTTCTGTTTGAATTTAAAATCAAGGTTCACGAAGTTTTTGATAGATTTTAATGAAAAAACTCCGTAAGTAAACAATATTTTTTACAAATATTTTTCTAATTTTATATAATAAAATTTACCTAATATTTAAATATTTTAGTGTATCTACATCATCTCTTACAGATTATTTTTGAGAAGATTTTCAAAATATTGATTTATTAGGTCAAATCAGGGAATAACGAAAATATTGCCCTATCCTACGCTACAAGATAGCTAGACTATAAAATGAAAAATAAAAAACGATAATGTTTACTTTTTTTTTTAGAAAAGTGAAGAAAACTGACGAATAATAATTTTTAACGATTATTGTTAAACCTACCAATAGTGGCAAAAGTTTAGTGAAATTAATGCGTAATAAAAATAAAATTAAATTGAATTGATACATATATTTTTTTCAATACGAACAGTTCCACGTACCTCTCAGAATTGGTTAACGTGCCCCCAAGGGGTCCATGGACCCCAGGTTGGGAATCTCTGATCTACATCATCTCTTACAGATTATTTTTGAGTAGATTTTCAAAATATTGATTTATTAGGTCAAATCAGGGAATAACGAAAATATTGCCCTAACCTACGCTACAAGATAGCTAGACTATAAAATGAAAAATAAAAAACGATAATGTTTACTTTTTTTTTTTAGAAAAGTGAAGAAAACTGACGAATAATAATTTTTAACGATTATTGTTAAACCTACCAATAGTGGCAAAAGTTTAGTGAAATTAATGCGTAATAAAAATAAAATTAAATTGAATTGATATTTTTATTTTAATACGAAAATCATTTGACTGATTTAATTGATTTAAATTAGGACTCGGAAAATGTACATAAAGTTACAATAATTATTAAATAATAATCTCTTTTTTTTTTGTTCGGTGGAAAAAAAACTTTCTTTTCATAAAAATAAAATATGATGAAAATATAATGTTCCCATTTTTGTCCAGTTTTTCATATATTGATTTTGGTATTTTAATTTTTATTTTTTTTTTTCACATGATGAACGCAATTTTTGTGAAACTTTTTTGATATGACAAAAAAATTCATTTATTTTAATTAAGATTCAATTAATTTTTTTTTGTTGTTTAAATTGATTCTTTATAGTCATTTGTTCAATTATAAATTGCATTTATTGGGCCATTTATTTTCATTTCTTTTGAAATTAATTTAAATATTAAATTATGTAAGTAATTAAATCAAATGTTTCGATATGAAAGTAAGAAATGAATAAAAATCAAGAATTTTTTTTTGTTATTTATTTTTATAGAATTTATGTTTATGAACCATAATGCAAAAATTTTTTGTTAACACATAAAACTTAAATATAAATGTACAAGATTTGGAATGTACCACAGAGAAATATACTTATTACACACAGAGTGTCAATTTCATACAACTTTTTTAGTATGACAAATAACAACTGTCTTTCAGCTCCATTTGATAGTATTTGTAAAAATGCGCGTAAAGTTAAACAAAATCTATGCAATACTATCCACCAGTTATTTCGTACTTAAAAAAGTTGCAGGAAATTATTCGTCTGTGTATACTATATTTCTCTGTGAATGTACATATTTCAATTTACCCATTACTTAATTGTTATAGTCCTTTTTTGTCGAATTTAAAAAGTTTCTAGCTCTTATATGGGGATGGAATATTATTTATTTAATGAATATTTGATTATTTATTTTTTACACAATTGAAATATATAATCTTATATTCTTTCACTGAGCTTCTTTATTTTTTATAGTTATGCATAAGAAATTTGTCTTGAAATCAAGGTTGTTTATCACAAACAGAGAGTTGAACCGATATTTATTTCGGTTCGGTTATGGTTTCGTTCCTAAACTTTTTTTGTGTTCCGGTTACGTTTCGGTTTAGTATTTTTTTTTTCGTTCCGGTTACGGTTACGGTTTCGGTTACGGTTACACTTATATTTTTAAAAACTGTCAAAAATGCAGTAGGTTAACTTAATCTAAAGCGACATAAAATAAATTGCCTTTATGTCATATTGTCATCTTAGGTTTTTCGTGGACGGATTCTTTGGGTTTTCTTATGTTAAGTACACAAAATACATACATTACATTATTTTACAATATTTACAAATATGTAAAAGAGGTAATTTAAATAGTAATTTGTACCTCCAAAATTTTCCATGTAAAGTTTACTTATTTCAGAAAAAAATCCTTTTTGTTTCCCTTACACATATGAAAACCCCAAAGAAAAACAAAATCCTAGAGGCACAACTACTTTCTATTTTAAATGAATTCAGATACAAATATTACTTTTAAAATAAAGAACAAAAAGGACTTGAAATAAATTTATTTGGGATTTAATCTAAACTTAGTTAGGCTCAACACTATACATACATATACGAACATTATGTATTTTCACTTGTCAAATTCTAAAATATTACAAAAATACGTTTAACATATTTCTTGGATATAAAGAAATCTTCAAATGCAAGCAAATTTTTTCTTTTATAAAATAACTAAAAGAACGAAAAAAAAACCGAAAAATATTTCGTTCCGGTTTCAGTTACGGTTTTTCATTTTTACTATATATCAGTTCGGTTACGGTTTGGCATAAAATTTCGGTTTTTTCCGGTTTTCGGTTTTCGGTTCAGTTCCGGTTCAAGTCTCTGATCACAAATACATGATATATTTATTAAAAGCCTGATACAAATTATCGATTTCAGAAATTGAGGTTTTCTTATTATTTATTGTATTTTGTAAATGCATCTGCACTATTTGATATGGACTACGCCGTACGGCGCTATGATGTCCTTCCAGAAATCAAAGAAAAACGACAAGGCATTTTAAAGTTCTTTTTTTTCTCAAATTATCCAAAGAATATTATTTCAAATAGCTTCTGAAATTACTTTCGATTACAATTTTCTTTTTTTTTTAATGGGAATTTTATTTTTTCAGTTGAGTTGCTTTATTTGCGGAAAAGTTTCAATTTTAATACCTCGAGTTGTATTTTTTATTCATTTATTCATTTGGAAGAACAATGTAACAATATTGTCTTTTGTAGCTGGTAAAAATATTATTGGTTGAAATGAAATTATACTATTTTTCTTTTTTTTAAATTTCAATAATAAGCACTCTTTTTCTTTAGTAAGAAAATTAGCAAAAATTATTAAATGAAGTGAAATGAAAAATTTGGTAAAGCAAAAATGTATAATAATTTATTAAATCAGGTGTAAAATAATTTTCAATTTTCACCATGAGTTGACAATTTATTAATCTGAATGCAAATTGCAAATGAGGAAATATAAAAAAAAACACATTAAGTCAGTTATATTCGATTTGACTGATTAACCCTTTCTAGCCAACTTAGATTGTATTATTCGATCATATATTGTAGTTAGAAATGCTCCATGAAACGATAAATTTAGATAAGAATATAAATTTTTTACTAATAAAGGCAAACAAATAGTTATACAAATAAAAAATAATACTATTGAAATTTCGATAGGAATATACAATGAACATTCTTATTAAAATTATTATTTTGGTGCATATTCTTTTCCTTCGGTTTCAAAGAGTTAAAAACACATTAAAATTGTATTGCTTGGACTTTTAATCATAAAGAAAATTAAAAAAAAAATTTATATTTTTTTTTTTAAATATTGTACTTAAAATAATGACACCAAACGGAAGCATATTGTTTCTTTAACATAGCGCGACCAGCCAATTTTGTTTGTAAAAAGAAGTTGGAAATATTGTTAATGAAATATGTACTGTGCATCAGACAAAAAAATATCCTTTAATTTTAATATGCATAAAATATGTTATGTGTAAAAAATATAATTTTTAAAATAAAAATCATAAAGTCTATTGACATTATGACCATTATTTCTAAAATTTAAACCATTTCCTTTTTGTATTTCATCCAAAATTTTTAAATTTTATCTTTAAATGAAATAAAATGGGAGTAAACTTAGAAATTTGTCCATGACCCAGTTTAGTTTGTTTGTTTTCATATACTTATTTTATTTTAAAATTTTTTATTTTAAATTCAATATAAAATTTATATATACTTTGGGTTTGTAAGTTCGAGTCATTGATTTTAAAAATATCAAGTTATGTATTTTTCTTTAATCATTCCAGGTACTTTGTGAAGACTTTGTTGTTTTTTATAAAAATCATCCTTACTAAAGCGATCATTGCAAGAATTATCATATCAATCCTAAAATCCAAAAAGAACACAAATTAAGTTCCAGAAAAAAAGAATGAAGTTAATTGGAATGATAAAAAAGTCAATTTGCAAAGATGTAAAAATTTAGGATGTTAAATATACTATGTGTACTCATTAATATACGTAATCATTGTAGTTTCAAGTAACAAAAGTTAGTAACAAGAAGGAATTAGAACAAGACCAAAATCCATAAACCAGAAGTTTCTTTAATCAGAAGTGACTTTGCAAAAGTAATTGATACATAATTATGTTGTAAGCACAGTTAAATTAAACGATGGAAAATTAGATGTACGAAATAATTGACCAATAAATTGACCATTAAATTTTGATCGCTTTCACTGGTTTGAATCTATACAAAAAAAATTTTAAGTTGCATTATAAAATAAAGAAATTTTTGAAAATCATAATGCATGTCTAATAAAATTATCGTAAAGTTAAAATGAAAATAACAAAAAAAAAGAAGCAATTATGTGGATTGAATTCTGATAAGATAAATTACTCAGTAGATGAACTGATAAGATAAAATTCTCCATATATAAAATGCTTCAATTTTCGCATCCAATTCCGTCAACTTGTAGGTAGTCATCAATTTTAATATAACTCTATGGAAGTTAAGAAACGACGATTTTATTTAATTTAAATTTTTTGGATATGGATAATATTGATAATTGTAAATGTAATGTATGTATATGTAGCATTTGAGTCTGTGTAAAGTTGTTGGTAACATTTCGATTATTTTTCTTAAGAACAAAAATTTTTCATTGAACTGAGGTTAAATGTTATGGAAAAAGAGACATTTATTTAATGTAACTAACATCAAGATTAAAACATACAAAAAGATGTGTACAATAACATTATTGTTAACAACAAAAACGAACAAGCGAATTATTTTGACCCAACTTTTTTTTTGGAAGAATCACCTTAATGCATATTTTTAGATTTAAGTTCATAACTATTTGTTCTAAAGAATTCTTTCATTTGTTGTACACAAAAAAATTACATGGGCGGAATAGCATACATACATTATGTATCATAATGTTCATGCATTCTATATAAGTTTATAAGTTTATATTGTACATATGTATAGTCTTTGCTTAAAACTTTAAAATTAAATTTATGATTTAAAAAATTAAAAAAAAAAATCACAAACAAAGCAAAGATAAAAATAGATAAAAATGTAGAATTTAAGCTCTAACATTATCTTCATATTATTATTATAATAATAACTTTATTTTAAGAAGTACAGATAGTTTTATTTTTTAAGTATAGTTTAAAAAAATATAATTATTAATTAAACAGTCTTGTTTTACAAAAAAAAAAATGTATGTAATTAAAAAATTACCAAATTGACTTTATATAGAAAACGTAACTTCCTAAGCCAAAGAATATGATAAATTATTAAAAGTATAATCCGAATTTTGTTTAGACTAGTGCGGATGAATGGTTATTATAAGCTTATAGCGTTATTTGATGAAGTTTTATATATATAAAAAATAAAAAAAAAAGGTATGAAGTCACTGTAAAATGTTTTTATTACTGATCTTGAATCATATATTTATAAATAAATGTATCTTAAATTTTTAAGTCAATTTATTGTTGTGTTGTGTATATTCTTTGTTGTTACGAAAGAAAAATTAACAATTCCCCAGAGCTAGAAATGAAAGCCAACTACTTTTAATGGTAATAATTTCAATTTTCAAATATAATAAATTTTTTATTCGCCCAATCGCTCTTATAATATAAATATCCTTTAAAATAATTAACAGCTAGAAAGTAAAATAATGTCCTTGAACTAAAATTTTATTTTCTATAGTTTGTTTTCATCCATTCGTTTAACATCAAATTGTGATAATTGTTAAAGTTAAATATAGTTTTAAATAAAAGTTTTAATGTTCCATTCATTTGATAAAATAATTCTAATGAGATACTGTACAGTTAAAATTTTATGCTTAACGTGATGTTGAATTATGTGTGGATAACTTTAAATGTAATTAAAAAAAAAAAACTAGAAAACATTTTTTTTTTTGCTAAAATTTATAACAAAAAAAAGTATTTTCAAGGAAGTCAATGTGAGTGGAAAATTTAACATCCCTGTTTTCAAAGTGTCATCATTTATCTTTATATTCATTTAAAAAATTAAATAATCATTATGTATTAGAAACAAGTACACGCTTCTTTTAGAAAAAATTTAATACAAGTAGTGTGATGATGTATGTAAAGTATAAGATATATGTTTATGTATGATGCTTAAGGTTTAAAGTTAAAAAAAAAAAAAAAAATTTATATTGTTGCAACCTATTCTCATTTCAAATTTAAGACACCACGACTAAAAAAGCTTCATAAAAATTATTTCCAATTATAACTATACGTATATTATATAGGCTTGTACACCAAATCATAACTTCTCAGGTTGTAAAACAAATTCTTTTTTTTTTTATTTAAATCTAAAATTATTCAATTACTTATGTATATATGTGTATATATAAAAATAAAAATAAAAAATGAAACACAAAATTTAATTTTGACAATAAAATTTATACGACAAAAATATCGTAAAAAAGAAAAATTAAAATTACAGGACAACTGACCATAAAATGAAAATTTTCAAAGAGAACCTATTGCAATTTGAAATTACTTTTTAATGTCAGTTTAATTTGATAACAAAGATCTTTTTGTTCTTGAAAAAGAAAGATCTAATTAAATTTATAGAAAAATGGACTTCTGTATTGTTGTACATGATTCAGGTAAGTAATAATAGTGCACTATATTTTTTACAAACTAAGAAATTATGAATATTTTTTTTTGAATTTTCAAAGAATTATTAATTTATGTGCTTCAGGATAATGTTGTTAAGGTGAAAATAAATAGTAAAAAATTCAATTGATTGAGATTTAATAAGATTTAATTAAATTTATAGTGAAATGGACTTCTGTATTATTGCCTACATGATTCAGATATAATAGTCCACTATATTTTTTGCAATCTTAAAAATTATTATTATTTTTTTCTTTGAATTTTCAAAGAATTATTAATTTATGCTTCAGGATAATGTTGTCAAGATGAAAATAAACAGAAAAAAATTCAATTGATTGAGATTTATAAGTTTTAATTAAATTTATATAGTGAAATGGACTTCTGAATTGTTGTACATGATTCAGTTCAGATAATAGCGCACTATATTTTTTGCAAACTGGAAATTTTATTTTCTTTTTGAATTTTCAAAGAATCATTAATTTATTCTTCAGGATAATGTTGTTAAGGTGAAAATAAATAGTAAAAAATTCAATTGATTGAGATAATTAATAAGATTTAATTAAATTTATAGAGAAATGGACTTCTCTATTCTTTTGTACATGATTCAGATAATAGCGCACTATATTTTTTGAAAACTTAGAAATTATTAGTATTTTTTTTTATTTTCAAAGAATTATTAATTTATGTTCCAGGATAATGTTGTAAAGATGAAAGTAAATAATAAAAAAAATTCAATTGATAGAAATTTAATTTAAGAACTTTCTATTTATTTTGATGTGATATAAATTTTATTCATAATAATATATACATATAAATATTTATTAACATATTCTGATTCGAATATATGTATTTCAAAATGTTTTAACTAGAAATAAAAAAAAATAGTAAAAAATTATAATTTCAACTAGGCTTATCCAACTATATATAAAGTAATCTATAACTGAAATATTTTTGAAGATTTATAAAGGTGTTAATATCAAAAATGATCTGAAAACAGATCCCAAACTATAAAAAATAAAATTAAAAATAAAGTTTAACTATCTAATAATAAAAATGCCTTATGCTTTTTATTGCTTTTTTGTAGATATTCTTCTTAATTTTAAAATATATACGTAAGATAAAATTTACATTTTTTTTTCAACATCTTTGTGCTAAAAAATTCAATTTTTATTTTTTTTGTCATATACCAATAATAATGTTTTATTATTGGTTGCTTTGCTTCTATAGAGAAAAGTATAAACCTTAATTAAACTTAGAACAAGAAAAGGAAGTCTCATTAAGAACACTCAGCAATAAATATAATATGTGTAATGAGAAGAATATGTAGTCAAAGTTTTTGTTCAAATTACAGTGACTATATTCTATTATGAGTTCTTAAAAATATCTTGTAGATGAGTTACAAATGGAAGGTAGTATGCGAAAAAGTTAATAATTTTCAGTTCAAGAAACTTTTCATATATAACACATTTAAAATTATACGATAAAAATGTTTTTTGAATTAGAATTTGAAGTCCACCGTTGAATTAATCTGACAATCTTAATTTTACTGCATTTACTACTTAATTTGAATAAAAGATTTGGATTCGTTCGTTTAAGAATTATATCTATTAAGGTTTTTAATATTTGTCTCAACCTCTCAACTGAGATGAAGACTTGTTTTTGTCTCTTTTTTACCATTAGATTTACCTATACCATCTGTGTAAAGCAAGGCTTATGGATAGGGAAAATATAATCTAGAGATTGTACACTATTTATATTTTTGTTATTGACACAGAGTTATAGCTTTCTTTCTACTGAGAAATTTTTAAAATTAAATTTAAATGTTGTTCATGGTTAAGTTAATAATATCTTCTTAAACATTTAAGCACATATATTTAAATTTATGTAATCAAAAAATTTCCATTATAGGTATTCATTCATAAATGTGTATTAATAAGTTTAGAAAAAAAAATAATCATTGGTAAAACATCTTCCTTTTTTTCAACTTAACAACTGTTTTGACATTCTACTCAGATTACATTTATAAGTAATTTAATTTCAATATCAAAACAGATAATTTTCTTTCCCTTAAAATAAATGAATTTTTTATATTCTGTAGAATAACAAGTGGAAAATTATTATTTTATAGTAAAAAATTGGTAAATTTTTTTCCACTTATAAATCTAACCCTATATAATTTTTTTTTATGATGATATTTGATATTGGATCATTACAACGTGCTGACATAAATATTTATTTTATTTTTATTTGAAATTCAAGAAAAGTAAAACTCCAATATCCTTTATCTTACATGTGAATATATGGTTTTAAGATAATTTTCTTTAAGCAATAAAAAAAAAAAATTTCTGATCAAATTATTTCCGCCAGAATAACACTTGCTTTCGTTGAAGAAAAATCATAATATGAATCTTCAAAGGGTAGGCATAAAAAGTTTTAGGTTTTTCATTACTCTGATAACAAATTTAAATGAATGAAATTTGTGAAACGTTGAGAAAAGGATAAAAAAATTGTTAAATGCATAATTGAATATGCATTATAATGTAAAAACATCTTACAAAAGCAAAAAAAATGTGTATAAAATATTCAAGATTTACTCCAAGATCCTCTCAAAGCAAATATAAATATTATCTGAATTCCAAATCCTGCTCCAGACTTCATTCAATCTTTTGTCCAACAGTTAACTTCTACCTAACACGAGTTTTTGGTGATTTATATTAAACTTCAATTAAAAGTGCATTGAAGAGAGGTTAGCTTATTACTTTAAAAAAAAATAATAACTTTCCTAGCAACGTTACTCGTTATGTATATAATTTTGGTTGTAAAATATGTTAAAGATAGAATCATAAAGTTTATTTTACGATTGGGCAAAATGTTAACGAAAAAGCAAAAAGGTTTTCCTGAAAAAAAAAAAAATATGTTTTCTCAGTTTTTCTGTATATGTACTTATTTTATACATATATTTTTGTATAAAGCCAAAGAAATGCAGTTGCATATCAAGCATGTAATCGGCGAAAAAAAAAAATGGAAAAATATCTATCTATACATAATGTAATGTTAACTTTATTTCTTTCTTAGATGTGGAAGATAATAAAATTTTAAATATATATTCAGATTATGTATATACTTATGTTTTGCATACAAGGATGTTATCATAATCATAAAAAAAAATAACTTACAGAAGTTAAATTTATTATATGTTTTCAGTTTGATAACTGATTTTATGATCTCTTAACACCACAAGGTAAATGAAGCTGAAAATTTTGATTGATTAATATGTTGATGTACACATATGTAGTATATCGAAGTGATTATTTATTAGAAGAATAAAATTTGTGGAATCTTAAATTTGAATTATTTTTTTAAAATAATGTGCCGAATTATTTTTTGTAAGACTACAGAGCTTAGAGGAATTCTCTACTTCTAAAAATATTCGATTGTGCATGCTTTCAAACTTTATTTTTTATTATATTCTATTACGGAAACTATTTAAAAGCCTTAGATAAATTAAGCTAAGGCTCATGTTTTATAAATAAAAAAAATAAAATTTCGAAAATCAAAACAAAGTAAAAAGCTTAACCGGAAGCTTGTCTTCTAAATTATGCTGATTTGTTTTTAAGACTTTTGCTAATGATTCAATATTATCTTCGATTAATGAAGATAATTACCCAAAACTCCAATCTGAATTGAAAATTTAACTCAAAATCTTTGATTCTTATAAAGGTTATATTTGTGACATGACGAGGAAAAAAAAAAATTTTATTTTGAAAAAAAAAAAAATAAAATGAAAAGAAACTTTACTTTCACTTGTTCCAAACATCACATAATATTAGACACAGAGTATAAAGAGAGAACATGTCAATATATTCTCATACAAATTTTTTGAAGCACCTTTTTTTCTATCAAAAAAATATTTTTCTATATTAATTTTGATATACGACTTCCATGTTCTTTGAATTAATGGGGTGGGATTAGAATTTGGAAAATTTGTGACCTGTTACAAATTTTTTATTTGTTATAAGATATGTATATTTTATTTTTAGCAGAACATATGAAATTTTTATTTTCTTGAAATTTGTATGAAAATTTACGAATTGAAATTTTATTTAAGTTATAATTAATTAAATAATTAATAAAAATAGATAGAAAAAGTTCCAACATCTGCGGAATATCATTGTGCAGAGATTCTACAGGTTAAAATATTTCCCTGCATAATTTTTTCATCAGAAATAATTGAAAATAAAAAATTTATGAATGTTCGTCATCTATTTTTACATATGCTATAAATGATATTAACGAAAAGTGCTATTTTCTTTTACCATCACCTATATAATCTTTTTAAATGTTAAAAGCGAGCCCCAACGAGCCTCTTGAAATATTACTTTTTTATAGAAAAATCTACGGCACTGAATATCGTAAAAAAAAAAATGTTTCAAAAATTTTAAATCATGTGGTATCATTTCTACTCTTATATCAATGATATTAGATAAAGATAATTTAAAGTAATAATTCATGGAATAATTCAATTAAAATATTTTCTATTAAAATTTTTAAATATTATTATGTTGTCCTAGTTGTATTTATTTACAATGTAAAAATATGTACCTACTTATGTTTTCTAAAGCATTAGATCTTTGTACTTCACAGCACAGAGCACGTGGGTTTTTTGTTAAATATATATATAATATTATATTATTGTATATGTAAATGGTTTGAAACTGTTATACCAACAGCTTATTGCACAGTCGCAAAAAATTTGCCGGAAAAAAAACAAAATATCTTTCGATAAAAATTTTTTTTATTTTGATTTTTAATTTTCTTTTTTTTTTCATACATAGAAATAATTTTGTTTGGGAAATTTAAAGAAAAAAAAATTTTCATTCATAAAATTCAAAGATACCTACCGAGAAAAATTTCAGTTATAGTTAATATAGAAATTCTTGTACCCAGAATTGGATGAGAAATATATAATAACACATACATAAATATATGTACATTATTATTATTATTATTATTATTTAAATTTATATATTATTGAAAAAGGATTTTTATTTTTTTCAAAGCAATGTTATTTGAATTTAGTTGTCCTTTGACCGTTGACTGATTCACTTGGTTTAATATTTGACGTGTTATGTTGCAAACGGAAATACATATATAATTTATGTATATTAAAAACTATAATAAATATATATTTTGTTGATTACTAAATTTTAATCGGGATAGTGATTACAAATTTAAATAAATTTTTGAAAAAAAAAACTAATTTTAATTAAAAATTATTTTAAATCAATAATTTATATATTAAATATACAATTTAAAAAAATTATAATGAAAAATATCTTCTTAGATTGAGGCTTTTGAATAATAAACGCAATTAATGTTAATTTCACTTATTTAAAAAAAAAAAAACAAGAACAAAAATTATAAAAAAATTTGTAAAATTTACGCGCCTGATTTACGTTTAACTTTAATGAATTTTTTTTTGGAATAAAATTTTATTTAAAATAACATATTTTAATTAAATTAAAATAAATAAAAGAAAAAACAATTTGTTGTCTAGCAAAATAAATATTTTATATTAAGTAGTCACATAAAGTTAAACAATCAAAATTTCTATAATTAAAACATGAAATAAAATTAAAATATATATTTTTTTTAAATAAATAAAAAACAGGAAATTATTAAAAAGAAAAAATGTAAATAAGACAAAAAAAAAAAAATAAATATATGTAAGATAAATAATAATATGAAAAGTTTAATTATATATTCCGAAATAATTATGTCTTTTCATAATTTTTGTTTAATTATATAGAACTTTCTATGGATGTTGCAAATAATCTTCGAATGTGATTTTTTAAACTTGAATCCGATAAGCACATCTGTTGAAAGAACCATTTTCGGATACTTCTACACATTTACGGTCCGATTTTGATAATTTTATTTTTTTTTTATTTTTGATAATTTACAACAAAAAATCAAATAGTTCATCCAAGTCAAAATCAAATTTCGAGATCAAGCGATTATTATTGTTTCAATAAAATTTCCGATAAAATGTTTTATTAAAGATCTTCTGAATTATGTTGTTTTATAGTTCCTAATGTTAGTGATAACAAAAATTTTAGTTATTATTTAATGCAGACAAATTTTGTACTCTTTGCCCGTTTAATCAAATTATTATGTGTGTAATTTACTTATAAGCTAAAAAAATGTTTAATAATTTTGTATTTAGGTAATATGGAAAATTCAAATAAAACAATATGCATTTTTATTCTAATAATTATGTATAATATGAACAATATTGTGAACATGGTACCAATTTATCATCATTATTATTATTATTTCTAATAATATCGCTTGTACTTGCAGAATTTTTTTCCAAGAAAATGTGTGTAGGAAAAAAATATTTATATAAAAATACTATATATTTATATATAGTTTAAAAGTTTGGTTTGGTGATGATTACTTTTGAAGTCTTTTAATTATAACTTATATTGAATTTTTTTTTTTTTTAATTTAGACTTGTTTTTGGTAGTATTTGTTGTTGTAAACCTTCATCGTCATCATCATCATCATTCATCATCAGCATAACAAACATCACAAAGTTTTATTTAAAAAAAATTTTTTTTTAAGTTTTATTAGGAAAAATTTATTTAGAGTAGATAGTTATTATGTTCATAGTTAAGGATAAGTCTTCCTTTATAATTTTTTTTTCATTATGAAAATTATTTTTGAATAAAATTTTAAAAGGAGCTACCTATTATTTTTTTTTTTAAATAATTTTTCCTAATAATTTTTTTTAAATAAAATAATAATTGTTGAAAATAATAATTGTTGAGTATTTTTTTTTGTTAGATAAAGTTAATTTATTCGAAATAAATTCAGGGTACTTTAGGGATATTTCATTGAATATACAGTTTAAGAATGAGTGGAATTGATGAAACTATAAAAATTTTCATGCAACTTAAGTTTAAAAAATTTATATTTTATTTCAGGTGGGCTCAACCAGACGATCGCGATCGACTCGTCGATTTCTTTAATAATTGCAAAACATAATAATAAACATTTAGACGACTGCTTATGATTAGCTATTAGTTATTATTAATTACGAACCGAACTACATGAAAATTACTGAAAATATTCAATGTCAAGCATCTCACTAATAAAAGTTAATTGTTGGAATATTAAACTAAAAATTTTAAATTAAATAATTTACTTTAAATATTATGTTATGCATTTTTTAAAATTTCATTTATTGAAAAAAAAAAAATTTCACACACGGTTGATCTCTATTAGTTATAAGAAAATAAAAAGTAGATCCTAGGCACATCTGATTTAAATATTATGTATTCTATAAATAAAAATGAAAATAATATATATACATATAAAATTTTATTTAATTTTATTATGAAAAATTTATAAACATAATAATAAGCTAAAATTAAAAAATATTTTTCATTTTGAAAAATAGAAAGACTAAAAATTTATTATATTGAATTTTTTTTTTAAATATCATTCCTTCACTTAAGTGAAATTATGATAAATTTCTTATCCCTAATAAATTCAGGTTAAAATTCATACTTTTTTTTTTATTCTCTCTAGAGAATTTATTCCTGCTGTTTCTGAGATTTTTTTTTTAAATATTCACCCATAATAACTACGTAACATTAATAATATAATTTTTTATTTTTTTTTATTATTTTTCATGAATTTCAACTTTTACATTGTTTTGTGAAGAAGTAAATTTGTTGTAATGTGTAAGGTAAAAAAAAAATAAAAAATTAAAAAAATCTAAATTTATGTAAAGAAAATTACTTCAGGGAATAATTTTTTTTTTTACATCTTATTAAAATAAAATGTAAAATAATGTCATTGCACTGAATACACTAAAACTCAATCGATGACATTTAAAGAGCTTTTCAGAAAATTTATTATATAATTCACTGTGAAGTTGCTTGGTATTTATAGTTTTTTTAATTTTAAATGAATTCTAGTCAATATTTTTTTTTCAAAACACATACTTACCTATAAGTTATCCAAATTGAAAGAAAATTATAGATCGCCACATAAATAAAAAAAAAAATATGTGAGTCTCGGGACGCACGGAAGAAGTGAAACTTCATGGCAAGTAGTATTTTCTGGAGCGGCTAAATAAATATTTAAAATGGCCAAGTGCATATCAGACATGACGCCAATCGATTTTTCGACGGCGACTATTTGATTTTTGTCCTTCGACTGCTGCGGCCAGTCGACTTAAAATAACTTGTTTTGGGGGAATTCGGCGGCTTAGAAAAAATTAAACAAAAAAAATTAAAAACCAGAGACTACTTAGATATAAAAACATTTAAACATCTAAAAATTCTAAAATACTTTTTAAGCTCAAAAAGTTTAGTGGCATACTGGCTTTTAAATTATTTCAAAATGGCTAGAATTATGGCTGCATGGCAACACTGGTTGCCAGATGATTTCACTATATTTTAAGCCGTAAATAAAATTCCAGTTACAACTACATTATTAGCGACAATAATGTATGAAAAAACAGCAACGTGGCTTAAATCCTGTTTTCTTTTTGTTGCCCGAATAGTTTAACCTAAAATAACTTTTTCAAATATGCCTGAAAAATTTCATGTTTATTAATACTTCTTCTGAAAAGGAATTAGAATAAAAATATTCTACATGCATTGCATTAATGGAATTCAATGGCAAAAATAATTTATACCAACAACTAATTGAGTTACTTACTTTAAAAAAAAATCTGTTTTAGTTAAAAGAGCATTTTCAAATATGACTGCAAAATTTGACATTAGTATTTCTTCCGAAAAGTAAGTAATAAACATGTTCCTCCTGCATTTTATTAGTGTAATTTAATGTCAAAAATAAATTACACTAACAAACTAAAAAAATTACATTAAAAAAAATTAATATCAAAAATAAATTATCTACAAAATAGGTGCATTGGAACTTTTTTATTCAGAATACATATTTGTATTCCAAAAACTTTTTTAAAATTAGCACTAATAATTAATAAATGAAATATTTGTTATTCAATAATTTAAAATAAATTTTATTTTCCTTTCAATCGAAAAACAAAATAGTATTTTCGACTTTAATTCTGAGCCAATATATTATTGCGCTGATAAGCTTCATTAAGTTGCTAGCGGCTGTCGGTTTTATCATCAGCTGACACATACATTTTTTCTTTTTTTTTTTGCCTTTTTTTTGTCAATAAACGAGGAATTTTTGACATTCGGCGTTACATTTTTGACACTCGGCGTTACATTTTTGACACTTACATTTTTTTCACTCTCAATCACAATGCCTCTAAAGAAGTTTCACTTCAAAAAAACTCAAATTTATGATTTCAAAAAAAAGAAAAAATTAACATAAATCAGAGTTTCCTCTAAAATTGTTTTAATATTGAATTTCTTGAAGAAAAATAATATTAATTAAATTATTGAAGTCAGCTGAAAACTTCAAAAAAATTTTTGTACTTATCTCAATAGATATTATGATTTTTTGGTTTTCAATATTCTTTCAAATATTCTAAAATAAGATTACACAAAAGTTACCTGAAATAATTTTTTTTTCATTTTTTCCAATTTCAAAAAAATCATTAATTTAATTCTTTTATGACAAAATTGATTTTAAATTATTCAGTTTTAAGAACTTTTATTTTTCCTACCTTTGTTTGGGAAATATTAAATTAATAAATTTCTTTTGGTATTATGTGGTATTTACCAATATTAAATTTTTCAATATTAAATTTTCCAACATACCTAATGAAAAGTGTATTATTATTTTGATTTTATTTTTCAAATAAGAAGCTTATTAGAAAAAGATTTAGAAAACAGGAGTCGAAAACTTTTTGTACATAAGAAAATAAATTTTTTTTAAAACTATGGGCCACAACTTAAATAGTAACTGAAAGACAGGTACAGTGATGGTGAACTGATGGACACATTACGATTTCATTGATCAGATTTAGGTCTTTCGGTGTTTTTAGTTCTGATCGATTTTACTCTTTCTTATTGGGATAAAATAAAAAGCTGCGACGGCATAATAGTTTTTTTTTCTCTTTTTTTAATTAAGTGTAAAATGAGACCCATGGTCTATGTGCTTAGTTCAAAAAAAGATAACATAATTATGATATTAATGTTCCTACTCATTTATAGTAATCTTCAAAAAGACCTTTAATAGTTTTTATATAAAACGAAGATCACAAAGAACTTGTTGCTCATAATACGAATAGGTTTTAGAAAAATAAATTTTACTGTTGACTTTGAGACTGACTGGAGTAATTAGTAAAATAGTGTATGTAGTTTTTTTTATTCAATAAAAGAACAAAAACTTAGAAGAAGAATATTACATGTATCCACGTTTTCTTTTACAAAAAATCGAAAGCGGGTTCCAAAACGCCGATTAATGACGCCTGTTATAGAAAGAGCTTATATGGGATTTACGTTTGTAATGTCGTTAAATATTAATTAAAAATTAATATTGTTTTTTTCTCAATGGGGGAATTAAAAAAAAAAAAAAAAAATTAGGTTATCAATGATTCTTAAAATCATAAATTTCAACATTATATTTAAAATAAACAAATACATAATATTATATAAAATACATAAAATTATATTATAAATTTTTTTTTAAAGAAAAACAAAAAGGTTATTGATTATACTTTTCGCTCGCAGATATTCCAGTGAAAACAAATCGAGTAAAAAGCTTTGGCACAAAATATTTGTTTCGGAAGCTTAAGAAAAAAACAAAAAAAAAGGACATTAAAATCTAATAAAACAAAAGGAACAAAAAATAAACTTTTTTTTTTTGCAAATTCTTTTAGATTTTTTATTTTATTTTATTATGTAATAAATTTTATCATATTTTCTTCTTTTTTTTTTTTTTGTAATAATTTTCATAGAAACTTAGGAGGAAAACAAAAAAAATATATATATTTTTTTTTAATGAATAAAGTTTGGGAAACTATATGATATGTAGGTATATATTGTATCTATAAGATATAGTTATGTAGATTTTTTGAATATAATAATTAAAAAAAAATATATTTTTTGACATTCTATGTCACAACATTTAAAATATTAATATTTTGAACTATTTTGTTTTTTATTTTGATTTGAAAAAGCTTTTGGCTAATCCTATATTTAAAAAATATTATATTCCTTTTTTCCCGTGTTCTATAGTTCACTCACATTTTGGGATCAATATTCAGAATTTTAAAGTTTTAAGAACTTTTGAAAAGGAATTTAAGAACTGTTGAAAAGGAATTTAAAAATGTAAAATCTTCTAAAAAAAGTTTAACAACTGAATTAATAAATGTTATAGTATTAATTAAAATTATATAATATCAAAGAGGAATTGCTATTATGATATCAAAACTATTTAATTTAAATTCAAGAAAAATCTAAATTTATACTATAATGTTAAAGAAAACAAGATAAGAAATAAGATTATTATTAAAAGTTATAATGTTCTAGTTCAGTAAAAAAATTTTTAAAACCATATCTATCTTAGTCTATACTGAATGTCTTGTAATACAAAACTGTTTTGAAAATTAGGCATTTTGCGTGAAAATGGAAAGAAATTGTTCTAATATACATCCTTATGAATAATATGTTTTGAAGAACTTTCTAATATTAATTAATAAATTATAACAAAAAATCTTATATTTGTATTATGAACGTACTTATAGTTAATTATGAAATTTTATATAATTAATTATTAAAGAGCTATCTAAGAAATTGAATATATGGTATATTGTACACGGTATTTTATTGGTGTACATAAAATATAAATTAACATATAACGTACGATATCCTCTTCATTATGTACTATTATATTATATAGCATGTCCTTTATATTTTATTGCTTGTGTAAATAATGCGTTTCCTCGGATCAATATAAATATGTATTATATATCTTGTGCATGAATAGTCGAATCACATTAATAATTTCCTGGAACTGTTCACTGGTAGCTAGTAATGGGATCCGACTACCTTAAAAAAAACTTTTTCCACGACCAACCGACGTTATAATTAAATTTACATTCTTTTTTTTTTTTCTGTCGCCTTAAAACGTAAATCAGTCTACTTTTGACATCAAAAAATTAATATTCATTGTCTTATTTGCAGAAATATATAATGTATAGTTAAAAAAAACTTCCTTTCATTATAATTTCCAAAGAACTTTATTCATTGTGGATTTTTTAACTATACGATATAATATAGTTAATTTAAAAAAAAAAAGCTATGACATTCAATTATTTTTTACTCGATTAAAAAGATTGTCAAACACTGTTTTTATATACTTTCCGAAGATAAAGAACGTGACAAGGATTCATTCAAATTTTTATACTAAGAAATACATTCATGATTGATTTTTTATTTTAAATTTTATTTTATGAAATAAAAAAAAAATAAATGTTTGTTTTTCATATTCAATCATAAACTTAAAAAAAAAATAGTTAAAGTTTTGGAAAATTTAAGTTGTACATAAAAAAAGCTATTAATTTTTGTCTGGGGTTTTTGGTAGTAAAATTTATGCATGGGTCTTTAAATTCATATTTCATCGAAGTTGTGCTAATCTTGTGAATATTGAAGTTTTTACGATTATGATATAGATGTAACTAAAATAGTTAAAATGTTACATCAGTAATTAAAGTTAAAAAAAATCAATTAAAGTGTTTTAGAAAATATGTTTTTGAATTGAATCAATTTTCATGTTAAGTAAGTAATTTAATTATTTGAATTTAAGGAACAAACACTAGAAGACCGAGAATTAGTATCATTAACTTGGATTATAAAGCGCAATGGTATAATGTAAAACTTTCATGGAAACGACTGATAAACTATAAGTACCATGATAATATTTTACATAATTTTATTATATGTACATAATTTCGGTATTCGAATTATAAAAACATACATAATTCCACATACATAATTCCATTGTACGTAATTTTTATTAATTAAAATTTATCTATTAATAACTCTAATGAAACATTGTTCATTGTTGAAAATGTTAAGAAGAGTCTTAATCTGACAGCCATAATTAATTGAGATAAAAGAATCAAATTGAATATTTTAAATATGAAAAAAAAAAAAAAAAAATATAAAAGCAAAACGTGATCTAGATGAATGAATAATGATTGTCTATATGTCCAGTAAAATTTTACAATATTATTTTTCTGGTGTTGAAAATTTGTTTATTTTTCAATTGTCGACAGGTATACAATACAGGAAATTCGATAGATACATAAAATACATATATCTTTTTAGATATTATGTTTCAATCATTTTTTTTATTTCTATTTATTTATTTTAAAACATGAATTATTTTTTATACGACTTTAATTTCCTATATTGTTTATTATATAAAAATGTAGAATTTTAAGAATAAAATATAGGATAAAATGAAAGTAGACTTTTAGACTACAACCTATTTATGGGTTTTTTTTTTTGCATTTTTTGAAGCTTTTAGTAAAACATATTTTTGGCAAAATTATAAAGTACGATAGTTCTTGAAATGTCATTTGTCAAAGTAAAAAACATTTATGCAACAGATCATTTTGTAAAAGAATTACATATAATGGAATCTAGATTTTTTACTATAATACAGTTAAATTTTCATGGCCTCTTTTTAATTTGGCAAAAATTATAAAATTAATCTTAATTTTTACTGTTTTTAGTTATTGCTTGATGATAAGTACATACATACCATACATATATACTAAACGTTGTGACTTCTGTGGCACATTTAATTACTTGAACAGCTTATCATTATCATTAAGTTTTGAAAAATAGAAAATAAAATTTTAACTTTCTCGGATTATTCGAGTCGGGTTGTTATTCAGCTGGAGCTTTTACTGTGTATTTTTTAGGTTTACGATAATCAGTAATGTTTTTATATTATATTGTTATATAAGTCAAAAAAACAATGTCATTTTCATGATATTATTATCTTGTCTTATTGTTTCCGATATTATAAGAATATTAATCTTCTATCAGATTTTTCACTTTATTTTATTTTGGATTTCTATCTTAGATTTAACTATTTTATAACTTTATAATAATAACAATATTTTTTAATTTTGAAAGTTATTAAAGCCTTTTGCTGATAGGTATAACAAGTATCAAATGCAGCTGTTTGCATTTAACCCACGTAATGCCAACGTTTTTTATTTATTAAATGAATTTTGATTCAGGCTTTAGGTTTTAGGTATAGGCGCATAAGCGGCGACCAACGGCAGTAATTTTTTTGTTTTTATTTTGTCATATTTATGATGTGTCAAAATGTTTTAATAGTTTAGCTAGAGTTTTCGAAAATTGATTCTTAATTGTACTAATAAAAGAAAAACATAAGCCAATTTCATTTTCTAGGTACATGATATTTCATTACTTATAATTTTCCCATGCACATCGACTTGTAATAGATGACAAAATCGGATGACGGGTTCTTAAGGAATTTAAAATTTTATTATGCTCTTCTTTTTATCGATGATAAAAAAAAGAGCATGATATCAAGAAAAAGGCTCCAAATTCCAAGAAGAACAAAGTAAATGGCTGGCAAGTAAAAATTATTCACTTATAATGTACAAATAAGTAATATTTCGATGATAAAATGAGTAATAAAAAAAAAAGAATTTTATGTTTATAAAATTATATTTCTAAAATACACCCACTATAAACAAAAATTTAGTTTCATTGGTAGTTCTAAGGTTAATCAAAATGCTTTAAGGATATCTTTTTTAAAATTCATTTCTGAAAAAAATATTCATTTATGAAAGCAAAAAAAATTTATCTATAAAAAAAAATTTTAGTTTTTAGTATTTTCTTCCTTCCAGCAAAAATGATGCTTAAACTTAAAAGAAGCATAGAAAAAAAATTAAGTGAAACTTTATCTTTTTATTAATATCATTGCTGAATCGACATCCTCCTTATCCACTTTGGGATATCTTTTGTCCTTGCTTCTTTTTCTTATTGTATATTGTACATATATTTTGTATGAATTTTTTTTTGGTCTTGCTGCGAATATTAAAATACTTGGAATAAATTCAATGTCAAATAACAAATCAAATTCAATTGAATTGATATAAATGTATTGTATATATATATATATATATGTTATGTTTTGTACATATGATGGGCCTCAAGCCTTGCTTTCAAACAAATTTATCTAAAACATTTTAATATTTTTTGATGCATTTGTCATTTTAATTATTAATTGAAATAGAATCACTTTTCATGATATGTTATATTTTAACAATAATTAAATTATTATGATATTAGTAGGAAAAAATATTTCTAAAATTTCCAAACTAATTTGCTATTATTTTTATTCAATTACACTAACTAAGACTATTTTGGTAGATAATATTTTAGTGCCAGTCGGAAATATAAGAAAAAATTAATTTACTTTGCAAATTCAATTCATTGGTTTTTAAATGATAATGAGTTGTGACTTCTGGACTATTTCAAGTTATTTTTTCACAATGACGGAATTTTGTACAAAGTTAAGGTACAAAGAAGTCAATAATACAACATATCCTTATGTCATTGTTCGTGTATATAAATATAATATAAGAATAGAAAAAAAACTTATATCAAAGCTTAAAACTTTTGGTTATCAAAAACAATAAAAAAAAAGGACTCCAAAAGTTAATAATAATGAATGATTTGAGGATTAAGTTTTTATTTATTTTATTGGTATTTTTAGTGTTATATAAAAAAAAACAATCTATCAAAAAAGTAAAAAAAAAAAAAACTTTTAGTAAATAAAAAAGTTATTGTGTAATTCCAATGGGAAATGTTGGCAAAATTATAAGTTTTTTTTTTAATGTTTTTCTTTTATTTTATTCTTTTGGACGTCTAGTATTTTCAAAGATCAGCAATAATTAAAAATATCACTGTGATAACATATTAATAATAGTGATAATGTATAATTAAGCTTCGACAGACTTCAGGTTAGCAACCATGAATTTCAAGTAGGCTGACCCACTTATAAAACATGGTTTCGTTTGTAATGTTTGAAAAAAAACAAAAAATTTTTTTTTTTTTTTTAATTACTGAAGCACTCTTTAAAGTATGATTTTTTCTACAAATCGGCAGGTTATACATATTTAGTTAAAAGGTTACAACTATTTAGTGCAATTTCTAGGTTTGTTTTAAACCTACTTTCAAACCATGAAAAAAAAAAGAAAATTTATATGGCAAACCAAGTACCAAACACAGAACGAACCTATTTTTTTTTGTGAGAAACCATAATGATTGGTAATTTGAAGTCTGTCGAAGCTATAAAATTTGTATTTTTAAGTTTTGATTATAGTACTTCAAAGATTAAATCAATAGTAATATTATAAGAGAAATCATACTACTGAATTAAAATAGCTTACAAAACACCTTTGATATTAAATTAAATATATTATAACACTATATATTCTATCTCAATCAATTCTGAAAACTATTAGTATTATTCATCGCGAGCTATCCAATTCCTCTTCCATCGAATAGTTTAATTTATATACTCAACATTTAAAACTCATAATATTTTTTTTGAATGCTTTATATCTTCTTTTCAGATTCAAATTAATAAATAAATATTTTAAATAATAATAATATAATAATAAAATTTATTAAATAATAGAAAATAAAATATATATAAATTGAATACAAAAAAAAATAAAGTTTTTTTTACTCGTAATATCCTTTTTTCGAACAATTTTCTGCTGAATAGCAAAGAGGAAAAAGATATTTAAATCTAAAAAAAAAAATAAATAAATCGAAAAACTTTATAATGTAAATTTAAAATCTCATTTTTTGTCAATATTTGTTTTTTCTACTGCTATAAAAGTAACACATTGAGAAAAATTTTTGTATTTGAATTTTTTATATTGTGCTAAATTGTAAAAATATTTTTATTCAATAAAAACACAAAAAAAAAAAACTATATTAATGTTATTTAGCGTTAAAATAGAAATTCAATAATAAAAAAGTTAAAGTTACGATATATATATACATATATATATATAAAAAAAATATAGTAATAATTTTCAACTTTTGATAGTGATTTTTTTTTTTTTATTAAAATTAAATTTGTAAAATGGAAAAAAAAATTTAATAATTTCAAGCAAATTCTAAAAAAAAATTGTATTTTATCCTTTTTGTCTGTGATTTCTTGAAAAAAAAAAATAGAGACCAGAATAAGAAAATAAAAGGATTTAAAAACATAAAAATAATATTTTCACTTGGATATATACCAAGAAGCAGCAAAATTTAAGCGCGCACATAAAATAAAATTAAATTAAAATATAAAAAAAATTTTATATAATTTCATATAAAATATGTAGTGTGTTTTTATTTTTCTTCACTGAAAAATGATTGAAAATAACATTAATTCAGAAGTAACAAAATCATCATCATCATCATTGGATTATTATTTATTTATGATGAATTAAGAAAAGATCAAATATAGAATAATATACACATTACACAAGGCGAAATCAATTTCAAAACAAATCGGTTTCAATGTGTAAGTATTAAAATTTTGTATTTAACTTTCAATTGCAAATTTTTAAGTTTTCTATATTTTGTTTTGCTATTATTGAAGATTATAATAGTATAGAAAATATTTTTTTTAAAAAACTATATAGTGGTTCTTAACCCGTGCTCCATAATCTTGTCCCATGTACTCCGCGAAACGAAACGATATTGAAAACTGTTACATAAGCTGGTCCTGTAATTTATGTGCGGTCTTGGTTTGTTAACGTATACAGTTTAACTAGATGAAATTCTTGCTATGTTTTTCATATAATTACATAATTTAAGTCTTTTATTGCACTGTACGCAATTGTATGGAAAAATTTAAAATATTTAAAGAAACTCTACTCAATATAACAGGCTGTAGCAGGGCCGGCTCAAGACTAAATAGCGCCCTAGGCAAACTTTTTAATGGCGATTATGAAGATTTATGAAGTTAATAAACATTTTTTATACTTTCTAAATAAATCTATATATATAAAACAAAAGTAGTCTCTTTGTCTGTTCCGAGTAGGCTCCTAAACTGCTCGTTTTCATACAATGTCTTTGTTTCAGGTCGGGGGTCGTTATAGGCTATTTTAAAATTTGATTGACCTCACTTGAGGACGGACTTCAAAAGTTCTTCAGATTTTATTCAAATTAGGTACGTAAAAAGAGGAAATGATTAAAAACGTAAATTTAGTTTCGTTTGGGAACCTGTTTAAGGGAAGGATATAATTCAATTTCGTATAATTTAATTGAATACGTAGAAATGATATTAATTCCCCTTAGATATTTTCCTCAAATTTATAAAATAACTAGCTCCTATAATTGTTTATCAACCTGACAACAAAAATTCCATTTAGAAAAATATATCATTCGGAGTACGTAGCTGAACACGGGTTGACGGCTATATTAAAAAAACGTCACATCGTTGAAAGATAAAAAAAACGGCGAGCACAGCAAAACCACAGCAATGTGTGGCCGGGTACAGCTAGTATAATATATTACTCAATTGTTCATTATATAATTACTCAATTGTTCATTATATAATTATAATTTTTTATTCGAAATTCGTATACATACTATATGTTCAGAAATATTAAATTCCGACTTTAGAAGACTGTTCTTTTATTTAACTGTAGTTAGTGCTATAAAGGTACAACTATAGTTAGTGCTATAAAGGTTCTAAATATATATATGTTACTAATAAAATATATTACTAGAATCAAATTAAACCCCTAATTAATAACTGGAGTGAATATATATTAGTTCTGATGCTCCGGGAAAGTTTTATGCAATTAAATATACTCTATGATCCCGTACAGGTTAAGAACCACTGCACTATCGAATGATCGAAATTTAATGCTAGAAAACTATACTTAAAGTGTTCCTTTATGTTTAAATTTCAATGAAATAAAGAATAATAATTTTGTGGATTTTTTTTTACTTTCAGTTTTGTAGATTTTTTGAATTTATTTTTCAAAATTATAAAAGCTTATAATGTAAAGGTTTTGAAGGTTCAATTTAAGACTTAAAATCCAAGTTTATTATATGATTTCCAAAAATAAAATTTTTGATATTTTAAATTCTAATTGACATATTTTTTTTTCTTTCAAATTATAAAAACTCCCATCGAATTAGGTGAATTCTATTTAAAATTATTAATTCAATTTTGATTTAACAATCTCAAAAAAATAAATCATTTATCAAATTTACAATCATATAAAATATTTTCGATAATAAATATTATATAAAAGCAGACTTTATGTTTATTTACGATGTTTAGTTATATACATATAAAAAAAAAAAACACGAAAAATAAATGTGGTGGTTTTATTTTTCACATAAATTTGGTAATTTGTTGAATAACTTTCGAAGAGGCAATTAGGCATTTTGTTGTATCTAAATCCCAAACTATAAAAAAAAAAAATAAATAAAATAAATTAACGAAGTTTTATTGGAAAAGTAATTTTTTTTTAACATATTATATTGAAAGTTTTTTTTTTTTGTAGTAACATAAAGTACTTGACCTAAATTTTGTAAACGAGTTGGGTTTTTTCTTTTTATCATAACTTTTAAATTTTATTTTATTTTTTTTATCAGTTAAAATGAACAACCTGAAAATTTTTTTTTTCCTATATATGGTAAGTTTATTTGGAAAGTTGAAAATTGTATAAGGATTCTTTATTATAAATTTGAAAAGTTTTGATTTTATTTGAAGAAGCGTATATCTTTTTCTGGGTAAATTTTATTATTTATCTTATCCACATCATAGATTTTTACATAAAATAATTTTAGAATCAAGAATATTGTGTTGTGGAAGAAAATATTTATGATCCCGCAATAATGGGTTTTTGAATCAATAATCATTACAGAGTTTGTTGGAAATTGAAAACTTTGAAATTTTTTGTAAATTATATTATTTAAATTGTTAATTATTAGGTAAAATTTACTTGGAACATATTTCGACACTTTTTTTGAGTAAACAATTCCATTTCAACTTAATTTTTATCGTTAGCTTCATAGTAAAATACACAAAATTATTATATATGTAAGTATACATTAAAAGTTAAGCAATATTGTTGAAAATAACGTGTGATTATGAGCAAATATTGTTGAAAAACAGCAATGAAATTTACTTCTCCCAAGCTGTAAAGCAGACAGTAATAAAATTAAATATTTCCTTGACTTATTTAAATTTTCATTTAATTAACTTTTTTTTTTTTCTAATAAAGTTCAAAACACTATGGCAAAATATAATGTCAAAAGGTCTTTAATCTGTGTTAGATACAATTTTTTTTATTTTGTTTATTTATACAGATTAAATATATTTTTAATATCATGGCAGCGTTTTGTTAATATTTCTTCTGCTTACATTACATACATTATATATATATATATTTTATACATAATATATATATGAATGTATATATCACGAAACAGGGTTATATATAGAAATGAAAATTTGTTTATGATTCTAATGGCTTAAGGGTAATATTGTTAGACATGATTTGTGAAAATTATGTTGTTTTTATTTTATTGAAGATAAAATAATGATATAAAACATGTAAAACTATATATAATCCATATAGAAGTAGTTTTGTTTTTTTTTTTCGTATAACATTAAGAATTCTGATAAAAAAATGTAGGTACTTATATTCTATGTAAACAAATGAAAAGAAAATATTTTTTTATTCTAAATAAAAATCCTTGGTGGCATATTTTTGATGATTTTGTTTTTGACACATAAAATAAGACGGTATAAATCTATCTGAAAATAAAAACATTTAGGCTTTCTTTCAATGTTGTGTTGTGTTCCCATTCACACGATTACTACAGAATAAATATAATTTGAAAATCATTAAAAAGTAAGGCATCTTGGGGTGAAAATAGCCTTAGTAAGAAAATTGTTCATGCTTACTTTTAGAAAATGTAGTCATTTTTAAATTTTGGGACATTTATTAAATTCATATTTTTCATAATTCAATTTGTGGAAAGTTAAGATGTTTGCGCAGTACAAAATCCATACAAATTTTTGAGCCTGATTTATCATTCATAAAGTACAGCTGAATATATCGCATTCGATCTTTTTCGATTTCTTTAAATAACATATCATTCTCTTAAATCGAGTTTCATCATATGATTGATATTTTGGTATTATTCGCTTTTTAATGTATAGATATTTAAACTGGTAAAAGCCGGATTCATGAAAACTACATGAATAATACGGAATTACATTTATCTTATTTGCTCACTGCATAAATAAAATTTTATTATTTCTTTAGTGAAAAAAGAAAAAAATATTAATATTACAAATTCAAATTCATAACAAAAAATTTAATTCACTATTCAAAATCCTTTTAACGCAATTTCAACTGTGATAGAAACAAAAAAAAATTTTATAACATAATATATATTATTTTATAGTTAATATTTTTCTTGAATATTTTTTTAATTGAATTGAATTCAATGAATGGCATAAAGAAAAATTCTAATGGTTTTTGTTTGGCCCAGTTTTTTGTACACTAAATTTTTTATTTTAACCGCAGAAATAAACAATTTTTTTTATCATGAATCATAAAATTAATTTTGCCTTACAGTAGAGCGAGCTGGATTTCGATAGCTTTGAGAATATTAACTTTTTCTGTTTTCTAAAAAGCTGACTTTTGAGAGCTCCACTTGTTTAGTAAGGTATTATCATAAAGGAAGTATAAATAGAGTCCCATACAAAAAATGCTAATAAAAATAGTGAAACAAAAAATCCATATCACAACCCCATGAGCTTTTTGATAATTCCACTCTCACAAAAACTCTTAAAACTTCAAAAATAGAGTACGATTCAAATCACTTGACCGATGAGCTTTTAAGAGAGGGTAAAATTTTAATAAAATTATTATAAAAAATTGCATGAGCTTTTTTTCTTAAATAATTTCCCCTAAATTTTGTATGGAATTTTGTAATGGAAAGGGAAAGCTTTGCATAACGGATTGGTCTAGAGATTTGAATCGTACTCTAACAACAGTTCTATACAATTTTTAAAGTTTTAAAAGCTTTTGTGAGAGTGGAAGTCTAAAAAATACAAAAAAAAAACTCATGGTTGTGATATGGATTTTCTGTTTCACTATTTTTATTAGAGTACGATTCAAATCACTTGATCAATCCGTTATGCAAAGCTTTCCCTTTCCATTACAAAATTCCATACAAAATTGCATGACCTTTTTTTCTTAAATAATTTCTCCTAAATTTTGTATGGAATTTTGTAATGGAAAGGGAAAGCTTTGCATAACGGATTGGTCAAGTGATTTGAATCGTACTCTAGCATTTTTGGTATGGGACTAGAGGAACTAGTCCCATACCAAAAATGCTAGAGTACGATTCAAATCACTTGACCAATCCGAATATACTTCCTTTATGGTATTATCTACAGTTTCTGGTCTTGGAAAATATAAAATTAGGCTTAAAAGCTTAGAAATGATATATAATAAATTTTGTTGACCATTGTTAAAGCAAGCTTTAGATTTTATCTTTCATTTATATTAGTGGTCCCAATCTTTTGAAGCCAGGGCCCATTTCAAAAAACATCAGAGGGTTTGGGGCCAAATATTAAAAAAAATCATTCTTTCAACCTAGCTCTACATATTACAAATAAATGACATATTTTGATATTTTAAAAAAAATTATTAAAAACATCAAAAAAAACAAAATTTTATTATCAATTTTACGCTTCTTGTTCATTGCGGTGATTTTAGTTCACTATAATTCATTTAAAAATATAAGCACTTCACAACTATGTTAATTATAATAATGTGTTAATACAGTGAAACCTGTCTAAGACGGAAACTGTATAAGACGGAAACCTGTATAAGACGGAATTTTTTTTCTTTTGATTTTTGATTTTTCCTTTCAAATCAACCCGTGCAAGACGGAAAACTGCCTAAGACGGAACTATTTTCCGGTCCGTTGCGGTTCCGTCTTAGGCAGGTTTCACTGTAGATATATTTTTTGGGGAAATATCTCGAGTCTGTAAAACTAATAACTTGTCGTTTTCAATTTAATAGACATCCAAGCTTTAAATGTGAAAAATAAGCCTTCTATATTTTTCTAATTACTAATTAATTATGCATGAATCTCGTATACAAAGTAATCCAGTATTCTTGCTACTTGGGAGCCAAATTAAAAAAAAGAAAATATTTTTTTCCTGTTCAAGAATTATTACTGTACGAAATAAAAAAAAATGTAAACAAATTATATTATATTATAATTATAATTATCACTTTCTTGTCTGTTTGTCTGTCCTAGAAATTTTGTAATCAAATTTTAGACCACTTTCCGACAAGCTACAGCTCCGAAATTTTGAATATAGCTCTGAACCCGATGATAATACAATATTCTACCACTTTAATCGTGATTTGAAAAGTTTTTTGTCTGTTTGTCTGCCCGAGAAATTTTGCAATCAAATTTTCACAACCAAAATTTTGTCCGATTTCATTCAAATTTAGTACATAAAAAGAAGAAATGATTGAACACACGAATTTCGTAACAAAAAATTTATTGGCCTCCTACCCAGCGACCTTTCTTGGGACGGACTTCAAAAGTTCGTCCCATATTAAACACACAAATTTCGTAACAAAACATTTATTGGCCTCCTACCTAGCGACGTCCTATGGGGAGGACTTAAAATACGATTTTATTCAAATTCGGTACATAAAAAGAAGAAATGATTAAACACACAAATTTTGTAACAAAAAATTTATTGGCCTCCTCTACCTTCCTTGGAGAGGACTTCAAAACTTCGTCCGATTTTATTCAAATTTTGTACCTACAAAGGTGATATGATTAAACACGCAAATTTCGTAATTTTGACAATCAAATTTTATAAGAAAAATTCTGCTTTGTTTCAGCTACAAAACTGAAAAGTAGAAAATAAATATTAAATCATAAAAAATACATTTTATAAAAAACAACGTTTTTTTTGCGCACAAAAAAGTATAAAATAATTTTACTATGAGTTTCATTTTGGTAACAGACTTTATAACTTTTCTCCGGCTCATTCAAAGGATTGTGGACACACATACTTGAAACTGATTACAACAGTCTATAATTAGAAACGTGGGGCACATTTTTACAACACATTTACAGTATTGCCTCAAAACTGCGCCCCACGTTTCTAGTTATAGACTGTTGTAATCAGTTTCAAGTATGTGTGTCTGTTACCAAAATGAAACTCATAGTAAAATTATTTTATACTTTTTAGTGCGCAAAAAAAACGTTGTTTTTTATAAAATGTATTTTTTATGATTTAATATTTTTTATATATTTTTTTTTAAATTCTTAAAAATAAATATAATTTTATGAAAATTTGAAGATGTAATCATAAAATTCAAAACGGGCCAGATAAAAATGCTTAGCGGGTCGTAGTTTGGCCACCACTGATTTATATTATGAGAGAGTTCAAAAACTTTGCAAATTTAAAATAAAATTTTTATTTTTAATAATTTGTTTAATAAATATTTTTTTTTCAAAACCACATTCATTTTAACGCTGAGTTTGCATCTTATTGTAATTATTTGATTTTTATTATTGTAATCTTTTTCTTTATTTTTAGATCTTAAAAAAGAAGAAAAAAAAAATATTTTTTGTTATGTTTATTCTATTTTATGATCTTTTGTGGCATGGTTTTGCATATTAAATTTATTTAAGAATTTTTAGAAATTATGATATAATTAGGAATAATCTTTTTATGTCATCAAGGATTAATGACTTGAAAAAAAAAATTTATATCTTTTGATACTTGGAAAAGTTTATATATTTTTCCTTAATTTTCCTCTTTTTTTTTTTGTCCCACGCACACAAAAAAAGGATATTATAATATTATATATTTTTTTAATTATGTTGTAAAGACTTTTATTATTATTATATATAAAGCATTTATTGGTAATATAAGTGAATAATGTGGATAGTTAATTATAGGTTCATTATTTTGTGAGAAAATATCAATCACAGTCACCTCATCACTTGAATAGAGCTAACTATTTATTTTATTTTTTTATCATTTATTTATCTATCTTATCTTATTAACTTTCATTATAAGAGATCATTTTTAGGTTATTTGATTAATGACGACCACAATCGAGAAAAAGATTAAAAATACATTCATGAATTATAAAAGAGTAATAAAGTATATAAAAAACAAAACAAAAAAAAAAGCAATTTTTCTAATTGTAAGATAATAATTGATTTTCATCCTCCTTTTGTATATAATTTTAAAAGTATCTTATCTTATCATCCTGTGGTCATCAGTGCTATTAATATTATCTTAAAACTGTACCACTTTCATTCATCTATACTAAAATTTTTTTTTTTTACAAAATTAGGGATTGTGATAATGATTATATTTTAAGATTTAGATATAGAAACATTATTATTTGTTTTGTGATAAAGAAACGAACATTTTGTTTCATAATTTTTCTTTTTATTGAAAATTCTATTCAAATCTTAAGAACATAGATATTTAGAAATCGAAATTACTCGGCGCGCAATAATCGAAATTTTATTTATATTCAGATATGTAATTCTTATTCTTACAAATGTTTATCTGACATAATGAAATTCTTATAAAATAACGTTGTGTCTTTTTTGTGTCTTTTTTCTGCAAATTTTTGTTCCCATTCTGTGGTGTTAAGTGAGAGTGAAAAATTAAAACTCACAGGTTAACTTTTTCAGATAAAAAAACTTGTAACGGGACGGCTTCCTACTTATTATGAAATGATTATTAGTTATAAAATGAGACCAATTATACATTGGCTAAATAGAAGACAAAGCCTTGACACCAGTTTTTTTTTGACAACATTATTAATTTTTTCTTAAGGTTCTAGTATAAGAAATTTCTATTCATATGATGAATTATTCTTTTGAACCAAATAGTTGGCTCTGAAAGAATCACATCTATTAGGGTACTGGAAATGGAATTATAGTTTCCTGCATGAATTTATTATTTCTTTCAATGCTATAACAACCAGATGTTAACTAATTCTGACGTAACCTTTACAACTTTATAATTTTTGTCAAAATTTTTTTGTTTTTTGGTTTTTTTACGAATATTTAATTACACTGATAAAGTTTAGAAAATGTTACGCTTCGAAAAATTTTATAACATTTATACGATTATTTTATCACACTATATAATGAAATTCAATTAAAACATGAAAAACCGCGTTGAGAAATAAAACAATTTATGTTTTTAAATATTGCAGAAAGGTATTTAAAATATGCAAAACATAATACTCTTCAAACTTTATTTTGCTTTTTTTTTCGTGTTTAAGCTTTTCAAGTTTTGCCAATAAATATAAATTTATCAATAGATTTGTTCAAACTTGTGAATAGATAAAAGCTTATCTGTGTGAAAAAAAAATCTACACCACTGCATAAGAAGATTAAATGAATGAAGTGTAGGTATTTCTGTTTTGGTTTTATTTTTAGTTTTTTTTTTTTTATTGTTCACAATTAGAAAAATAGTACCTGTTATATATAAGAAAAATCGGAAAAAAATCAATTTCTCTTTTGTTTACTTATTTCATTTTCCAAATTTCAATCTCAATTCCTTTAGCGTTTTCTTTCTTTCTCAAATATTTTGTTTATAAATAATATGTATATACTTTATTTATATAAATGTATTTGATAACTAGAAATTTCATTCTTCACATAAATTTTAAATGAACTCACAAAAAAAAAAAAAAAAGAAGAAAAATTTGTACATAGTTAGCTTGATTTTTAAGGACTGCAAATGAATGGAAATTCGTTTGCTAATGAATTTAATTTAGTAAAACGTAAAACACAAAAAAAAAATAAACAAAAAAAAAAGGATAAAGTTTTTGGAAAAGTATTTAAATAAATTAAAGATTGTAGAGATTTTTCATGAATCTAAGGACCTTTTTTTTTCCAACTAACTATACTATATCTATATTTATTTCATATATATTTATATTTTCATTGTTCATTTATACTATGGAAAATATTTTTTGGTACACGACCAAAATTTCTTATAACTATTTAAGTTTGATTTATATGCTAGAATTGTTTCACATAAAAAAAAAAAACAAAAAAATCTGCTGATAATGCTATAAAAAAAATAAATAAAATTTATTCACAAAATATTAATATAAGCAATATAAAAGATTAAAAAAAAATTTTGAGAATGAAAAATTTATATCGAAATAACCGCGATTTTTTTTTTTTTTTACAATAAAATTGTTTAAGTAATAAGTTTAACGTGAATGACGATAACAGATGTGTTTTCGAAAATATTAAAGGTAGAATATTTTTTTCAATTTACCGAATCATCCAGAACTACCTAATAAATTTTAAAAGTTAATTTTTTTATCCGATGAGATAATTCAAAATAAGAACCGAATTATTTGATAGGAGGCAAAATGAATTTTAACATTCAAAAAAATTACGATTAAGAGATTTCAATGCGGCGAGTCTGTACGAGTTAAAACTCTTCTTTTTGCAACATAACCTATAGTTGTGCGAGAAAGTTCCTTTTCACGTGTCTCTTCGGAAAAGAAGTTAGAACCTATGCTACGCAAGCAAAAATGATCTCGGAATCTATGCATGGAATATTTTTTCGAATTTATTTACGGTCTTAATTCACTTTTGAAAATGAATTCTGTCCGCGCGGTTTAAGAACATTTTCTGAGTTCACTCTGGAGAATGAAAACAGAATAAATTGCACACAAAAAAACTTATTTACCATCCGGTGAGATAAATCATTTTCAATTTTGAATTATCTCATACAAGGCAAATTGACATTTATCATCGGTATATGAAATAATTCAGAACTCAAAATGAAAAACTCATCGATATCGATATAGTTTAGGTTAGGTTAGGGTGGCGGCCTAATCGGCCTCACATAGACCCATACGGTCCATAGTGTTAGCACTGACAAAAATCCTTCCTGAATATTTAAGGATGTGGACCAGATTTTATTATGTTAAAAATCCCAGTCCTTTGCGCAAATTTAAGTAGGCTTCTAAGTTCGATTCTCGCAGCCTCGTTTAAGTCTTCGATGTTCCTGGATCCTGCTAGTGCTGGGCAGTGACATATCAAATATTCTACGCTTTTACCTGGTTAGGGTCTTCGCATTTCCTACATTTATTACTGATAAGTAGAGAGCGGAATTTCGTGCAGTCAAAATCTGAAAACGTGCAACTTAAACCTCAAAACGTACAAAAACGTGCAATAAAAAATTTGAAAACCTAAAAGCTGTAGGTAAATCGAAAAGAAAAATTTTTAGGAAATACAATTTAAAAAAACAATTTTTTATTTTCAAAGTATAGCGACTGTTCTGTTTTTATCAAAAACGGCGCTGCATCACTAATAAAAAGTAAAATTTTATCTTATTTTAAGATTTGTTCCAAAAAAAATTTTTTTTTTTGTTCAAATCACTTTATAGCAATAAAAGAAAAATAAAATTTATTATTGAAACATACATACTCTACTATTTATTTATTAATTCGTTATTATTACAATAGTTCCTTAATAACTAGAAATAATATTAATAATTTTACAGAGTTTAGCTAATTGAAGCTTATCAACTGAATTAAGTGGCTAATTAAATTCCATTAATTTTATAAATAATTGTGTCCAAAAACTTTAAAACGTGCACTGTTTTGCAAAAAAAATCTAAAAAGTGCAGTTTCGTGCAATGTACCCCAAAAACTTGCAATTTCGTCCAACACAAAATGGGTCTCAAAAAATTTCATTTTACAAGATTCGGATAGATCTTCTGGTTCTAACCCATTCTAAATGCCCAAAAAAAAGATGCAATTGCGCGGAATTCCGGTCTCTACTGATAAGCAATGCCCTATTATAATGCTCGTTATCAAGCCTATCTCGATATAATTCTGGATGAGATTATTCGGAAAACTGAAACTTAAAGTGAGAATTAAAATATGGTTATTAAAGTATTAGATAGAAATATTTTTTTATGTTACACATGTTCAAGAAAACATAAATGTAATTAAGCAATTTTTCATGTATAGGCATGCGTATTTTATATATAGGTAGGTATATAATAACAATATTGAACTTTGTGATGAGGAAAATTATATTGGATTTGAAAAATTGTCGAAGAGAAATTTTATTTTTTTCAAAAATGTTTTCATAGGTTAATTATATAGGTAGGTAATTAGGTATGTACATATATATATATTCTGGACGTTGAAATATATTAACTATTCATTTTCCTATACCCTATATATATAAAATTCATTATATTACTTTTTAAAAGATAAATTACAAAAAAAAAATCTTTTTTGCATTCAAATACATTAGTATAGTTTTACTCTTGATAAAGGATTCTGCCTCTGGATGTTATTGCTATTGTAAAAGTAAAAAAAAATATATAAACTCAATCTTTCTAAATATATGTATTTCTTCTTGAAAGATGAAAATATAAATTGCTTTCTTTCTATGGCAATAATCATCCTTTGAATTTACTTTTTTTTTTAAATTCCTATCATATTTATAACTCAATGCTGGAATGTTGGAAAATTTATAAATTTAATGTTAGAATGAGTACTAATTTTAATTAAAAAAAATCTCTCCTTGTTTTTGAATTTTACTCTGAACCAAATTAGAAATAAATTGAAGAATTCTAAAGAAAAAAAAACATTTTATTCCTACAATGAAGACAAAGTCAGTATTAGGACATTGAAAAATAATCAATAAGTATGTTATGAACATCAATTATGATGAATATTTATTTTTTATTTGAATTTTGTTTCTATTTGGTATAATATTTCTTTAAATTTATGTGGAAAAAGTGTGTAAGTAAAGTGTAAGTAAAATGTTGTTGTTTTTCTTTTGATGATGGCAGACATTTTTATAATTAATTTGAACTTTGACCAATCGATAGTTCTAATTTGTGCCGGGTTTATTATTATAAATGACTACGGATTGAACTAGGAAATTCAATATACTGAAATTATAATAAGCAATATATATTGAAGTTAATAAGCAATTAAAAAGTGATTTTATTTAAATGAAATTTTTATTATTCTGACTATTTCTGAGCAAGCAAATTGCATTTATGTTATATTGTCATCATCTTAAATTTGTCCTTGATATATTTATGCATTAGATTTTATGGAAAAGTGATTTTATTTTTTTTAACAACATATAATACCTTCTACGTTATTTTCTTCGGATCATTTATAAAGAAAGAATGTAATTAATATTTAATTTTGAAAAAAAAAAAATACAAAATTGTTTTTATTATTGATATCATTTTATCTTTATGATTTATTTCAAAAGAAAACTAAATATTGCACTAGAGAGATTAAAGCTTGCGGGTAATTTTTTTTTCATTAAAAAAAATTTCAACATTATGTACATCTCTGATATCAATGTATATAATTTTTTTTCCAAAGCTCGAAATTTTCTTAATAAATCTGAAAATGATTTGTTCTCTGAAATAAAATATATGGTACTTGGTACTTCATATTCATAATGAATAAAATTTCAATAAAATGTGAATGTCGCATAACACGCTCTCTAATATTAAGAAAAACAGAAATTCTTATTCTTTTGAATTTAAATTTTATCATTATGGCAAAAAGTAACACAAAAATGAAATGAGATATGAAGATTTTATAAAGGTTTATTTTTTTTTTTATTCTGCACATCATAATATGACTTTATGGTATTCTTTTAAAGTGGAATTCGTGGAAATAAGAATGAAAAGAGTCAGAAGTCAGTAGAAGTAAGAAAGTGAAGAATATGATGATTTCATAAAAAAATTATTGCATATCTGACTTTCTTAATGTTTATATTTGTAGTTATAAAGCTTCATTTAAGGTGATAATCCTTTAAAAATTATCAAAAAATCTTAAATTTAATCCTTTATTATACGGAAAAGATAAAAATAAAATATTTATTATGTAAAATAAAATAAATATATTTTACATTTTGTATATGAAGCATATACATTTATATAAAAATATTTTAGTTGGATGGAATAAATTACTACAAAAAAAAAACCTCTAACCAGAATTATGCAAAAGCCACAAACATGTGTATGATTTATGTCTTTTAAACCGAAAATTTAATTTTTAATGAAATAAAGGATTCATTCTTTTAGAATTATAATTAAAAGGATTTTATATATAAATGTTAATATGTATGTATACTATATGAATATTGTTTCCCGATTTCATCTTAATTTGGGTAATTATGTTTATAAAATTTATTTATACTTAATTTTTAATGTTCGCACTTATGCATAGGTATAAGAATGAAGACATGAAATTTTTCCTATTTCAGTGTGCAAAAAGTTATTTCTTGAAAAATATTTTACTTTTTAATAATTTCTTTTCTCTCTTATGTATATTTTTCTTCAATTTATTTATCTTTTTTTATTGTGTAGTTGAAAATTAGCTAGAGAAGTCTAGTTAATTTCAAACTTGTCCAAGGCTGTATATTTTCAAATTTTTATCGGAGAGTCATACTCAGGTTTTTTAAAAAAAAATTTAATTAGTTTCAAAAACTAGTCAATTGACCGTAATAAATAGTAATCATATGTACACGTGGAGAGTTTAAAGTAAATTCTAACAATTAAAAAGTTATCAAAATTTAAAATGGTTTGGATAATAAATCAAATAATGTAGATTGAAGAAATTTATGTTCGCGAAATTTAAAATTTTTTGTTAATAAACACCATGAATCGTACCCAAAGAAAAAAGTATAAAATCTACTATATTTGGAATTATGAAAATTTAAATTGAAATCTTTCTGATTTTTCAACTCTCTGCATTTGTGAAGAAATTTATGGATATATCCTTTTTTCAGATTTATTTAATCATGTTAGTAAATTGAATTTTAAAGTTTCATTATGCTTTTAACTATTTTAAAATATGTATATATAAAAAAAATAACAATTTATTTGTTTCAATTCAAAATTCAATTCTTTAATGAACTTTCGTGACAATATTGTGGCGCCAAAAATATGCAATTCAAATTTTTTTATATTGTCATTTTGCATATTTGTAGGCATAAGAATGAAAATAAATTGTATTGACAATTTTATGTATGCTTATTAAAAAAACAACATACTTTAACGAAAATAAAATAATTTTTTGTCTCTATGTTCTGTATACTGTGGCCACAAGACATAACCGCTTAAGTCGAGTTAGGCGGTTATGATTTTATTATTCCAAACTCTTGGTCATATGATTCTACGTATACTCACAAATTTTTACGTTCCTAGCTTTACAGTTAAACTTTTTACAGCCAAAAACATAATAGCCTAAGTCGTTTTTAATCTCTTATGGAATAACAGCTTAACTCTGATTATTTTTCAGAATTAAAAAAAAAAAATTCTTATCTTAACATAATAAGTCTTTATTCCAATCATTCTTTTTTTTTTTTAATACTTAGATTTTATGCTAACTTAACTTTAGCCAATTTGAAACTTTAAAGAATTGAAACTTTAAACTGCTCTCCTGAAAAGTAGCAAAATCGAGTTAGGCGATTATGTCTTGTGGCCACTGTATAATAATAGTGATATATTCTCTAAGTAGATGTTTTTACAATATTTGTACAAAATTTGGCGAATTACCAAATTCAAAGTACATATTTATCATTAAATGTATTATCCTCATTTCAGCAAAAATATCCTTTTTTTATGTGAATTTTATTTTATATTAAAGTATTTTATTTGATTATTATAAAATCCCACGTAATTTTGTAAATTTACATAAATTTTTTTTTTTCTTTAGAAAGTTGTCATAAAAATAACACTTATTATAAAAATCTAGATATTCAAATATTTAACAAGAAATCTGAAAAACAACACATCGATAACAAGTATTATTAATTTCGAGTTTTCTTTTTTAAATGCTACAAAGGACTTTGTTTTTATTTTTTTTTTACTTTTTAAGGATATAGTATTTATTAAAGGCAACTTTCTCCATTGTTTTGAGTTTTCAGTAAATTAGAAAAGAAATTTGTAATTTCAACTGTCACCATTAAAATAGATTAGACTCATTTTTGCTTTTGATCCCTCCGCAAAAAATTTCCAAGATAAATATTAAGTTGAACAACAGGTTTTCAGTTCGATAAGCTTTTTAAATTATGTACACATACGGAAAAACTTGGTACAGCCTTGTGCTTGTGCCAGATGGATAAATAAATATATTATAAAATAACTTGTTAAAATATTTATACCGAGAATCTTAGATAAAAAAGTGTTTTTTTAACGGTATTTGCTTTATCGGTGTGAACTCAATAGGACCTTCTTAGAAATAAACTTCTACTTCTTCTACTTAATAATATTCTACGGTTAGATTTTCATTCAAAATTAAATTGTACTCTGCTATTAATATTCAAAGTTTTTATTTGTTTTATTTTGGGATTTAAAAAATGTGAAATTCTAATTTTTGAGAAAACTTTTTAACCATTATGTAGATTTACTATTTACTATTTATTATAAAAGGATTTTATTTAACGATATAATGTTTTTTTTTTCGTTTTTCCCCTCAGAGTTTAACTTTAAAATTTTATACATTCATATACAAAATATTACACGTACATTTATATTATTTTGTATTCAATCCATCATTTTATAGATGATTTGATACTTAAATTATATTATTATGTATTCAATTCATCATTTTATACAATTAAAAATCACTTACTTAATGCTATATAAGTAGCCAGCCCTCTACACTACAATATTTTTTTTTTCACGGAAATAAAATATATGAGTACACTGTTATCGTTTATATTTAAACTTACAAAAAATATTATTGTTTATTATTTTTAAAATCAAATACAAAAAATGACTGCTGTCAGTCTATTTTTAAATACACTTTTGATTGAAAATAAGATTAAAAAAAAATTGAATTATTTTTTAGAATAAAACATAAAAATTACCGAAATAAAATTGATTATTTAGGAACCCTCGATATGAAATTGTAAAATATTTTTCTGTTTTCTATTTTTTGTTTAGAAAATTTAATTATCTGTTCCCTTCACTTCACAATCTCAGAAAATATGTTCAAGGTTTTGGAAGGCCAATTTATTCCAAAAAAACTCAAAATTAAAAAAATCCGGCTCACTCGCCCTGGAGCCAGTTATATACTTTCTAACATATCAAAAAATCACTTCAGTCGAGATTGTATTAACTCTACAATCAAAGCAAAACCAAGACCAATTTTTCACAGTGAGAGGGATCTTAACAGTTTTATTTTATGAATAATATAAATTATTAATATCAAAATAAAATAATTAAAATTCTACAACAGAAAATAAATGATTAGTATTACGAAAAAGTCAATTTTTTTTGTGTCTTCTCATTTAACATAAATATCTAAGTGCCGTCTCGATCGTTGCAAGTAATTAAAACCAGACGAATATTTTAATGGTTGCAACGACCGAATAGTTGCAACTATCGAGTGTTGCATCGATCGAGTCGATAGTGTATTTTAATTATTTTTTTTTGTCTTTAAAATTTAAAAACTTTACTTTTTAACATTATATGTACATGAAAGTGTTCGAAACAAAAATGTATTTGCAAAATATAATTTTATCCTGAACCAATATTTTCCTAATACTAAAAAAATTATTATTCTTTTTTTCTTTTTTTTTTAAATAAAAATAAAAAATATTGTTTTCCCTAAATTTTTTTTTCCAGTGGCTTTTTGAAATAAAACTTTATAAAATTGTATAATACAATAATAAACTTTATTTTGGTGAAGCGAAACACCATAAAATATTCTTCTCATTTTTGGTTTTGGAAAATTGAAAAATTGCTTTCTTATTTTGCATATTGTGATAATATAATTTATTTTTATTTTTAGAAATCAATAAAAATCAAATTAAATAGAACTTATAATTTTTTTTCATCAATTATATAATATGTAAAAAAAATAAAAAGAAAGAAAACAGACTTTTTGCAAGTAAAATAAGATGATTTTTCTTCTCCATTAGTTTTTATTAAGCAATAACGATGATTTGAGTTTTCCTTTTTGCTTTGTAGATATTTGCGAGATTTTCGAGGGGGCTTAGTTATAACAAAAATATTGTAATTTTTTTTTATAATATTGATAAAAAATATTTCATTTTCTTTTCGCACTTTATGTGGCGCGCAATGGTGTTGAAATGATTAAAAATAATTTTTAAATGGAAAAGAAAATCACTTTAGAAAAGTTAAAATATTTTCTTGGAAAGAAAATTTTCCCTAAAAAAAATAAAAAATTCAGAACAACAATAATTTTAAAGTCGCTTGATCTTTTATTTACAGATTTTTAATCTCTAATCTAGTCTCTAATAATCGAAATTTGTTTTTATTTTACTTTGTGGAATCAAAAAAACACATCAATTTTTTCTATTGAAAATAATAATAATAGTGGAAAATTTATATTATATATGCTAGTATCAGTAGATATACATTTATTTTGATACAATAATATATATATTTTTTTTTATTTATATATTTTTATTTATTTTTTTTGTTAAAGCAAATCGGTTTCATTTTCGACCGCAAAACTAAATTTGGGTGATAAAATGAATTTTTGGCGCTTATTTTCTGCAAAATAAAATAAATGAAAATATATAATTTGTAATGTCTGTAGAGGCAGACACAAATTAAAAAATTTTGAGAGCTTCAATTAATTTGATTTTATTTTGAAAACAAATAAAGAAAAAACTTTGGGGGGTGTATAATATATAAAGGAACTTAAATTAAATACAGAGTGCAATGGAAATGGGAAAATAAATAAATTTACCTTTGTTTTTATTTCTAAAATACAGTAAATTTAATACCATTAAAAGATTATTTTTGTGTTTATCAAGAATTTTTTTGTTTTTTTTTTTTTTCGGAATTCTTGTACAGAATGAAAATTTTCTTCTATCTAGAAAGTTATAATCATAATTCTGTATTTTTTGAGTATCATGAAAATATCTTAAATTTGGAAAAAAAATAGTACAAAAAGGTATTTTGATTTTCTAATTAGTATTCAAAATAATTTCAGGAAGTTGTTTTTTTTTTTTTTTCATATTATTATGTGCATAACAATTAACAACAATGTATAAATTAGAAACTTAATTCAAGAAGACAATAACATTGATAATTATAATTACATTTCGAGTAAAAAATAAAATGCAATATTTAATCAGTTTGAGAATTAATATTATAATGATACTAAAGCCAAGTAGTAGTTAATATACATATTTTAACATAAGTACTAAGTATTCTTAAGATTATTTCATAAATCAAATGTGTACTTATTAAATTAATGAATAAACATACAACCAATTACCAATTACATAATAAAGGTAACACATTTAATATTGTTTGCATTAATTTCGCATATTATAAAATTTAGTGTAATGTATATTGTATATACATATAAAATATCCTTGGATAAATTTCAAAACGTTGCGTACAATTTGAATTAATTTTCCATAAATATTTAAAGCTTGTTTTTTTTTTTTTTGTATAAAAATTTAATAAAAACTTCGTTGAATTTTAAAATGTTGTTAATATTAAGAAGCAGAAAGAGATTTCATAATAGTATAAGATTACATGCAAAAAATAGATATATATATAGTTTATAAATAGAAAGAAAAAATTGTATACAGTTTCACACCCATTTTGTGTGTATTAAAATTTACATAACTATTTAAATAATAAAAAAAAAAATATTAAATAAATTTTAATTTACACTTAAAAAAATTTACTCATAGCGAAAATAAAATATTTTTGCCATGATAATTTGTTTTTTATTATAGTTTTAAAAATAAAACAAAATCAAGATAAGTTAAATAAAATTTAACTTTATTTAAAAAAGAGAAAACTTTTCGACGAAAAAGTTGCAGTATTTTTATTTTTAACGCAAACAATAAATAAAAATATATTTGACATTTAATTTAATCCAAAAATTAAAAAATATTTTCACCTTTAATGCTTAAAAAAAACAAAATATAAAATTATGGTATTCTTGGACGAAAGTTTGATATAATTTCTTTAATATCATAAAACTGTTTTAATCCTTAATTAAAATTTTTTTGTTTCAGTTTCATTCAGTTTAGCGTTTAGCAAATATAAATTTACATTAGAGAGATAACTAATTTTTCCTAGAATGTATTAATCCACTTTGCCTTTACTACTAAAAATCTATAGTATATTATAGTATATTATGATAAGTCTTTTAACAACAGCTTTTCTTTTGATTGATTTTTCTAAGGCAGGGTTGATTACAAGATTTTATTTCTTATGTTGAAAACTAAAATTGGTTTATAAATTTTAGATGAAGCATAATGTTGCGAATGATGATGGATTTTTAGAGTTGCGATTAGCGTTGCCAGGCGTCCTCCTTTAGGGAGGACAGTCCTCCATTTACTACTTAAAATATCCGTCCTCCAAAAAGGCTTAAATGTCCTCCATATTGAAATTTACAAAAAAATTATCGTAGTTACCCTGTTGCTCGCTTTATTTTCTCGATTTATTTTCTTTTGTGAATAACTAATGTTCTTTTTCTTTTGTTTTGTGTACATATTATAATTTTTAATGGTGCTACTGTACTGAGTGATTATTTCCCAAAATTTCATCAACTGGTTCGCAGTGAAATTATTTTGCAAGGAAATAGTATACTAAAAAAATTAAACTGCATGAAACCCACTTTTTTTTTATTAATTCACTAATTAATTTAAAAAAATAAATATTATTTATATACAACTGAAATTTAGTATGCATAAAAAAAACATTAAAATTAAAAATCAATAAATTAATTAAAAATTAATTAAATCATTTAAAATTATTTCAAATAGCCGGTTCGCACGAACCATGGGGGGTGCCTTAAAATCAAGTGACATAAAGTCAATTGACTTTAAGTCACTTTCAAAGCGACATAAAGTCAATTGATTTTATGTCTTTTTCTAAAATGATACATAAAGTCAAGATTTAAAGTGACCTAAAGTCAAATGACTTTATGTCGCTTTGCAAAAAAAAATTAAAAGTGACATAAAGTCAAGATATATTTTTTTGATAATGTTCAATAAATAGATTGTAAGTCACTTACGTTAAATAAAATTACATACAGTGAGTGAAAACATAAAATTTAACTATAACAATAAATTTTATACAAGCAAATTTAAATACGTATTTTTTTTTTAAATTTTGGAATTGGATTTTAACTATCTACATGACAAGAAGACTAGAAGTAGTAAAAAATTAAAATAATTTAAATGAAGTTAAAAATGCTTAAATTTCAATTTTTATAGAGTTTTATCTTAAATCTAAATCTAGGGCAAATATTAAATAAAATATGAAAATACAAGAAAAATGTTAATTTTCAATATAGGAATATTATATAATAAAATTATAGGTATATGCATATATATTTTTTTTTAACAATTGTTTTTGGCATAATTCTGACTTTTAGAAATGTAATATTAAAACCTGTAAAATTAACATTCATAGTATGTCAAAATAAAAAAAAAACAAAAATTCTTATAAAAAAAAAAACGTTCCAACATTGGCAGGCACAAATGATAATTGATCGTTCGTTTTTTTAAAATGTTAAAAAAATGTTTATATTTACAAAATGAATTTTTTAAATTTTGGAAATGTTATATTTAGTGAACAAACACATCAACTTCAGAAAATCAATATAAAATAAAATCTAGTTTAATACATTTTTTTGATGATTTCAAATAAAAACAAAGTAAATATTAAAAAGAATAAAAATTAAAAAAATCATCATAAATTTAATAAACCTTCCTTAATTCAAGAAACGATAGTTTTATAATAAAACTACACAACTAAAATATAGTTTGATTTCAACCAACCCACGAACGTATGCAAGATAATACAATCACATTATGATGACAGAACACACCGCTCGCTCATAAATTTAAAAATGAATCAATAAACCAAACCAAATATATATCCATAGACCAATTGATAAATATAGTTATTGCCTTCACAGCACATTTATACCCAAAAACTTTATTCAATAACATTTAAGTCGCATAGATTGACTTTAAAAAAATATATGATAGAATACAAAAGTTGAATGCATAAATTTTAATTTGTTTTCTATCGACATTTTATTTTTGTTAGAGAAATTCTATTGTGCATACATGTAAATATGTATATTATATATTTTTCCATTTCCATGGATTTGGTCATAATCTGGTTTTCACAAATATTAATAATTTACTTTGAATTCCCAATGGAAATGAGATATTGCCATGAATATCCGATATCTCAATTTATAAAACTTTTTTCTTTTTTTTTACCAAACAATTTTTCAACATTCAGAATGGCAAACAAAACGAGATTTAAAATATATTATGTATAATATAAAATAAAATAAAAAAAATAAAATAGTTTTTTTTTTCGATCTTTAATAATGGGGTTTTAAAAACAGAAAAATTAAATCTAAAAGATATTTTCATGATAATAAAATAATTAACTTTGCGAAAATTTTGTTTCATAGCAATGACAATATGATAATAAAAAATAATGGTATTTTGAAATTTTAACTTGACTGACGCCAAACTATATCTACACTTCATATAAAGCACTTCTAAAAGAAAAGGACATGAAAAATCATTTCCATCAATGAAGCTGTTCAGCATCCTATTATTATTTAGTTTTCTCAAAGTTTACACATATATTTATTTAAAAATTAAAAAAGTTTTCTCTTATAGATGATTTTTAAATAAAAAAAAAAACTTTGAGGTCAGTTTTATTTATAAAATGGAATCCAAAAGGATATTACTGAATTCAAAGTATATCCTTAAGAGAATGTTGTTTGTAATAATAATTGAGTGGTTATTATCTTCTAAAGGAAATAATTTCTTAAAAATGTTTTTATTTAGAAAAAAAAAAAAAAATTAAAATTATTACTTAGATTGTTAGAATTATTTTATTCTCTTGCGGTCTTCATAACTTTTATTTCGAAAATTTTACATAATTGTAAATTTTGTAAATATATTTCCCAATGCTATAGTCCGATTTTATTATTTCTGTATTTTGTGTGTATTTCGAAAACAATAAAAACATTATTTGTTTAATTACTTTACAATTTTGTTTTATGAGAAATAATTCAATTGAACTAAAGTGCTATCAAAAATAACCAAACATATTTTTGTTATTTTATAGTTTTTAAACATATAATTGTGTATGAAATACTTAGTAGAAGTTCGATATCATTGGTCAATAACGAAAGGCTGTAGGGTTTATTACGAACCCTAGAACAATTTATCATCAATTTGCATTTAAAAACTATCTTTTATTGTGCTAATATATGCTTTTATTGTGCTAATATATATTTCCGTTCTATATTGCTATTAGGTAGGTATATCTAACAGACTAAAATTTGTCCTCAAAAATAATAATATTATGGTAATGGAAATAAAAATAAAAAAAATATTAAAACAAACTAACTAATTTTCTATGTTATCGTTTTCAATCTTTACAGGAACATTTGAATTATTAAGTTTTTTTTTTAATATTAAACAATAAATTATTTAAATGGACAAATACAATGTAAAACTGCTCGCTCATACTTACATATGTTTACGTATATTTCAAAATTTTGTTTATATAATTATGAATCATTATTTAAGTAAATAATATAATTTTTTTTAACAGGAATTAATATTACTTGCGTCAAAAATCATCTACACAAATTTATAATCAAGGAATTTTTTGTCAAATAGAAGAAAGGATCACGAAAAAAAAGTCAAAATGTTTAAAATGAACTATTATAAAGCGTGAGTTGTAATGATTTAATTAACCTCTTCCCACTAAGATTCAATGTTAAAAGAATTTCCATGAAGTGTACACAATTTTCCTTATAAATATAGTTAGTTATGTTTATGCCCCTTTAAAGGACCTTAAAAATTTCCTAAGCAAATTGTCCTTTATTCAAATGTACTATTATACTGCATATATTTACCCCAAAAAAATCCTGAGGAAAGATTACACAAAAAAAAAAAATTATAATTCAGAAAGCACAACCATAGAAAAAATATATATATACCACATTATATATTATATAGTTTTATTATTTTCCTTTATTTTGTAATAATGTTATCGTTATATATACTTAGGTTTTTTTTAAACTAATACATATTATTATAATTATTTACTCATATATTTTCAGTTAATAACAAACTTATGTTTAATTTGCACAATTTTTATTAATTTTCAAGGGTTCTAAAATATTTTAAAGAAGAGAATTTTCCTTCTTTTTTTTTTAATTAATTACCCTATTTTAATATTTAAATAGTATAGACTATAGACTGACAAACAAAATACAAATTGTATGTAATATAGATTGTACATTGAATAAAATAAATTAGTACTATTATAGTAAATCAAAAGGTCAATACTCTAAGCCTCTAATACCTGAAGTATGCTCCCACATATATGGTTAAAGAATTTGAACAAAACTCTTCAAATATTTAAACATTGTTAAACCGTTTTTTTATTATCAACAATTTGAACAATTTTATATTACGAGACGAGAATAATAACACTGCTGATATAATTATCAAGGACTTCTTGTCAAAAATCGATGATGTTTAAATTTAGGCACTATGATATTTTTTACATATTTTTAAGCGATTATTCTAACTTTAATAATATAATGATATCATGCCAATTATTTAATAACATAATTAAAATTTTTCTTAATTCATTACGAATTTGAATATTTATTAAAAATTTATTAATTACAGTTTGTGTAAAATAATTGAAAAATACGTGATTTATTTTCGATGAGGTAAGATGTTTTCTATGACTACTAAAATTCTTAACAGGAAACATAGGTTGGTATTTATATTTTTTTTATGCATTTAATTTTATAATATATACAAATATATATAAATACATATATTATGTTGTTTTAAATATTTAATTATTCAGAACAGTGTAGAACAATGAATATGTAAATTTAACCAATGTTTTATTAATTAAAAAAAAAAAAGTCAAAACAATATTTGCATTTTATTATTATGTGAAAAATTTAAATGAAAATTTAACAAAATAAGTTTAACGAAAATGATAAATATAGTGTTATTTTATTTGAATAATTTTCTTAAAGAAATGTAAAAGGTGCCTACTAAAAATATATTATTCTGGATACTGTTCTATAGTTTTTACCCCCAAAATGACTCAGAATTCTTGATATAAAGACTTGGGTATCTACAATACAATTTAAAGTGTTTTAAATCGAAAACAAGTTTTTAAACCTAGAAATAAAAGTACTGATGGATATTCATTTGAACCAAAGTGATCTTCGTGATTCGTGATTATTTTGAAAATTAAATGAACTCCACTGTTTTAACAAGATTAATTTATTTAAGCAAAGTGAAAGTCAGAGATAACAATATTTGAGTTAACAATTAAAAATAATAAATAACATCTATTTTAATTTAGTTTTTTTTTACCTAGTTTTAAGTTGAAGAATATTACATTTTGTGAATAATATTTACTGTTTCCAATTAAATGATTTCGCGTGAACTTCTGGTCTTAAGGATTAATTCAATTTAAAGTGAATGAATTTTGTTTCTAGGTCTCATTAATAAATAAAATCCCAGTAACTTAATTGTAAATTTAAATAAAATTTATCCAATAGAATATTCAAAGGGATGGATGTTAAATCAAGAAGGAAATGACTTTTAAGTGATTTTTCCTTTTTTGATTATTTGATAGAATTTTTTTTTTTCGTAATTTAAAAGTTTTGGTTGGATAAACGGAAAAGTTTGTAATATTTTCTTAAGCAAAAAAGTTGAAGGTTTTTTATTTTGTTTTTCTTGTAGGTGGAAGGTTTATTTAAATAATTTAAAATTGAATTATTTTTCTAATTTTGTTATTTCCTTTCAGATATTAAAAAAAAAGTAAAAAAAAAAGTTTAGATCGAAATTAAAAAATAGTCCGTAGAAACCGAGTCAAGATGAATTTCCGACTGTTTGCTTTATAACATAACATTAAATTAATATTCTATTCTAGGCCTTGCACTTAAAAATCCATATAGTTAAGTTTCTAAAAATAAGAGGCTTTGGAATACATTTTTTTTAATCAGCAATGAAATACATAAAAGTTTGAAAAAAAATCGTTTTGTATCATTCTTTGTCCTTTTGAAAATATCTCATTTAATTTATTTACAATGTAAATAAAACTTCGCGACACAATTATTTATCTTGCATACATATATAACAAGAATGTACAAAATAAAATAATATAAAAAAAAAACATTATGAACGAGTATAGTACTTGAATTGAATTGAATGATTACCTTTTTTGAAAATATCTAAATTTTGGTTGTTTTCCTGATATATTTTTTTTCTTGAAATTGGTAGTACTTTGAATATAAGGGAAACAATGAGCATTCAAAAAATCAACTTGATAAAATATCATATTGTAATTTTGATAAAAGTCAAAAATGTTTTTCTCTAAACAAGAAACACTTGAACAAAATTTTTACAATATTTTAGAGATTATTACAAGAAATAATAATACATAATAATGTATTATCTTTACTTTTTTTTACATTCTCCTTGTATACACATAACTATAAAAAAAAAGAAGAAGAAAATAAAAAAACCTTTACGAAAACCATATTCATAATAAGAAATTTATATATTTTAATAATAATTTTATTTCTGCTAAGAAAAATTTAGAAGAACTCAAAATATTTTCATAGTACTATTTCGAGAATGTGTACTTTGTATTGTTTTAAAAAACTTTAAATGTATCCAAAATCTTTGAAGAAAAAGTTTCAGCTCTTTAGATAAGCTAGGAAACAAATTTCTTTGATAGAATATAAAATTAAGGAAGATTAATATAAAAATAATTAAAAGTGTGACAACATTGACGGTACGATGAAAACGAGTTGTTATTTTTGAATGATATTTTAAAAACAAAGTTCGGAGCAACTTAATATATTTCTAATTTGTGTATGCTGATGAAAGATTGATGTTCTCTAACTTGCTACGATTTAACAGTAACTGTTTTAAGAACTAAGATTACTATGACATACCATCTTTAATAAATTCGAATCTATTTTTTAGAACTCTTGTAATGTATTTTTAGAACTTATATACTATATTAAGTGGTTTTAATATCTTATTGAAACAAACAACAAAGGGTGAAAAAATTTGACAGAAAAAGAAAATTTCAATTTACAAAATGTGAAATCACCATTAATCGTCAATGTTGTCATACTTTTAATTATTTTTATATTGTGGAAATTTCCTCAGTATTATATATTTTATACTAAATTTACTAAAAATTGAAGATTTTATTGTCTTCTCACAATGACAAAAAATGTACATTAAAAAGCTTTCTTACAAATTCACTTAACTTTGAAAGTATAAAAGTAAAATCTGTTAAATTCACAAAGGATATTTTAAGGAGTGTAACATATGATTTTTATCACAATAAATATTTTTATTTTGAGGTTTTTTTTTTCCTTCATATTATAAAAATAATAATGTTGTCTAAAAGTATGAAAAAAAAAAATTATTCAGGATGAAACATTTATGTAATTGTTGTCGCAATCGATGAATAGTTTACGTTTTAATTTTTTATTTTTTTACAAAATAATTTTTTTGTACGAGGCATAGATACATAAATTTAAACCAGAGACTGATATAAGTCTATGACAAATTAACAAAAGTTAATATTTTCCGTAAAAAAAATGTAAATTGGCTCCATTTTCAAAGTAATTATGCGTTTTGGTTTTATTTTAACGGGCGGACGGACGGTTTTATTGAAAAAAAAAAAAAAATCCACATTTATTTTATTCATAATTGAAAGTGTTAAGGTTATTCCGAAACTTTTTCATTTCATAGTATTTAAGCCAATAGTTTTTTAGTTTTCGGATAGACCTACATATTTATGCTAAAGGTTATTTCTGCTTTATACCATTGATTTAAACTTAGCAAAAAACGATTTTCGATAAATTAGAATTTGTGATTTGTTTTGCAAATGGAAAAAGGTACGGAAACTTTTAAATAATTAAATCTAGAAATTACAAGAAAAATTATTCTATCAACAATTTATCGCAATATCTCCTCTTTACCAAAATAAAATAAATATTGTTATGGGGAAGAAAAAGTATAAATTGTTTTTTTTTTATTCGTATAATTTTTGACTTTGACGTATTATATTCGCACAATTACTTTTTCATTTAACATAAAGTAAAGAGTAAAGACATAATTTTGAAAGATATACCTTAATTTTTTTGTTGAAAAAACATATGAAATTATTTTTTTAACAAGGAAAAAATCTGGTTAGAGAGATGGAATAAAGTAAAACATTATTTCATTCGCTTTCTTTTAACTGTTTTATTATCTTCATTCTGGTTTATCATTATAAAAATTTTTTTTTATTGGAAAACTGTAAAAAGAAAAAGAATTTAATTAAACATCGTAACATGTGTAACTTGTAAACATGTTGCATAAAATTTTTAATTTATTTTATAATCTACTCAATTTGAAATTCGCAAAAGTGATACCCGTAATCTAGTAATCTATGGTATATAGTTATGTTATTATTGCATTATCATAATCTATGCGATAAGACACCTATGACAGCGTTAGGATGCGTCTTATCTAGAATGTTTAATTATATTTTTAATAAAATCATCTTAGTTTGAGTTTTACATTGGAAAGTAAACTATGTTAATTTACATCATTTTATTTATTTTCAATTTGCGTTTGTAAGAAAATAGTTGTGGAGATTTATTTCTTTAATATCATGATAACCACAACAATCTCTTTAACTAGCTTTTGAACATTTCATTCCGGAAAATAGTGGAAATTTCCACTTTTAATAGTAATTTTCATACATGATAAGTGAAAAGAATAGGACAGTTCCAAAAAATAATAAAAAGAGGTCTATATATAAGGTATAACTTTGTTTTTTTCGAACACCTGAAGTTTTTCAGCAATGGCAATTAATGACAAACATTAAGTCAATAAATTAGGACGATAGTTCTGAAAAACAATTTCTAAAACAATTCTGTTAATTATAATGAAGACAGCAAATTCAAGAATTAAGAGGTTGATTATTAGGTATATCCGACATATATTGTACACTAAACCTATGCCAGCAAAGGGATTCGTCGAAAATAAATCGTATACAGTTTTATATAAGTATTTACATATTTTTTTAATGTTTTAATTTGCACTCAATCATTACCCAAAAAAAAATAAAAAATTAACACAAAAAAAAAAAAAGGGAAAATTAACTTGAGAAAAATAAATTTTTCAACATAATTATAATTATCTCCCGTCACGTTTTTTAGCTAAAATAATTTTAATTTATTCTATAATTAAATTTTTCCTTCATTTCTTAAAATTTATGTCTTTTTTTTTTTTTCTCATACAAAAAAACAATATTTTTTTTTGCAGTATGTTTTTTGAAAGTACATGCCGTCGAGTTGAAGGATTTTATTTATTTATATTGCATTGAAAATCATTCTTAGGGTGTCTTTCTACTAAAGCTAGGCAAATACTTTTAAATATATAGGCATTTTTAATTGACAAAATTATCTTGGGGAAACAGTTGTTTACTTTCGGCTTCATATATCGTTAATAAAAATGAGAATATCATTTTATATTGAACAAAAAAAAAAAAAAAAATTGTTCAAAAAATGAAAATTAGAAGCCGGGCATTCAAATGAAAAATATGTCGCAAACCGATAATTATAGCAACAGTTAGTATTCGACTTGTACTTGTAATTTTCTAGACTTTCTAAATAAAAAAAAAAGGCATATGTGAAAATTATACGTAACTATTGATTCGGATCTGGCATGAAATCTTGTTGTATAAAATTTTGTTCTCAAAATCTTGTTTGTTTTAAAATCTTTTTATTCAAAATCTTGTTTTTTAAAATCTTGTTTTTCAAAATCTTTGTTTTTTAAATCTAGTTTTATAAAATCTTTTTTTTTGAAATCTTGCTTTATAAAATATTATTTTAAAAAAAAAAGATTTTTATTAATTCGACCGCCCGCGCGGTCGAATTAATAAAAATCTCTTTTTTTTAAAAACAATATTTTATAAAGCAAGATTTCAAAAAAAAAAGATTTTATACAACAATATTTTATAACTGTGGCAAAAAATTCTCTGCAGCGGGCTCAAAATGGAGAAGAACGACAAACAAAAGGACATCCAAAAATATAAAAAATTAAAAAATATCATAAAAAAAATATGATGTAACCGTTGGATTTTTTAAAATCCATAGCAACAAATATTACGTTGACTTAATTACATACATGATTACATAATTGACTTAATTAATACCTGTAAATTTTTTAAAAAAATTGTGTTTTTTTGTTTTTATCAATTAATGTTAAAAAAATAATTTTTTTATCATTTAAAAAAATTTATTTATTGTTAAAAAAAAGCAAGATTGTAAAAAATTATATTATATATATATATATATAGATTTTGTCACAAACAATATTTTAAAAAACAAGATTTTGTCACAGTCAATATTTTGTTAAACATGATTGAAAAAAACTTAGTTATACCATTGAGTAATACCTAATATTTATGAGAGGGTCAGAATTCATACAAGTAATTTTACAATTTTTTTTTTCAAATAACTCAAAAATGATAACAATATTATCAATGTATTGAATAAAAATTTCACACTCAAATTTGTTTATTCTAAATACAATAATAAAAATAATAAAATTAATAATAAACACATTTGAGTTAAAAAAATGTATTCAATACATTGAAAATATTGTCAGAATTTTTGAGTTATTTAGAAAAAAATTTACTTGTATGAATTCTGTCCCTCTTATAAATATTATTACTCAATGGTTATACATAATATTTTTTTGTTAAAAAGTGTGCAGTAAAGAAAAACAAAAATTAAATTTCATTTCAGATTCTTAATTTTGTAAATATTTTGAAACTTTTATTACTTATTTTATTTGACACCATTATATATTAACGATAACTATATTATATTATAATCGCATATTTCATATAAATTTTTCTTTCCACATAAATAAGAATTATCTTTTGTTTTTTTTTTTTTTGTTTTTTTCATAAAATAAAGTGCAATTTAAATTTTGATAAAGTTTCATTTTTTCATTACATGAAATTCTTGAATAAATCACTCTAATTTTCTTAATGATCATGCTAAAATCAAGTATCCATAAGCTTTTCATCACTTATTTTTCAACAAGCAAAAATTTTTCTATGATAAGAAATAAAAACCTTATATAGAAGTGGATTTTTGTCTTGGCTCTTGCAATAAAAAAAAATATGAAAAAAAAACTGTACAAAATTCTACTAAAAAGTGTCGAAATTTAATATTGTTCGTTGTAATAATTGTTTGTCCAGAACCATGTCGACTTCTGTTCCGAACTGTTTATAAATATTCATTTATTTGAAGTTTGAATATTTTCGAATTATTATCACGTAATTGTAAAAAGAAAACAAAGCATATATGTATGTATTTATGCAATCTAAAAATTAGAATTTTATTTGAATTAAGATATTAAGGCCGGAGTTATAATTTAAAGTTATAATATAACTGTCGAATATAAGTATGAGAAGATTCTATTTAAAATAATTTTATTGAAAAACGTTTAACAATTAACACATCTGTATATAAGTTTACCAGGTCTAACTAGGAAATTAGTGTTGATCTGTTCATTTAATTGATTTCTTTTCTTTGTACTTGAAAAAAAAAAAAAAAAATTATTAAAAAGATAAATACTGTTAAGATATTCCGGAACGAAAATTATTTTATATGCATATACAATAAAGAAAATAAAAATTTCCATCATAAAATTTTATGGAAAATTTAGATGTAAAAAAAATTACAAAAAATTTTATGAAAAGAAAACTAAACCATTATGTAATTTTATTTTATTTATTTTATTTTTTTATTTTTTTTTTCTGAAAAATAAACTTTTTACATAAAATATGATGTTTTGTTTGTTCAGCTAGTGTATATTTCGTGTCAAGGATAAGAAAATTGAACTTTAATTAAATTAAAGCATCAGGAGGATAAAACTGAGAAAACAAATTACCTTTTTAGGTGAAAAAAATTAAATAAAAAGGAAATTATGAATGGGATAAATAAAAAAGCAAAAAAGGCAACACAGTTTTACTTAATTATTATTATTATTATTATTACATATTATTATTACTATTATTATTATTATTATTATTATTATTATTATTATGTTGCAATGATCTAATAAATAACAAAAATGTATATAAATATATTTTTGTTAAAATCAAAGAAAACTTGTATATATAAAATAAGAAACAAATAAAAATAATTATAATTTTTTATAATTTAAGTCAGTTTAAGTTAACATAAGTTTTATGTATGAAGTACATATAAAATATTTTCTTTCTTCGATAAAACATATTTATGTAGAAAAAAGTTAAAGTTTACAAAATAATGTTTACCTTTGAATGAAATTTTTTTGAAGAAAGAATCATTACAAATATGAAAAAAAAAATATTGTATTGTATAGTCAACATAAAGTTCAATACAATAAACTGTTCAATTTTTCAGTTACGATTTCACAATCTCAAACGTTAATAGATTTACATATTACATATTACATATTACATATTGCATACATTTTATATATATAAATTATAATAGTTGTATAATTAATTGATACATATTGTGAATTAATTATTATACGACTAATTAAGAAAAACATAATAACATAATATTTATGTTGTGAAATAAAAATATATGAGGAAATAATATTTGGTTTTAAATTAAAATTATCATAAAATTAATAGTCCGTAGTAAAAAATTAAGCATTTTTGAATGAAATTATAAAAATTAAAAATAATATGTCAGTATTAAATACAAAAACAAAATTAAATAAAATTCTTATAGTAAGTACTTACAATTTGGGCGAATTTGCAATCCTAAAAGTTAATGATGCTTTTTTTCTTGAATATTAAAAATTTCCAATTATTCTGCAATTGAATTAAAATCTTTATAATTTAATAATTCATAATATTTTCAATTATGCAGTAAAATTAAACTTACTTTTCGTTGTTCCAAATTTTTGCATTGAAATATTCAAAATTTATTTATCTTTATTTTTTTTTTTTTTGGTAAAAATAAATTATTTTTATATGTAATTTTATATAATTTTGAAAAAATTAAAAAAATTTGATAGTAAAATTTTGACACATCAATACTATTGCTATGATTAAGTTTATAATTTTTCTGTCCATTTAGTCCTACAGCAATACAGGAAATAATTAATAAGAAGAAATTTCATGATGTAACACGAGAAATTTTCAAATTGTCACTTGAGAGTATGTTTATTTTAAAATAATGTAATTGGATTTTATTTCATTAAGTTTCAATATATATATATTTTTTAAATTTATCCAATTATGTAAAATTTAACATTATTCTAGGTACCACGTAAGTATTATGTTCATTAAAAAATTAATATTTTACTGAAATTTCACTAAATTTAAAATAAACGAATTTTGCGGTTTATGCTTCTAATTTATCAAATAATCGTCGATATTGAGCCTAAAGTATCTAATTGGAAAAATAATTATAAAATGAGAGGTATAATTTTTTATGGTATATGTAATATAAATTCGTACAATGAAAAAATGGAATCACTACAAGTAATCTTTAACAATATTAATTAACGCTTAATAAGTAAATAAAAAGATTCTTTTTAAGTTATAGTTACCCTTTCAAAAGAAGAACGTTTGCATTTATTATATAAATAATTGAAGAGGAAAATAAATATTGCTATTGCTTTATTTTGGTCTATGTCCGAAGTGTTTTCTTCAACACAATATTAAAATATTTTTTTTTCATAAATCCTTTGAACAACCATGTTGAGCAATTGTAGAAAATTTTTAAGTTCTGAAATGTTTTTCACGGTCCAAAAAATATCAAGTAGCGTACAATTTTCATCTAAAAAACACATTTGAATCAACATTAAGAATATTGCAAAGTAGTTGTACTTATAAAATCGAGTACGAGGAATCGAATGGTGCTATTGTCAAATAATGACGTATAAATGTCATACGTTGTTTCATTTCTCAGCAGACGATATTACATTGTATTTTTTCATGCAAAATGTTTACGTATATAGGTCTTATTTTACACAAAATATAGTGCGAATGAAAATTAAGCGGAAAATAAAAAATAATTGTTAAACCACTTTTTTGTATTATTTTTTGTTAGATTAAAAAAATTTTCATATTAGTTAAATTACATTTATTTTCATATTATTTTATAATCTTATATTGATGAGATTTATTCTCATTTGTACATAAATTAACTTAACAATGTAGTATGCTTTGCTTTAATGTAAAATGCGGACTGTAATATGGGTAAAATTGAATTAATATGTTAATTTTTTAATAAGATAATTTTATATTTATATCGCAACAGATGACTGTGTAAAAAAAGAGAATTTTTGAAGCATTTAATGTAAAATTTTCTATATTTTTTAATATTTCCATAAAAATTTGATAATATATTCTTATCTTTAAATTGATGCTACGCGGAGTATTCTATATCCATATCGTATCTCAAGATAACTGATGGCTTTTACAATAGTACGCGAAACCTTTTTATTGTGTATTATTTTCTTCAATAGAACCTACAGAATTATTTTAGTATAAACTTTTAATGATTTATGTTTTAACGTAAATATTTATATATCAAGATTTTTTTTTTAAAATCATTAGAATCAATGTTAAATAGTGTTAAGTTCGTGATTTTAAGATTTTTGAAATAATATATAAAAAAATCAAAAATTATATAATAACTGAAAATATAAGGTTCCATGAATTAAGTGTAAGTTCTCTTATTTTATTCATTATCTCAAACTCGAAAAGAATAACAACAAACTCGAAAAGAATAAATAAGGTTATGTATTGGATAACTTCCACTAATATGTAAAAAAAAATGCAAAAAAAAAAAATGTAATTTTTATGAAATCTATTTTTACAATGAACTAACAAATATTTTGAAAATGTATACCTACTCAGTATAAAAACTTCATATAAAAACAAATAAATTATTAAAATTGATTATTTATTTTATAATAAAATTATAGCCAAAACAATGTTAATTGTTTACTATTAATATTTTATATCCGTTTTTTTTTTTTTTTACATTTTTTTTCATTCTCGGATCAGATGCGAAACATATTTTTTTGTAATTTAAATGAATGCTTAAAATTGCACAAATTCTATAATTAATTGCTAATAATTAAAAAAAAAAAAATTAAAGGTATTATTTTGTAACAATTTTGGTCAATAGTTCTGGTCACATTTAATAGCAAATAATTCATTAATTTAATTTACGGAAATTCTATAAAAAAAATAAATATTATTATAAAATAAATAATATTATACGAGTATATAGTTAATTGTATTGAATGAATGCTATGGAAACTTTGAAAATAATCAAAGGCAGAACAATTATTGAATTGAATTAATTGCATATTGTCAAGTGTTAAATACTAAAAATTATAATTATAATTATAAATGTATAGTATATATAAAATTAAAGTATAAAAATGTTTTCATATTTTATAATGAACATAATATCGCATGTAGCCAGAATAGTACATCGAATCCAGAAAATTTAAATATTTAAATTTTATTTTATTAATTTTTGTCTATCCATGAAATGTTTTATGCGCCTTTAAGTAAAATTACTTTGTCCTTTTTCGATTCATATTCATACACATAAAGAAAAATGTTTACTGGGTGGAATGTATATATATGATAGCTAGTTACTCTCTGTAAGTTTTTCAATCTATTTATTTCACATAGAAAGGTACGCGTAACGTGAATGTATTTTAAATTTAGTTCTGGTAAAAAACTCTAATATATTTAATGTTACATAATTTACAGTCATAAATGCATACCATATGCAGATATTATAAATAAAACATAATGCTCAAAATATAGTCAAATATGCAAAAAAATGGATTAGATCTATTCCTAGGAATTTAAGCATGTTCTTATTCCATCTGGTTTATTGATATTTGATTCCAATAGCCAAAAGACAACAGAACCTTATTTAAAATGGAAATAAAATTTCTAATCTTTGTTCGTTTTGAAACTAAATGACCAAATTCTTCTGAAAAAGGGTAAATTTTCATATTAAAGGTCATATCCTTTAGATTTGATTCGGGATGCTGAAAAATAATTTGTGTTTTTATTCATATTTCCGTGGACAGATCTTATATATTTGTCTGTCTGTCTTTAATACGTATGCTTTCAAACAGAATAGAATTTATTTAAATTTCACAGAGAGAAGCATTCAGGTAAAAGGCATCAATTGAAGTTCGAATTTCAGCCAAATCGAATAATACTTTCGAAAGTTATACCCTTGCTGCACTTGGCAATATGAAGACGTCTTAAAACAGTCTTATGAAAAAGTTGTACACACTGCCAAAGGGACTCTCTTTCTACCAGACGCCGACGCCGACGAGTTTTTGGCTGCGGCGACGCGCTTAGAAAAAAAAAATAAAACGAACAAAAGAAAATTAACCAAAAAAATATTAGAAAAATTTTTAGCACGCCGATACAAAATATAAAAATGCGGCGCAAGGCGTACGCACTGAAATCTCGAAAAAAATGTTTTGCGGCGGCGAACAAAAAAATGGTTTGCGGCGGTCAGCGCACGGCGTATTTTCTTGTCGGCGTCGGCGTCTGCTTTCTACTCACTTTTGACAGCAAAAAAAACAAATTTTCATTGTTTATGGATTTAATGTTCTGTTTGTTATTATTTTTTTGGCAGAAATAAGTGTAACCACTATGAAATAATTAATTTAAGGCAGAAAAACAACAAAAAAAAACAACCTACAAGCTGCAAAGCGATAAAGTATGTACTGTGATGAGTCTTTCTTTCGGCTCTTGGAATTTTTTTGTATATGGCAAAAGACGAAAGAGAACTGAAAGAAAGACAGTGCAGCAAGGGTATTATGAATAAATTAGATTTTGCTTAATCAAAATTAGGAGGAATTTCTTTATATGAACTAAGGCGACTCCTGTTTCAAATTTTACAACACAAAAAAAATAATTAAAGATTGCAATTGTTGCCGATTAACTAACTACACAAGCTGAACCGTAATCGTATGTAATAATATGAAAAAAGTTATGTATATTTGCTTTTCTCGTTATTCACGATTACCTGTTTATTATTTTATCATAAAACCATAATTTCAAAAAATAATGTTCATGGATTAATAATTTCGGTTAACACAAAAAAACAAACGGAATATTTAAAATTAAAAAACAAGGTTATCATTACTAACATTCCATTATAGTGAATTAACGAAAAATTCAATATTATTTTAAATTTTGATATTTTTATTAACTTCACTATCATGGTCAATTTATGTTTAAACATTAACAGAATTTTATGTGATTTTTTTTACAATAATTATATTATCATTCTATTTCGACATATTATCAATATTTTGCTTGTAAAATACAAATATTTTTTAAAAGCTTTTGTAATTTTATCATAACTTTAACATTTACTATAATAATTATAATGTATATAATAATTGCAGAGAGATACTTATAGAATCATATGAAATATAAATAAATTTATAATAATTTAATGTCATTTATTTATTAAATTTTTTGATAAAGCTTTTAACTTTTAGTAATATTATTTGTATGTTATTTTGTATATCTAACTATGGTTCCAGTTTTCATTCTGGATACCCAATTTTCTTATTTCAAGTTGAAATTTTTTTTTCTGCATATTAAAGCACTCGGACTATAAAATATAAAATTTTGTCATTTTTATTGAAGATTTTCTTTGTGAGAAATAAAACCTGAAATATTTTAAAATTTATAATAATATATAAATAAAATTATATTGTATTACATGTTTTCGCTCCTTGCAAGTGTAATATTACAAAAACACATTTTATTCTGTTTCTTATTCTTCTTGTAAAAAAATGTATAAAAATTTGATTTTTTTTAAAAAATAAAAACTCATGAATAATAAATTTTTTAAACACAATTTATTACTCGATTTCATATTCAGGACTTTTAAAAAATTTAACAAAAAAAAATTTACAATTATTTGCACATGTACAAAAAAATTTTGAATAACTTTCCATTTTACCCAAAGAAAATCTAAATTTCCTTCAAATAAATAGAATATGAGAAAATTTTAATATTGTTTGAATTTTCAGAGTAATAAGGTTATAAATAATGATTGACACTAGCTTTTAGAGCCTTGAATCTGAATTAGCCAATATATATTCAAACCAATGCTCTATTAAAGGTCAACCTTATATATGAACAACCTATAAAATATTGTTATTCTTAAATTAAATTTTTTAAATTTGAAAGAAGTTTGCATTTTTACGATTAATTCGTTTTTTCCAATTTTCATTATTTCTGTTCAAGAATGAAAATTAATTTTATAAAAATGATTATTCTTTCGATAAATTAATGATCAATCATATAAAGTTAATTAAATTGACTTAAAGGTAATTGAAATTATTTTAATTATTTATATTTTGGAAAGATGAGAATGTAATCAAACCATTAAGGCTGAAAAAGGATGCCTTTCATACTTAAAATAGTGTAAATTTGTTATGTTTGAACTAGAAAATTTATTTTCCGTAAAATTCTAGAACGATTGTCGCTACAATAAATTAAATTATCCAAAATAGTCCGTTTATTTCGATTTTTATGATTTTGAAAGATTAAAGCGTAGAATTTTGATTTAATTTTTAATAAAATATACATTGTCGAAATGAAAAGCATTACTAAAATAATATTCTTTGGATAGAAATAATAATTATTTTCAATCCGGATTATTTATTAAGTGCGAGCTCATTAAAATTAATTAAAAAAAAATGGTTTGCGGTAATTTATATGACATACAATTTTCTGTGTTATGTCACATTTAAAAAAAATTACGCCAAACAACATGGAGCAAAACATATTATGATAATTTGCACATATTTTCTGTTTTTTTTTTTAAATGACAAAAAAATTGTCAATAAATCATACTTTTATTTATTAATTTAAAAGAAAGAATTCGAGGCAAAAAGTTTTCATTAGAGTACTGTATGTGTATTACAACAGTATTGTACATATAATTTTTGTATTTTGTAAATATTTAATTTCAAAAAAGATTATTGTACAAAAAGTTATGCACGCAAAAAAGGATTAAAGGACTTTATTTATGTTGCCTTATTTAAATTTATTGATAACTACAAATTATATTTTGAATAAAAATATCTGGATTATTTTATATGAAAATAATAACCGCACTTTATGATTTCATAAATAATTTGCAGAACTTTCTATAATAAAAATTAATCCAATTTTATGTTAATGTATAACTTGTTGAGTTGATAATCTATTTGTAAATTCAAGATTAATTTTCTTTTCGTATAATTTATAGATGTGTAAATGACTTGATTCTTCCACACTTTTTTGCGAATATTTATTTATTTATTTATTTCGTTTAGCTCAATTACAAAAAAAAACTTATTTCTAAAGAATTTACAATTTACTATTCTTAAAAAAAATTACAATTATTAAATTTACAAATTCATGTTTAAAGAAATTTTTTGACGTAATGGAAAGATGTTCCTTAAGTCGTCATAATTAAATTTGAATTTTATATACATTGTGGAAGAATTAATAGAGTAATCAGATATGTTCCCGATCTGAAATGGGTTAAGTTGTTAAAAAGAATATTTTTATTTACAAAAAAATTATTTCCATGAAATTCAAGTTATCAACGCAAAAAAATCCAATTTCAGTATTACAAAATTTATATGAAAAATTATCCAAAGTAAAATATTTTGTTTCCAAGATCTAATTAAATTTGTTATAGCAAAACTGGGAAATTTATTTATGTAGGTCTTTGTCAATATTTTATTTATTGTTTTTAGTTAAGAGCTTTGCAATAAGTTAGGTTAAGTTAGGTTAGGGTGGCGGCCTAAAACGACCTCACTTAGACCCTTAGGGTCTATAGTGGTACCACCGACAAAAATCCCCCCCGAATGATTAAGGTTGTGGACTAGATTTTATTGTATCAAAAATTCCAGTCCTTTGCGCAAACTTGAGTAGGCTTTTGAGTTCAAGTCTCGAAGCCTCACTTAAGTCTTTATTGTGATAGCTACCTAGCAGGTCCCTTCTGGATCTTGCTAGTGCTGGGCAGTGACAGATTAAGTGCTCTACGCTTTCTACCTGATTAGGGTATTCGCATTTCCTGCATTTATTGCTGTCGAGCAGTTTCAGTCTATGGGCGTGCTTTCCGGATAAGCAGTGCCCTGTTATTATGCCCGTGATCAGGCCTATCTCCGTTCTTTTGAATTTTAACAACTTTTTGGTCTTCTTTACATCGTAAGAACCCCACATAATTTTGGTTGCTTTTGAGGTTGGTTCATTAACCCACCTCCTTTTCGCTTCCTCCTTCATTGTGGATTCTATCTGTTTGTAAATAGAACCAAGAGGAGTACGAATCTCTAGGGTTGACCCCTCTGACAATTCGCTGTCTTGCTTTGCTAGCACGTCAGCTTTTTCATTACCCTCCACTCCAGTGTGTCCTGGAACCCACAGGAGTTGGATTTTTTTCTTTCTTCCCAGCCTCTTAAGTTCTTTCGAGCATTCAAGGACTATTTGGGATTTTATTTCGTGAGACACCAAAGCTTTTAATGTTGCTTGGCTGTCTACGTATATATTAATAGCGGTTTCCGGGTAGTGACCTACCATTAGGACCTCCGCTGCCTTTTTTATAGCTGTAATCTCAGCCTGGAAGATGCTGCACATCTGCGGAAGCCTGTAACAATGGTTTATGTTCAGTTTCTCACAGTGTACTGCCGCCGCCACCACTCCCGTTGCTGTTTTAGAGCCTTCCGTATACGTACTAATTGTGTTTTCTTCTTCCATTACAGATTCCCACTCTTCTCTAGATGGGATCCTGATGGAGAAGTTTGTATCGAAGTTTAGCGAAGGTAACAGGTAGTCGGTCTTTTCCCTTGCTTTCCTTCCCAAGCAACTGTGACCATATGGCCTGATTTTTAGCGTATTCGCCTCTTTTAGTCTGAGTGCGGTTCTCTCCGCTATGGTTTTGGCGAACAGATCTACCGGTGGGAGAGATAAGATAGCGTTAAGGGCTGGCCCCGGAGTTGTACACATTGCACCACTAATTCCAAGGCCGGCCATTCTCTGTACTTTGTTGAGTTTTGTAAGGTAGGTCTTTTTACTTAAAGCAGTACACCATACAAAGACTCCGTATAGCATTATCGGTCTCACTACAGCTGTGTATAGCCAGTGGGTTATATGAGGTTGTACTCCCCATCTTTTCCCAAAAAGCCTCTTACACGCATAGAAGGCGTTCGTAGCTTTAGCTACTCTCTCCTCTATGTTTTAGAGTTGAGGCTTTACCCCCTATTTCCGGAAGTTTAAACGTTGGAATTTTAGTCTTTCTTGTGAACAGAACTAATTCCGTTTTTTGCGGATTTAAACCCAGCCCTTTGGAACTGGCCCATTTGCTCAGTTCTGTCAAGGTATTGATGTGCTTACCCGATGCTAATAGAACAATGTCATCAGCATAAGCTACCACCTTTATACCTTCTTTTCGAGTTTTTTCAGAATGTTATTCACCACTAGCAGCCACAGTAGAGGTGATAAACCCCTCCTTGTGGTGTGCCGCGCTGTACCGTTTTACGAGCTTTGTCAAATGACTTCGGTTGTCACATTATTGAAAGCTCCCTCAATGTGGAGGAAGGTTCCAAGAGCATACTCTTTATATTGTAGGGCTTTCTCAATCTCGAACACATTCTCGTGTGTCCGTGGATTTAGCTGTGTCCGTGGATTTCCCTTTTGTGTAGGCGTGTTGCAATTGAGAGATTACCCCAGGATCTAGATTGCCTCTAATGTGCCAATCCAGTAGTCTCTCTAACGTTTTTAACAGGAAGGACGTAAGGCTAATCGGTCTATAATCCCCAGGCCCGACATGACTACTCCTGCCTGCCTTCGGTATAAAGACCACCCTAGCCTCCCTCCAGTTTCTTGGAATATAATTAAGTCTGATACAACCTTTATAACTGACTTCCAGCCACGGGATCGTAAGTTTACTGCTCTTTTGCAGCATAACTGGAGAGATTCCGTCTGAACCGGGAGACTTGTAGGGATCAAATGATTTTATTGCGCTTTCTACTTTTTCTCTAGTAATGAGATTTCTTGGCAGCTGCTCTGTGCTTTTATCAGTAAGAGCGACCTCTCTCGATTCTGGATTACAGCATCCAGGAAAGTGGGTGTCCATAAGCACCTCTAACGTTTCCTTTCCGCTTGTTGTCCACGAATCCCCTGCCCTCAGAAGGATCGGAGGGGTGGCTTTCTTCGATAACACCTTTCTCAGTCTCGCCGTCTCTCTATCTTTTCGCAGAAATTCTTTCAAGTGCTTCGTTTGGCAGTTCTTAATTCCTTTTTGAAAATCTTTAATGCACTTTTGTATCTTTCCTTTGCTTCTACATCTGTCTCATTCTTAGTCTCCCTGAAGAGCCTTTGAACTTCTCGACGTGAGTCTTTGAGTTCCTTGCTCCACCAGGCAGGCTGCGATTTTTTTGGAGGTCTGCTGATTGGACAGGCCTCCTTTAGAGCTTTGTTTAGACATTTAGTTACGTGCAAGACTGCGGATTCGAGATCAGACACGCTCTGAATTTCCTTCGGATGCGTTTTACCCAAACTGGAATCAACCTCTTTGCCGAACTTTTCCCAGTTTGTTCTAGCGTGGTTCCTGAAAGTATTATTTTCAAGACCTTTATAGTGCGTAATTTCGAAACTTATATACCTGTGGTCCGAGAATGAAATGTCCTCGGACACTCTCCACTCCCGTATCGAACAAGTATCCGTTTCGCAAAAAAGCGTAAGATCGAGTACGTTACGACTTGTCGGGCCTACATACGTAGGTATGTTTCCCCTATTGCCTATAACTAATTTATTGTCTAAAATAAATTGAATGAGAGACTCACCCCTGTTATTGTTGTCACTGCACAGAGTTGACAGGTGTGTTATCTTCTCCGGTCTTTATGGTTTCCTCCCCGTCTTCATCGTCTTCATCTTCTTCACCTTCTTGACCTATGGATAGCTTCCCTGTTAGGTCCTCTATCCCAAGGTCCTTCTCCACCTCTCCTTCACCGAGGGTGTTAGCATTGGTGTCCTGGGGGTGTCTATTCTTCAAAAAAACTGATGAAAGCATTCGAAATAATTGGTCTAAAAATCTTAATTCTTATTCTTAAGTCAAAAACTCAGAAAAATGCGTATGAAGCAAAAGAGACAAGAGAATTTTTTTTTTATTGGATAACCAGACTTAATAACGAAAATATTTGATCCTATCTTAGAATATATAAATTTAATTGCTTATTGCAAAGCTCGAGTGTGTAAAGTCGGACTGTCACCTCCCCGTGGTGCCTATTCGGTAACTATCTTCAGAGAACACGTGCTGCTTGGGGTGCGGGTGTCTTCAAGAACTTCTGATTTTCTTCGGAGATCTTTGAGAGCCTTAACCGCTTGTACGCTGAGGGCTCAAAGATAGGCTAACGACAGCCGCAAACGAGAAAATGGAATGAACAAGGACAAGGAACAAATTTGCTCGGGGATATCCGGGCAACTGTCAGTAGTAGGAGCCGCGGCTACTGGCGGAGGGGTCGGTTCTGGTAGTACCAGAAACGATTCGCCAGCGGGAAAAACAAAGACGGACAAGGCCAAAGGAGTTAGGATATGACACCCTCATGTCCAATTCGAACAGAGACCTCTTAGGAGGATCGAGTTCAGCAAGGATGAGGGGAATGACTAGCTCACAGACAGTTGCTACGACTGACAAGCAACAGAAGGCTGCTTTCAAGTCAGGGCCTAGTAAAGGGAAGAGAGAGGGTCGAAAGGCCCTAGCTCAATATAAAGCCGCAGTGAGAATAATGGAAGCACTGGACAAGAAACGACAAATCTCACTAGAGGAGCAGAACCGCGTTTCTTGGGCCAGGGAAGCCATTCAAGCAGGGAGAGAACACTTTGGAAACAAAGAGAGGTTCTCTACTGAAGACACAGAGTTTTCAAACTCTTTCATTTCTGAAACCGTATTAGGAAATTTTTAACTTTGTTATTTCCTGAAAATATATTTTTATATCTATGAGGAGTAAAAGTTAAGGTAATTAAAAAAAAAAAAAATAAATTATAGAAAATATTTGGAACTCTTTCGAAAGCTTTCAAACATAAAAGAAAACCTTTTAAATGGAACATTACTATTTATAATCATAAAAATTTAATATGATATCAATATTATATTTATAAACTTGATTATTTTGATGACAGCTCTCATCTCATCAACGACTTAAAGTAATTATTTTTTGTCTTACTTCATTAAACGTTAATATCATTATCAAAAACTTAATAGGAAATATTAATAAATTCAATGATTTCAATATATTTTATTAAATGATTCTGAAAATTAATTTGAAAAAAAAAAAAAAAAAATCTGGTTGCTCATTCTGTGTACATTATATATTTCTCAATTTTCATTTTAAGTACCAATTAACGAATGAAAATATACCAAGAGTTAGTTAAATTAATATAATTATGTAATAAATAAGGATATTATATTTAATATTGCAAAAAAAAAAAAAAGAAAAGAAAAATAAAAATAAAATTTTGTAATTCCGCAAATTATCATCAATGCGAATTAACTTAATGGTGAATCTTTTTTTTCCACATTAATTTGATTATTAATAACTTGCTTCTGGCTTTAAATACGAGCAATTAAATTCCATTAAATTTGCAGGAGAAAAACATACATATTTACAATTTTATTAAGTTTTCATTTTATTGTTTCACATTTATTGTCTGTGTGGCTTATGGAATTAATCTATCACATTATGTTATACATATTATATATATATATTTAATACAGTAAAGTTGTGAACTTATTATTTTCTAAATCGTCGCCTTAATTACAGAATCAAAGAGCAAAACCCAATTTAAATTTTATTAAAAAAAAAATCAAAATAAGAATTATGCTTGTTTTATCTGGTCAAAAGAAATAAACTAAAAAGTGCATATATTAAGTATATATTTAAGTTTTCATACATAATATATATTTTCCCAGCAGTAGAATATAATTTAACATTTATTTTTAATTTAAATGAATATGGAAATATTATTATTGTACGATTAATCTTATAAAATTCATTTTAAACTATATATTATTTTAAATATCTAAAATTAACATTAAAACTAAAAGCTAAAAGCTGTGTTGAATTAAAAATATTTAGGAAAGATATACATTTCGTTGCAAAATACATGATTTTGAAAAATAAATAAATTGCATAGCGGCATTGATTGCATTGATTGTTGTTAAAGAAAACTTATTGATATTTTAGCTTTAAGCAACTTAATTTCATTCTAAAGTAGATAACTTGCATAAAATTGTATTAGAATTGCTACTATCTTTAAAGTATCGGTTTGCCTATTTGAACGTAATAATTTTGATATTCATAATGATTTAATATGAAACGAGGGGTCCAGTATATTGATACCATGGGTTCAGTTAACGATAAGTTGTTTTAAAACTTAATAAGTTGTTCAATTGCATATACCTAAAACATATTGATAAGTTCAACGTTAATTTTTTTTTCTATAAGGTATACCTACTTAACACTTTCTTTGAACATATTTCTTTTCATTTTTTTTTAAGGAAATGAAAAATTTTAAATTTATGTTTTCCGCAATAAAATTTTCATTTCCCTTTTTTATTTAAGAGTTTTTTTTTTGCTTCGTTCATAGCTGCATAACTTTTACATCCAATTTATGTTTTATCTTAATTTTGTTTTTTTGTTGTATAAAAATTTTATTTTAATAAATTTTATAAAATTTAAATTGGAGGTGAAATTCTTGGCAAAAAATAAAGGAAAAATGCAACTAATGTTATGGTTAATTAAAAATATTAACATTTACTGTTTTAATAATGTAAAAAATAAGTTAGGAGATAATATTAAAGTTAATTTCCACACACTCTGCATTCATTTTAATCAAATTAACTTATTGTTTTGTATTAATTACGGCTCATATAAACATATAATGTTGTTTTATCATTATGTTGTTTTTTTTCATACAACTAAAAAATTCATCAGCATGTTAAATAAAGATAAAAATGTTAATTTTTATTATAAAAATAATATGTATTTTACATATTAAATGCATAATATAAATCTATGAAAACCGGAAAACTATACATAATATTCAGGAAATTATAATGTATCCTTCATATGATTGAAAATTATATTTCATGTATACTTAATTGTCCAACAATTTAGAAAATATGAAACTGTATTCACTATGGACTCCATAGTGAAAATGGACTATATGGTACATGCTTTTAATGATTTTATTATAGAATTTTGTAATATTATAGATTATAGGTATAGGAATGTATACTTATAAATTCCGTAATATCATAATATTTTTGAATTCACGCATTATAATAAATAATGAAACTTATACTACCGCATTAAACTAATTAGAAAACATTTTTAATCAAATCAAATTAAAGATAAATTATCATCAATACAATTTTCGTTTTCATTGTCAATTACATATCTTGGATAATATTGTATCATCAATAAACATAAAAGTTTTATCCTATATATATTTTAATTAATAAAAATGAATAATATTAATTTTATTTTTCATTATTATTTTTAAATAATTTCAGATTTGAAATGGACTTGAAAGCTGGTACATTACTTGTACCACCAGCTGTAAAAAATTCAAGTTGTTCGCATCCACGTTATACAGGACATAGTTTTTTAACTAATATTGGTATAGCAGAAACAATCGAAGCATTTTTGATACTCGTTTTAACACTAGGTATAATTGGTGCTAACGCATTAGTAATATTTGTGATAAATAATCGTAGATATTCACCATATATTCATCAACAGGTAAAAAATTTAGTTTTTAATGAATTCATAAAATATGCATAATGTATTATCTCATATTATACTTTTATGGTATAAAAAAGTGAAAAATATTTTAATTTAATTTTTTGTAATAATTTCGGAATAATTATAATTCTAGAATATTAAAAAATATCAAAACAAAAATATTCCATTTTCTTTTTCAGCCACGTTATTTACTTACTTCATTAGCGTTAAACGATTTAACTATTGGACTTCTAATAACACCATTTGGACTTATACCTGCCTTGTTTCATTGCTGGCCTTACGGAGAGATATTTTGTCAAATTCAGGTAATATGAATATAATATTTGTTTTAGGATGAAATAGACAATTAATTCGTTTAAATATTTACTTTTTAAATAGAGGAGTGTTTTATTTTCAAGTACGCCTAAGAGAATAAAATAGAATGAAATTTAAAGACTAGCTGTATATCAGATAAAATTAATATCTATCTACCTATATCTAATGTCCATTAATCTCTCAACGTTTGTCCTTAGTTCCTTAGTTTCAGAGATTACAAGAATATGTTTGTATATGTGTAATTTTATATATATTTAAAATACTTTGTTATATTTCAAATTTAATTTCTGTGTCCATACATAATTAGCATTATTTCAATTAACCTTTTTGACAATAAAATAAGTGAAATGTATTTAATTGTATGGTAAACATTTCATTCAACATTACTATTTCTATACACCATATTATTTATATTTCTTTCAATTAATTTTCAAAATTGTACATGGTAACTACTATGTTGTCTATGTATTCTAAAATAACAGTAAAGAAACCATTTAACATAAAAGTGTCATGTGGTACACCTACTTTAAATTGAAAACTTTATCAAAAGCATGATGTGGCTTAAATTATTATTCAGTTAACCAACTGTAAATAGTAATGTAGGTAAAGCTAGTTAAAATCATAAAATTTATTAGAAAATTATATTTTAAAGTTGTACCTAAATTCATATGTGCAGAATTAAACGGTTGATAAATTTATTCAGTTACAGCCTATTACGTAGTACTACTCGTATTGGTAAATTTTTTCATCTACCAAGTGAATTTAAAAAATGACTTTTATACAATTTAAGGACAATTAAGTTTTTATTAGTAATTTTTTTTTTCATAAATCCTGATAAATGTAATTTTACTTGATTTTGCAGTAATTTTCTATGTAGAAAATTTTTTTATTTTTATATTTAGAAGAGCTTCTTAAATATGTCTATACATTCATTGTTTGATCAGTTTATTTAACCATTGATAAATGAATAGACTTAATGCTTGCCATAACCTACACAAAGATTTTAGCTTAAGTCATAAATTTTTATCAGCCTATGCACAGAACAAATTAATTTAATTTCCATTTCTATACAAAGTGTAAAGAATAGAAGAAAATTACTTAAATCATGGTTTTCATGGTCATAGAATATTTTTTTTATTCATTTATTATTCTGTGAAAAAAATTAGTGTTATATATATTTTTTTGAATATACATTATGTACTTTTGTGCACTTATTATACACAGAATAGAAATAAAATTATCTATATTGTAAATATTGTTTAAATTCATTTTTTCTTAGAAATTTTAATTGCTCATTAAAGCTACACATAGTATTCAATTTTAGTATGTAATAAATTCTCTGAGAAATCTTAATCCGATTTGCAGAATTTATTTTCTTGTTGACATGTGTAATATGCTGTATAATGTATAACATGTCTTGTAATACTTTGGCTTAGCCTACAGAAATTTTGAAACAATATCGCGTTTACAAAATAAATCAAATTTCAATACACTTAAAAAGACCCAAAATTAGTTCTTGTAGATGTTATATATCTATTAACATTGCGCGGATAAGATTTCCATAATATCAGCATTTATTCAATAATTATATTATAAGTGATTTTAAAATATATGTATTTTTATTTATTAATCATTATTTTATTTCAGGGACTTTTGCGTGGGGCTTTATCACAACAAAGTGCTGTTATATTGGTATGCATGGCAGTCGATAGATATATGTGTGCCTTGCATCCAGCTAGATACTGCCAACATTTTAGTAAAAAGGTTAATTTTATTTAATAAATTATAAATTTATAATATAAAATTGCCTTTAAAATTCAAAATAATATAAATCAATATACCTACTTTTAAAACGATTCTAGTGGTCAGTATTATATGAAATAAAAATGATCAATTTATTTCTCATGTTCAAAATTGTGAAAAATTTTGTACAGAAAAGAGATAATGAAAAAATTTAATTTTTTTCTATTTTGTATTCAAATATGAAAGCAATCGTTTTAAAATTAAAATACATTGGTATTTTTGTTAAATATTTTGAAGTATTCGAATATAACTATTTTAATCTCAAAGTAGTAAGTATTTCAATAATTTCAAATTTTAATAAAATATTAAAAATTTATTGGAAAAACAAGTCAGTAGAATTTTTTTTTTTCCAAAAACATACTTTGCGATATTATTTTTTTTACCTCGTCCTACTAAAATTTCAAAAATATTAATATGATTTAAGGACGATTAAGAAAATAATAAATGTCTATGAAAAACTCGGAAATTTGGAAAACAAGTTTAAGACCGGAATTTATGATAATACTATGGCTGCAGTATTTGTGTTTTGAATTTGACTTTTGGATATAATGAGCAAATCAATAACCCATCATGTCTCGATAAAATCTTTAAATTTGTTTATGATAATAAGTATTAAAGAATTTTACCAAAAAATAAATAAAATATTTTAATTTCTTTACGTTAATTTTTGAAGAAACTTTTTTTTTGTAATTTTAATTGACAAAGTAATTATAAATATTTTTTTTTGTTGTTGTTCATTTCTGTACGCATTAAATAAATTTGCCTTAATGTACTCCCCATTGTAAACATCGACAATGAAAAAAAAAATTATAATAATAAACCCCAAAACAAGCTGGATAGAAAATCGTACAAATTTTATCAATATAAAAAAATCGGAAAATAAAATAATAGTTCCCAAAAGAAAGACAATAATTTTTTTTTCGAATTAAAATACCATTCAATATCTTTAATTGGAATTTTTTTGTTTTTTTTTTTTTCCAGTAAAATAATGTCACAAATAATTTTGTGGAGAATTTAATTTCATTTGGAATAAAATCAATAGAATTTTTACCATTCTAAAAAAAAAAATATATATAAAAAAAGTACATATAAAAAAAATAGAATAAAATAAAAGTTATTTAACCCCTATTTGCGGTTGTTAATGTTAATTAAGTTATTTTCTTTATAATCTGGAAATACAGGCTCAAGCTTCAAAATAAAATAACTTAATTCTTTGATATATTTCGTAATAGTTGGGCGAATAAAATTAAATTGACTGCTAAATATTTAATTAATTATATTATTAGGGCGACTATTTATTTAATATTATTAAAAAAAAATTATCATATATTTTATTTTGGACCCTAAAAGTTAGAAATAAAAAATGTATAGTCGTAGTTTTTTTTATATATACACTTTACTTTGATTGTTTGATTGCAATTTTTTGATTAGATACTTCTGTCTTTTTAAAGTTAGTAAATATACAGCTTAAGTATTATATATCTGAAAGTTTTGACATTATTATATCAAAAAAAAAAAAAATAATTTTTTTTCTATTGTCAAAAAAGTTAAGAAAATTTTTGTAAAAAAATTTTCTTAAGTACTTTTGATTATAACTTCATTCAAGTGTTTTTCAATATTTTTTTATTATTTTTAATGATAGACATTTATCCGCAGACAAACTTATTTTTTCCACTAAATAAATAGAAAACTCAGATTAAATGCTTTTTATTACTTTTAAAGTTAGTTCAATTATTATACGTTATTACGTAAAATAAAATTGGTTTGCTTCGGTGTCTAGGTATTTTTTCAACATATCGACTTCTATTTCATACTAACAATGGCGACATTTTAAAAATTCACTTGAGCTTTGAATATTTATTAAAATCTCTTAGTATACTTAAGTAATTAAGTGCTCTTACATAAGTATACTTATGTATGTAATATACAAAAAGAGGAAAATGTCAATATTTTTGCAGTTCTTATCAATTGTATTTGCTGTGTTGCCGTACTGAAATTCATTTTTTAATTAGAAATTATAGAAAATATAATTTTTGAACGAAATTGTTTTACGATTTGTATTTCAGAGGTGTGAGCAGTTTTTTTTTCAAGAGTTAAAAATTTAAGCGTCTTATTAGTTAAAGCTAAAAAAAACCAAAATTTTGATTTTCTTTTTTAAATTAATGTTCTTATGCATATTAGACAAATAAGTAATTTAATATATATGTATAATTATTCATTTAATTTCAGGGATGTGTAGCGATTCTTAGCCTCACTTGGGTTATTAGTCTAGCTGTTTTCGGTTGTTTAGTATTACCGCGTGGTAAATATAATAAAACTATATAAAATAAAACTTTGGAAATTCTTTTATTTATTTGTGTATTTTATTTTCAATATAGGATATTATTTTAATAAAACAGGATTAATGGCTTGCGAGCCATTTTATTATAAACCATCGTATAGAATTTTAGCTACATGTGCATTATATTTTCCAACAACTATGGTTTTAATGTATTGTTATGGTTCTAGTTTTCATATGAGTCGTTTTAGACTCAACGATATTCCATCTAATCATTACATAAATCCACATCATCAATATCAACATGAACATCAGCAAATACAAGTTTATCACCAGCAGCAATCATTTCAATCAACACCTGGAAATAGTTTGCAATCAACAGCGCCAGTTTTAATGCCATCAAATACAATAACAAAAAAAGTAAACATTTTGATCTTACATGTCCCCCAAAGATATCCGAAATATTTATATGCATGATATATGCGTGGATAATAGTGATGATAATTGTGATAAAACTATATAACTCCCATTAATTTATTTTGGTAAAGTAAAAACCAAATTTCCATCATACTTAATTACATTAAATACATAACATATAATATATATCACCACCACGTATAGCTTCTACATGTAGTTTAAATTTAAAAATATTAAATTGTAAAATAAACATGAACAGGAAATATGGGTTTTTCACCATAGTTTATGAGCATAAACAAATTTATTTTTTTGTATATAATAGAAATCTTATTAGGAAATGGTAATATGTAAACTAAACTAAACTTTACATTTACAAAATATGTTTCTAAAATTGGTTGTCCTGATTATTTATATCGCTTTAAAACGAATTATTTTCCTTGCATTCCAATTGTTTATCCTTTAGTAAATTACCAAACTGGAATAAATTTGTAAGAACGAATTATACAGAATATCTTAGAGAAAATTTGAATGAATATGTTCACCCACACCAAGCTTTCACAGCTAGCTATTGATAAATTAGATCGTAGATTTATTTTATTATCTTTAGGCTTTAGGAAAACAACCCCAAACCCAAGTACTTTTAACTTTTTAAGTTCTAATATTGGTATTTTACTTACATATATGAAAGTGAATATTGAATTTTATAAGCGAATATTTGATTGGGAACAAAAAGTAAATCGAATTCACTTTCTAAAAATTTAAAAATTCTATAATTATTAGAACCCTAATAGATTTAATTTTTGTTTAACTTTAATAATTATTCCAAATTTCCAATTTTTAGAATATTCTTTCTTTTCAACTTTATGTAGGTACTACCTATCTTTTTAACCATCTTGTTATGTCCTTCACTATCGTCATGCATAAGTCAAAACAGAATACATTTACATAATGGTAATTTTTTTTTATTTGCTTCGTCTGATAACTTCCTTATTTGTCGATAACAAAATTTCAATTAACAAAAAAACAAATCCTATCCTGATAACTTTTTAATTATTTTGAATTGAAAATTTTAATTCATTTAAAGAAAGTGAAAATAAATATGTGATTTTTAAAAAATTTCACAGGTAGTTCCAATACAGGAGAAGCATTCAAATGGTTCAACCTCTCGATCAATGGCAGCGATATCATTAGGATTTATTGTCATGGTTACACCCTGGACAATTCAGGAAATTGTAACTGCTTGCACTGGTTCAAAGGTATTAATTTTTTTTATATAAAAGAAAATTTAATGTTTTTTAAATTTATTTAAATTTATCGCTAATAAACTGGAATCCTGTAATTTTAATAAAGTCCAACCAATTAACATAAACCAAAACAACTCGATTATTGGTAGAATCAATATTTTAATAATTATTTTCCGTGTTTAAATTCAATCAAGCCTTTTTACATTTCCCTTTATTACTGCGAACAAACATGCTAACCAATAGATTTTGCACAATAATTAATAAGCAGTATTGATACTTCATTCAGACCTTGAATTTATTTGTTGAAAGTGCAAATATTTGCTGAATACGTTATATGGACAAAAACTGAAGATTTAAAAGCTTACATGCACAAGATTAATGGTAATTTCAACGTTATTAGTTATTACAAAATACAAAAATTCTGTTTTTTTTTTCGTTGGTAGATTTTATAAAAGGAACAAATTCATATAACATTGTACACAATTGCACCAAATTAAGCTAGATAAAATGAATAATGTAGTTAACACAAAACTATATTTTTTACCTCAATTCAGTTAGGTCGTATTGTGTCTACGAAATCGAAGAAAACAGGAGAAGATATATTCATTATTCATAAAATTTATTGCTTTAAATTTATTTATCTTAATATTATAAAAATCGTACTTTCGGGATAGGTGTTTCTATAAAATGGATCATATGTTAGTTTGCAGGAAGGTTTCTATTAAGTTTGGACTCGGTCCGTGGAGTTAGTGAAGAGATATCTCGAAAAAAGTATTTGTGGTACTTTTTTAAAAAGTACAAATAAAAAAATGTTACCAACAACGCAACCTAAATGGTTTAAACATAAGAGAAATCTTACTGCAGACTAGAGAGTCACTTTTCCCGGATTATTTTTGTTCCCGGGAAACGGGAAATTTTAAATTCGATTTCCCGGGAATCCCGGGAAACCCGAGAAAATAAAAAGAAATAATATTAATATATGAAATGACAAACACAATTAAAAAAAACAAATTTAATTCATAAAATAAAAAATTATAATAAAAAAACATTATGCTAGAGATAGTGTCGACGTAGTTCAATTGCGTATACGTAATTCAATTGCGTAATTGAAATTGAAATATTTTACCGGCTATTCCCAACGCACTTCAGTTACGAAAACGAATTAATAAAACATCTTGTTAATTGTTTTTTAATTTAGTTAAATAAAAAATTAATTTTAAATTTATTTAAAATATTTTAATGTTAAGATTTCATTTTTCCTTTTATTTTATTAAATTAAATTTGTTTTACGCTACCTATACAAAAATATATATATTTTTTAATTATAATAAACAAACAATAATAAATGATTTTGACAATCTACGGCGTAAAATACTGCGAAAGTTCAAATATTTTAACTTTTTCATAGGTGAACTACGTATTACGTCGTCGTGATTAATAAGCCTCATATATTTCCATACTTTTGATTTTTTTCGCAGTATACAATATCTCTACTATTAATCAGAAATAAACATAAAAAACTATTTCATTATGTATTTATATTATAAAATTTTTAATTTGAGTTAAAAAAAATAAGTTTTTAAAAACGAAAGGTAGTTCAGGGAACAATCACTTAAATTTGATCTTTTTTTCGTGCTTTGCAAACAAAATTTCGTTAAATAATATTTTTGTTTCGTTTCGTTTTGATTCAAGAAAGAATAGAGCGAAAATGAACACAATATTATCCTTTTCAAACACATTTTTTTTTCCCGGGAATTCCCGCTTGGTATTCCCGGGAAACCGGAAATAAATTTTTCAAAAGGACTCTCTACTGCAGACCAAACTAACATATGGTGCCGATCCAGTTCAATGGTTCTTCAGTTTTAGAACGTAAGACATTTATTATATTAAAGACAAAATTTGGAACAAATGTAAAATATACAGGAGTTAATGAAATTACAAATTGTAAGGCTTTACTTAAAAAAAAAAAATTAAATTGACCATACCAAATTCAAAAACATTATTTCAATTGTACATATTCAAATCATTGAAAACTATCATGTGGTCATAATAAAAAATCAATTTTAAATTGTAGCTATTAAATGTTCTGATAATATGTGCGTAACGTACATACTTACATAAATTTGTAAAAATTTTCTGTATTTCAAATTTTAATTATTTTAAAATATTTTAATAGCTTCCACCATTTTTGGATTTTATTGTAACATGGACAGCTTTAAGTAATAGCTTTTGGAATCCATTTCTATATTGGTTGCTCAATTCACATTTTAGAAGAATAAGTAAATTTTTATTATCAAATAGGGTAAGTTTTATATTTAATTTATATAATACGTACTACTATATAATATACATTATATTTATTTTGTATACTTTATTTTTCATTTAATTTTTATGCTACAGAAATTGTTTTGTACATTTTCTGTAATAGTGCATTATTGTGTATATGTTTATATTATAATGAAGAGAATATTCAAAAGTATGTTTTGTTTGGCATTAGTAATAATTGATTGATTTTTAATTATTCATTTGTGTGTAAGGAAGTTTCAGTTGAAATTTTAATAAAGTAAAAGGCGGCGAAAATTTTTTCATAATTTTTATCGCAAATAATAAATAAATAAAGGGGTGAGTGATGCGCGGAATTACAATGTATACAGAAATAGAACATAGAGAGATACAAAAATAGTATAATAGAAAATAAAACGGAGTTCTTATATTCAATTTCTATACAATTTGGCTTTTAGAATACACATATTTAACTTCCGAATTCTATTGCTGAAGGTTTCAGAGACAAAATATAGAAAAATAAATGCATTTATTGTACATTTTTGCGAAAAAATTCTAATTGAACCGAGAAAAATTTGTATGAGCTTCAAACAGGAAGATGACTTAATCTGACATACCATAAATTGACTTTATGTCACTTTGAAAGTGACCTTAACTAAATTTAGGTTAAGTGAAGTCACTTGTGAATACTGACATTAAATAAATTTAGTTTATGTCACTTTTATTCTTTGTTTTATGGCACTAAATGACAATAATGAATGAATTAGTCTTCAAAAAGCAAAATCTCAGGTGATTTCATTCATTCTTTAAAAGACTATTTTGTTTGTTAGAGGCAGTGCCTCTGTAATACAGATATAGTTTAAAATTTCCAAATTATTATGTATATTATTTTTTTTAACTCAAAGAAGGCAAAAATATTGTTAATTATATTTATTCCAAAAATATAAGAAAAATGCTTATGTTGAAAATAAAAATGTTAAATGGGACTTAAACTATAATTTAAAATAGCAAAATTTGTTGTTTTTCTGCAAATGTCGGTAAATGTGAAATAAATTTTGTTTGCAACCCTTTTCTTTTAAGATCATAATTTTGATGGAACCATTTTTTTGATTTAGGTCTTTTTTCACCTTCAATTGATAACATTAATTTTTTAAATATTTACCACAACAAAGTGTAAATAAAAATAATAATTTAAAATGATTTCGTTTAAAAATCGATTATAGCATCAATACATACTTAATTACTCAATTATGAATATGAATAACATGATTCATCAAAATCAAATATAAAGTATTTTTACTGGAATCATCAAAGTTTTTGTATTTGCTTCTCTCTAAGATAAATAGAATTTAAATTTATATACGCTATATATGTATTCGACGATATGAAATTTTTAAGCCTTATTCTATGTTACAATTCAACAGGCAAACTTCTTCTGCATATTTTTAATTCTAAAATAATAATTTACGCTAAAATAACTAAAAAACAACGTAAGTACAGTAAATTGTTAAGAGCGTATAACTATAATTATTTTAACTTTTTCAACAAAATTTTTTTCCTTAAAATTTATTATTCGATTGTAATAATAAAATAAAAAAAATTTCTATATATACATAATTTTATTTTTCATTCTTAATATTCTCAATGTAATAATTTTAAAAATAGATATTACCAAAAGAATATAATCATTAATCTTAATTTATATTTAATATTATTATTATTATGATTTCTTTTAAAATATTATTATGTCTCAATTTACACTGGAGTTTTCCTACAGAGAAAGAAAAAACAAATTTAATATGTTTTTAAATGCATTAAAAGGAAAAGTTTTTATAATAAAATCAAAACAGAATTTTCAAATAAAAAGTCAATTTTCATAATAATGAAGAGGAAACGACATATATATTTTTTTAAACGATATATATTTTTTTATTATATTATGGGATATAAAACCAAAAAATCAAATTCTCAAACAAAAATTAATCCAATTTACAATATCAAATGAGTTGGTTCAATTTTTTTTTTCGTCAATATAAATTCATAACATAACAAATAATAACTTACTTTAAATTATACATAGATTAATGTAAATTATTTATCTATTTTTAATTTCAAATGCTAATTGGCAAATTCAATTTTGGTTTAAAGTTTCATTCATTTAACGAAAATTTCATTTTTTTAACGAAATCGCTCTTCAGGATGGAGTTAGATGGGTAAAATCCGAATGGGTAAGACAGAGAGGCTAAGACTATTAGTTTCCTATAAAAAATTTGAGATTTAAAATGGAAATGGTGTTTTCAATAAAATGATAATATTGATGTTGTTATGTATTTTTTTTTTTTCACTGAATGAAAATCAATGTGACGTCTATACTTTAATTCTCCTTTGGGTGTCATTTATTATTTATTTTTTTTTTTTTTAATTTAGAATACCAACATTTTTTTGGTTGATTTTTCTTTTTTCTTTTTCAAAATATTTAGAAAAAAACTATTTCGGAAATAAAGAACTTCCGATTTTATGACTTTGATAATAAACTTGATGAAATACATGCGAGTTTTTTTTATTTTTATTTTTATTTACTTCTCTTAAACCCATATCACGAAAGCTATCCTTTTTTTCTGAAAAATAAAATGAAAATAATATTATGTATTTTTTTTTTTATACAAATATTTAGCCCTGCTGAATAATATTGAATTATGTCTGTATTTTTAAGCACATAGGATAAATAGAAAACATACCACTATTTGTTTTGTTTATGTTTGAATATAATTGAAATTACATTGGTATTTTATTTTCCATAGTTATTTTAAAAAAATTTTTCCAGTGTTGAATTTTTTTACCGAAGAAAACTGGTTTTTCTATAAATGTTTATAATAAAGTAACAATTGAATTGGCTTCTTGGTTGTTTCGTTCCTAAGAAATTTATCTATTCAAATATCTATTCAAATATGATATTCAAAAATTGTCAAAGTCCTAAATAAAATAAATATATTTTTTGTCTTGTACTCCAATTAATATTTGTATTTAAGGGATTTAATATAGAGGAGTTACCGGTATTAAGTTCTTCTAAGCGTTAAATATAATAAAAAAATATTATTGTTCAATATTATTTAAAATATTGTGTTAATTCAATTAATTATAAGAATCTATTACGTTCAAACATTGAAAAAATCTGTTTAGGAATATAAATTGCGATAAATAAAAAAAGAAGATCTACAACAAAAAAAAGTAATTATGTGGAGCTTGAATTGAACAGTTTTAGTTGTGAAACAATAAGTAAATTATTTGTTTTGAATCGAAAAATTGATATTTTTAATTTTAGGTTCGTAAAACAAGCTTTAAATTTATTTGAAACAAATTTTTTGATATAATAAAGTTTAAGATCTTACACAGCTCAAATATAAATGGAATCTCTATTTTGTAATATTCTGGACGTTTTTAAAATTTATATATATACAAATACAGTCATATAATTTTTCTTTGGTATTTTAGTAAATTTAAAAATTTAAATGAGTTTTATGATAATCTTTTTTTTTATATATATACAAAAAACATTAAATTTAAATGGACCAATAATTTTATTCTTTTTAACTAAAAATGAACTCTTATAGATTATTTAGAGTTCTTAGCAGTAGAAAAAAAAAAGATATTGAAAAAGAAAAATGATTGTGGTACGTGACATTTGGTGAAATTTGAAATTTATTATTGATAAAATAAATTTAAAATTTTATGATATGAATTTGACTGAATATACGTAATATAACGTTCTTCATGGTTTACATAATTACGTATATATAAATTTTATCTCAATACTTATATTAAATCGTATAATTTCGAATAAATTTAAGTTAAAGACTTTAGCAAATATTTCCCAGTTTAGCCGGTATTTAAAAAGCACTATCCTTTACCTATACGTCAGAAAAGGTTAAGAAAATGTTTTTTCCACGTCAGTGTTCACTAAAATTATGTAACAACTTCCAGTTTTGTGGGAAAAAAAAAAACAAAAATTTTTTCCAAAACAACTGGAATAATGAAAATTTTCTTTCTAAGTTTTTAGAGTAAAAAAATATGTGAGTCTCGGGACACACGGAAGAAGTGAAACTTCATGGCAAGTAGAATTTTCTGGAGCGGCTAAATAAATATTTAAAATCGCTAAGTGCATATAAGACATGGCGCCAATCGATTTTTTTGACGGCGCCTAGTTGATTTTTGTCCTTCGACTGCTGCGGCCAGTCGACTTAAAATAACTTGTTTTGGGGAATTCGGCGGCTTAGAAAAAATTAAACAAGAAAAATTAAAAACCAACGACTACTTAGATATAAAAACATTTAAAAATTCTAAAATACTTTTTAAGCTCAAAAAGTTTAGTGGCATAATGGCTTTTAAATTATTTCAAAATGGCTAGAATTATGGCTGCATGGCAACACTGATTGCCAGATGATTTCTACTATATTTTAAGCTGTAAACACAATTCCGGTTACAACTATATTATTAGCGACAATAATGTATGAAAAAACAGCAGCGTGGCTTAAATCATGTTTTCTTTTTGTTGCCCGAAAAGTTTAACCTAAAATAACTTTTTAAATATGCCTGAAAAATTTCATGTTTAAGTATTAGTACTTCTTCTGAAAATGAATTGGAATATAAATATTCTACATGCATTGCATTAATGGAATTTAATGGCAAAAATAATTTATACTAACAAGTTGTTCGAAGTGAGGCGGGATGGGGTGGGATGCCATCCCGGTACTTCTAAATAATTCTAAACTCATCCCACCACTTCCTAGGATGGAAAAAACCATCCCGGAACATATTTTTTGAAATTTTAAATAATTTTTTTATGAATTTTAAAAATTTTTATCAAAAAGAAATTAAAAATAATTTTAAATGATACTTTTAAAATTCAAATAGTAAATAGTAGATATTTGGGTTACTAATTGGCCATGTAGTTATTTTTTTTTTACAATTTTCGCAGTTTTCGTAAATTTCAATTTTTGCCCGATCAAATTTTGAATATTCTCTATCTTTAGTTAACTTCCAAATTTTGTTTAAATAAAAAAAATAAAAATTTAAGAACAGCAGGAGATATAAAAGCGGATAGAGAAGAGCATTTGAATGAATGAACTTAGCACATTAAGCCAAGATAGGACATTACAGGAGCCCAATACTTTAAAGTTCCTAGATTACCAGGCAGAAACACAATGGTGTGAAAAACATTTTTAGAAACATATAAATATAACAGTTAAAGAAAGTGGACATGTTCTATTTGCAGTTCATTAAATGATTAAGGAACAACAAAGACGCAACGCAAGGGTTGAAGCTGGTAAAATTAAAATAAAGTTGTTTGGATGAGTCATTTTTCTACTAAAAAAAGGAAAAAGCGATGAAACCCCCACGAGCCTCAACCTGCTCTTAAATTTTTTTTAACCATCCCACCACTTTTACCCTGCCACTTCGACCACTGCTAACAACTCAATTACAAATTACTTCAAAAAAAAATCTGTTTTAGTTAAAAGAGCATTTTCAAATATGCCGGCAAAATTTGACATTAGTATTTCTTCCGAAAAATAATTTTAATAATTGTAATAATAATAATGCATTTTATTAGTGTAATTTAATGTCAAAAATAAATTACACTAACAAACTAAAAATTACATTAAGAAAAATTAATATCAAAAATAAATTATCCACAAAATAGGTGCATGTGGATCATATTTATTCAGAATACATATTTGTATTCCAAAAACGTTTTGAAAATTAGCACTAATAATTAATAAATGAAATATTTTTTTTATTATTGTTTAAAATAAATTTCCCTTTCAATCGAAAAAAAAAATAGTATTTTCGACTTTAATTCTGAGCCAATATAGAGTAGGTTATTGCGCTGATAAGCTTCATTAAGTTGCTAGCGGCTGTCGGTTTTATCATCAGCTGACACATAAATTATTTCTTTTTTCTTTTTTTTGCCTTTTTTTTTGACAATAATCGAGGCATTTTTGACAATTCGCGTTACATTTTTGACACTTACATTTTTTTCACTCTCAATCACAATGCCTCTAAAGAAGTTTCACTTCAAAAATAGTGTAAATGGTTTTTATTTTTGTTTGGCGAATTATAGCAAGAATAAAATATTTGATAAAATAAGAAAACTATGAAATATATTTTATCTTTTAACAAATAAATTCCAATTTACAATGAATAAATAAAGAAAAGAACAATATGGAATGAAAATAGAATGGAAATATTCAATTTTCATGGCAAAAAAAAAAAAACAAACAAAAAAACTAAAATACAAAAAGAAAACACAAATATTGCATTTATTTTTCTTTTTGGCATGAATAAAGGCAAACAAAGATTTATATCCATTTAAAGGAAAATTTTCGGAAAAACAGTATGTTAAGAATAATATAAAACGCCTTTTATTTTTTTTTATTTATTTTATTTTTATTTTTTATTTCTTTTTTTGCTTTAATAAATTTTGTACAATTTTTATTTTTTATTACACAGAAAATTACGAGAAAATTATTTTGGCACTTAAAGAATTGATGACACTGCGTTCTTGTTTTTTTTTTTGTTATTTTTTAATAATCATTTAATTAGCTTATTGTTATATTTAAGCGATTTTTGACTTTTAAAAAATTAAAATTATTTGCCTTTATTTTTGTTGTTTCTGTGCGATAGATGGCAGAGAAAAAAACTATTCATTATAAGTTTAGTGTACGAGGAAAAATTTTAGTCTCAATTCCATTTAAATATTGCAATTTATAATTATTATTTTTTTAATTAATTAATGATCTGTTTTTGTAACATCTATATTATAATTATTCGAAATTTCAAAACAATCACAAATCCATATAGAAAAACTGAGTCATATTTGAATGAATCATTATTGAATATAATGCGACTAGTATTAGTATTATAGAACGGAAAATAGTAGAATGTTTCAAGTCTACTTTTATAATAAAATTAATTAAATATAGCAAATGTGTACTACAAAATAATCTTTTCTTTATTAAATCCTTTATATTGAATTTGTCGCGTTGGTTGATTGTCCCGGAATTTAAGAAGTAAGAATTGACCAACTTCGAATCAACTGATCGAGATGAAATTTTGCACATCAACTCGTAGTCGGTGACAATACAATATAGTAAAATCGATCGGTAGTTACAAAGGAATTTAAATTTTTAAGAAAAAAAGAGAGCGAGGGAGTTAAAATAGTACTGAAACACAAGGATTTATATAAAAAACTTTGTTTTTATGGGTTGTGTTGTTTTTTTTTATACTTTAAGTTTATAGATACTTTGTATTATATTAATACCTCATTATTCTTATGACTCAAAACGGATTTTTTTTTTTATCCTAAAGATATGTTGTTATATACCAAGAATATTAAATTTTTGTATTAACAAGTAATGAACTATACCAGGGGTGGGGAACCTTTTTAGATATAAAGGCCGCATTGACTATGCCCATTTCCCAAGAAGGCCGCACATAGTAGTTTTAATGCTGAATATAAGTAGGTATGATAAGACTCTTAGCTATACTTTTTATTTTAATATGTATATATTTGCATAATAAAGAAATACAAGCACAATAAAAAGTATTTTGTGAAAAAAAGATAAATAAGAAGTATATTGTTTAACTTTAATGAAGTTTAATGCCAAGAAAGCTGCATTTTACCCTTTTTTCAACCGGAGCATAAAGCCGCCTTTTATCCTTCAAAAGGCCGCAGGTTCCCCACCCCTGAACTATACTATAGGTATAATACCTACCTTTACCTATACTGTATAATTGAAAAGAATTTTTATGTAGATTGTCTTTCAGTTAATAAAGAACTGATATAACCTTGAAACATAAATCCTATCTACATAAGTACGTATATTTAAATTGAAATTTCACTTTTAAAGTATTCAAGTTAAAGACATATATTTAAAATACATTTCACATGAAAAAGGATTGTCATCGGAAATGGAAATTTTTTTTTATTTTAATGTTATGTCTTCATTTCAAACAAATAATATCATCACTCTTGTCTTGTAAGTTGAAGAAAAAAAAGGAAAATACAAAATTAGAATAACATGTGTTTGAAATTTCTCTTTCGAAATATGAGAAAAACAAGTTTTGATTTCTTTTTTAACTTGAAAACAAATTCAATGGTTGTTTTCAGAGGTTAAAAAATTTTAAAATTTATATTAATCTCCTTTCATATTTAGCATGTATATCCTCGATTTTGTATTAATTTTATACAGAAAACATCATAATAATTTAGATCAGTCCGCTGAAACTAATACATTTTATTTTTATAATTCCAGTGGTGTTCTTTTGTTGAAAGTCCTGAACATAAATCTCAGTGCTGTAGTATAAGTAGCCCAGACTGTGATGCAACATCATTGCCAATGCCACCAGGTCCACCATCATCACGACCACCAAAAGCAATAACTAGTCATCATTTTCATCATCATCATTTTTTAACTCGACCAGATATCGAAGGCTTATCAGAAAAATATTGGGGTGAAATACTCGAGCGTACGGTGAGCTCAAACAGTTTACATGCTCTCCAAAAATCAATTTCGGCATCACAAAATCTAATGCAGTCGACAACTTTTAGTAAAATTAGTGATTTAAATTCAACTATTTGTGATGAACACATCACAGAAAACGATTCTGATTCGGATGCAAATAATGAAAAAATTTTATCAAATTCAGAACCAAAATTATGTGAACATATCTATCATGATGCAAATTGTGCTAAACTTAAAGCACATGGTAAAGCTGCAACTATAAGTCGCATTAGCGGCAATGGATGTCATAAGAGTATAATGGAAGAACAAAAAAATTTGCCTGACATATAGTACGCGGATAAAATTGTTTTGGGCAATAGAACACAATGTTAATCGAGTACTTAAAATAATTTAATTTAGTTTATATTAAATTTGTTTTGTGATAAATCGAAAAGCAAGTGACAGTTGAAATGAAAAATATACCTAAAATATGATTAGCCTAAGGTCTGGAATAATGCAGAAGCTTGCCTATTTTTTTTAATTTATGCACCTAATATTTATTGTTTATTCAAGTGAAGGTCAGATTATTGCAGTTTGAAAAATATGTAATAGACTCTGGGCATTTGGATTAGCTCCCTGCTGTTTAGTTGAGTCAACAAAACCACAACTAAATTTTTTTCAGATTATGACTATTATTGGTTGTTAATTTCTTTGTTCTGCTAAATATTGAATTTGGTTTTTATGAGAATGTGTATGTTGTGTAGGCATGATTAATAAAAAAAATCATTTATGTGGAAAAAATAAGTTGATTTGATTGTTTTTCTTATCAATTTAATATTGATTTCGCACAAATTATTACATTGATAGAACATTATTTTTCAAAACTTTTTTTTAAATTGGGTGTGAGAAAATTTATTTTTGAATTCAGCACACCTAACTTTTTGGTCAATTGCGGATATTTTTTTTTGCACAGCTTTGATTGGATAACATAAAATATATATTATTTGTTATTTTGATAGTTAACAGAAATGACTTTGTACTATTTCACTTTGTAAATGAAGAATTTTTTAATTGTCGTTAATTTTGTTGGAATAGATACAAAAGCCTTTGATAGAACATGTTAAACTTCGGATTCAGGATAATAAATATAATTTTTTTGATTTCTGAAATTCTTTTCTGATATTAAGAAAGATGACCAAATTATGTTTTAACTGAAAAACAATTATTATTATTTATTATTTATATAGTAATTATAATGATCTAAAGAAAATTGATAAAAAATTTCAACATAATTAAAAATAATATGATTCCAATAAAATAAATAAAATAATCGTATAATATAATTTTGAAAACAAAAAAAAAGAAAATTATTTCTCTAATTAATTTTTTACAATACGAATCTATCAATATACATAGATTTGTATATATATGATTGATTTTGTAAAATATAAAATATAATGTAAAATAAAAAAAAAAATAACAAAATAAAAACAGAAACGCACAGTATTTGTTTTATTTATTTTTTTTATTTTTAATGTAAATAAATTTCGTTTTAAAAGTTCATAAATTTTAAAAAACCAAATATAATAATATTTTATTATATGAAAATAAATCAAATAATATTTTTCTATTCCTCAATAAACAACAAAAATATCAAATAAACAAAAAATAAATCTAAATAAAAAACAAATTTTTATAACATCAGGGGGAACACTTATCTGATGGTTTTTTTTTTTTGTTTCTTTTAAATCATAACATTTATATAAAACAAAAGTAATATTTTGTTGAAAATATATCTCTGTCACAGGCTCAGATGTTAAAAAGACTTTTAGTCCTAAATTAAATAAATTTTGAATTCCTATCTGATTTGAGGAAATACAAAATTTGCTTTCAATTTTATCAAAGTTAATTCTTGTTAAACAGCAATTTTGATTACTTTTTTAAAGAAGAACAGATTCGGAAACAGATGAAATTGTCTATTGACATTAAGGCATTTAAAATAAAATCACTTTATAAATACCTTTATTAGAGAAATTGAGATTGGTTGAGATTCCTGGCGCTAATGAATTTGTATCTCAACCTCAATGCGGCGTTCGAAACCAATTGCATAATGAAGTTGAAATAGCATTCAACTATTTTATCCAGAATATGTTTTTTTTTTTCGAAACCAAAAAACTTTTACAGATTTTTTTTGAAGTATAAATTTAATAAAATAACTTCTATGATGGTTTAGGTGGAAAATATAACAAAATGAAATTCGATTATTTTGTTTAAATTTTTCAGACCATTAAATTCATTTTTTTTTGTTATTATTCTGTTTATTTTATTATACCTACCATTTTTTTCATCTCATCGATTTTTGGCGATTATTTTAAATTATTGGACATAAAATAATTAATTGCAATCAATAAAAAAGAGTTATTATTAATTAGTCATAAAAAACATACCTAATAAAATTATATTAATTGAATTGGAAATTGATTGATTGCACTTTATTGGAAATCAAAAGAAATGAAAACATGTACTGCCTATGTTAACAATTAAAAAAACAAAAACAACTTGTATTAAATGGATTTTATTAATGAAAAATAGAGATTAATGTGCAGTTAAAATATGTACCAAATTTTGGAATATGAATTATATAAGGATATATTGAGAAAAATCTTCAAGCTTTTAAACTTGCTAATGTTGGATGCGTTTGATTGGAATTGAGTTTTTTTTTCAATTTTAAAATTAATTATTCAAGATAAAATGTTTAAAAAATGTATGAATAAATTTTTGTTTGGAGTAAATTTAATTAAGTGTGTCTCTATATTAGGAATGAAATTTTAAATCGGTTTTGCCAGATGTGCGCAATTTAAATTAGTTTGGAAAATATATAATTTTTATAAACGAAACTGGAAAAAATAAACTAAGAACCACAAACATTTTAAACATAATAATTAGCATGTTACAATGTGAATGTGTAATGGTCTCGCGCTCTGTTTTTTATTTTTTTCCGCGTACAAAATATTTCCCAAATTATTAATAAATATTTCCAAATTTCCTGTGATAGTTTTTTTGCAACTTAAAATATAAATAAATGTTGTTTTTTGGACGGATTTCCTCGAAAATTTCGAGTAAGGTATATTACTAGTTTCTAAATAATTAAATTGACAGATAAACACAAGTATAATTAGTCGAAATTTAATTATCTAATTATTCTAAATCATGTTGAGAATGTAGATTTAGTTCAATTATTAACATAATGTAACATGTACTAATAAAAATATTTTTGTTGTATTGGCTATACTCTTTATTTTCTACAAAAATGCTATTTAAATATTTAAGTTGATGATGCAAAGTGCGTTAGATTACATAAAATTTCTATTTCTATTTCTATTTCTATTTCTATTTCTATTTCTATAAAATTTCTATTCTACTTCCCCACCGTAAGTAATTTGGAGAAAAAATTTACAAACTTAAAGCATCTCTTATGTATTTTTTTTGCAATTTAACACTAATTTATGAAAAATTATTTGAAAAAAATCTTCTTTGAAACTCAATTAAGATTTTGACTATTGCTTTTGGTAAACATAAGAAATATGAAAAATAGAAAATTAAACTCAATTTTTTATATTTTTTGGCGGATTAAAAACTTATCGCAATTGTGCAAACCATATTGTTTCACACATACAAGTACATATTGTAATATAGTGAGTACACATTGTAATTTGCCAATTGAATAAACCAATTCATATATATTTAAATTGAAGATTTATGTTGGGGAAATTACTGAATGATTAGATTGTGAAGAGGTATTTTATATTTTTCCACTGATAATACCTACATGATAATTAAAAAAAAATATTTCTAATTTTAAATAATTATAAAATTAGCATTTTTTTATGATGAAAAATAAATAAAACTTTCGAGTCGAAATAATTCTAAATGTAAAATTTCAATTACAGATTAAACATTCTAATATTCATACATAGTTATCAGTAAAATATTTTTGATTTCTTATTCAATTTTAGATTAGTCCTAATATTTTTTTAAATTATTACTATACCTATACCTAAATTATTTTTTCTGCTGCATTCGTATTTTACTCGCATAATAAATTTTCTACTTTTTTTCTGTACGTTAAACTATGTGTTGCATAGAAGTTGCATCGAAAGTTATAATTTCCTTGCTGTTTAGCGTAACATTCATACCATACATAAATACTAAGATGAGAATAATCTCAAAACTCACATTCAACTGTTTTGAATTCAGACGGACAGCAAGAAAGTATTATATAAACTTATGCTTCTGGCATTCATGAAGTTCAAAATAATGAAATTCTGATTCTTTAAGAAAATTACAATTTTTTTCCAGATTAAAAACAAAAAACAACAAAAAAATTAATTATTGCTTTTATGAAATTGTAATTTGTGTAAAAAAAATGTGTAATTAATTATAAGAAAAAAATGTGTCAACAATGTAATTTAAATAAAAAAAAAAATGATTGTAAAATATTCAATTAAACATTTTTTTTAGTTAAATGTACACAAAATCATAAATAAAAAAAAAAAAAATTAAAAAAAATTCGATAGGAAACTTATATGGAAAATTTGATTTAACAAAAATAAACTAGATATAATAAAAACTGAAAATACAACTATGTGGTTTTAATTAAACTGTCTTTTTGTTCATAATAGCTGAAATACCAAAGGCATAAAATAATATTATGATTTAAAGCAGAGAAAAAAAATCTGTTCGTTTGATAAGAACATGATTATGACTATTATAATACAGCTAATAGAAATGTGCCGTACAAACAACTGAAAGTGTGTTTTACTTCTAACTCAAACATTTTGTATATATTTTACAATGTTTAATTTAATGTATATGATCATCACTCTTTATTTAAGGTTGTCTGCATACAGCATATAACTAAAAAGCTACCAAACTGAAATTCTAGAAATTTAATTTCAACACATATTATTAAATAATTTATTACTTTCAATTTTCATAAATCTGGAAGTTAAAATATTTGTATAAATAATTTTTTTTTTTCATTGAAATAAAATTTAAATATAAAAACCAATTATAAATAGGACAGAAACTAAATTAATTAAACATTAAACATAAAACCATAAAAGCATATTAACACTTCAAATATAGTGCCAACAATATTCGTGCAATTTCGGCATGCATACATTTTTCTTTATAATGTGTATTATTAAAAAAAGGTGGTCAAATTTTCATGTTTACGGTTTTATTTTGTTAATTTAAAATTAACCATTTTCTTTTGGTTTTCTTTCATTAAAATTTTACCCTTGATTATAGAAAACCGCAAAAATAATTCTCAAAAAAAAAAATATATATATATATTTCCTTTAATACCATAATTTTGACCGCATAAACGTAATGCATGAATGTAATATTTAAAACTTGTAATATTAAGGGTTCCATATAGATTTTTATTTTTATTTGATCTCTAACAGAGATTCGCCAAATATTCACATCACAAAGCCAAGTGAAAATAAATGTTGTGTAAAAAAATATTAATTGAGGAAAAAAATTTTTGATTAAATATTTCAAGCGCTAGATTTTTCGTCAAAAACGATGATAAATATAAAAAAAATACACAACAGTACCTTATTATTGCAGTATGGAAGCTGTTTTTCATATTTCAATTTTCGTTTTTATCAATTCTAAATTCCTGATGGTCAGAGTGTATCCCTTATTTCAATAAATTTCATTCAAATCAATATGCATCTCTAAATCGAATACTTGGACAAAATCGGATACTTAAATTCTTTTTGACCTCCGACAAACGAAATTATAATAAAATTTAAAAAAAAAAATTAAACAAATTTAATATGAAAACAGTACCAACCCTTGGTCAGATGATATCTTTTAATTCCGGAATCCTAGACTGTAATTTTGTAGCTTGAATGCATATTTTAGTTTGATCAAAATCGTCCAAGTAGTTTCATAATTATAAACTTTTTGTAGCATGAATTGGATTCGTTAAAATACATAATTCTAGACGCTTAAATTTTTTTAACTTTCACTAACGATATGATGATGATCAGCGGATGGGTATGATACAAGTTTTTAAAAAATTAATTTTTCTCTGAGAAAACAAATTAAAATATATTTTAGAATAGTATAGTTTGTATTAAAAATAATTGTTTTTAAAACATAACAATTAAAGATAATTGGTTAACAATTTCGAAATCATAAAATTATATAATATCAAAAAATTAAATAAATGACATTTATACATTTTATTTAATGTCAAGTTAAATTACCATTAAATTTTACTTTACAAACTCACCCATAAAATATACTTTATTAACTCATAAAAAGCATTTACGAACCTAAAAATGATAATAGCAGATAAAATTTTTTCAGAATTTATTTTATAAAAAAATAATAATAATAATATGATATAAAATAGCAGATTGCATTTTGCTGACATATTTTTAATTTAATTTCTCACAGGTACCTATGCATATGATATATGTATAATTGTCTATATATCTTTTAAAACTTATATTGTATGTGAAAACTTATATTGTACATGAATTTTGGTCCATAAATTTTCTATCGTTATTTCATACGACCAAATAAAACAATCGTTACCTTTGACCAGTTTTTGTGACGGATATAAACTTAATATTTTTTTTTTTTTTCAACAATTAAAATATTATTTTTGTACCATAGAAATGTTGCTTCAACATTTTAGTTACAATAATAATTTTATTAAAAATTATTTATGCTAAAATAATGTACAAATAATTGGTCCATTGTTTATTATATTATAGTTTTCAAAGTCAAAACTTTTAAGATAAAATATTTTATACCATTCACATTTAGACACATTTCACACATCGCTTTTAAATCAGTTTGGTATAAGATATCCATGCTCACCAAGTTTCATATTTTAGTACACCTTTTGCATTTATCACACTAATAAATTATCATTTTTTGAATAATAATGAATGATCGTGGAAATCTTATATTCACAATTTCTTTAAAATCAATTCCGGTTTTTGAGGCATTCTATAAACGCCACGACCCGGCTAATGATTCGACGAGTCTAATGACTAACTTATTTAGGAAAAAACACAAGAGCTGTCATGGGACACAAGATTGGAACGAAGTTCCTTTGCGTATGAGTAATTTTAATTTTAATTAATGACTTGACTTGACTCAACTTGACTTGGTACCGAATAGCGCCTTTATATTGACAAAATTATACAAGATTTATATTTATTTACATTGAAATTAGTATGAAAATCTAAATTTTATTTGAAATATAAAATATTAATTAGTTAATAATAAAAAATTAACTTTTTCTAAATATTTTATTAAAATTTTATAAAATCAAATAAAATTTAAGTTTTCATCAAATCATATAAAATGCGACGGCGTCGACTTTTTTTTTTTTTTTTTATTAAAGTTACCAAATCACTAGGTGGGATACCTTTTATACTATAATAAGTATGGATTTGGTAATGAGGACAGGAAGTTTAGACGGGATTAAAAAGTGGGACAGTTAGTAGGAAATCATTTACACTTTTCTTAAAGCGGCGCAAGTCGTAAATCAATCGTCCACCAGCTGTCGGAAACAACTTTAATGGGAGAGCATTCCACTTATTATTAAATTTTAAAAAAATTAACAGGTATCGTTAATTTACTTATAAAATTTAATTTTTTGTTTTTGTTGTTTGCATTGCAACACAAAAAAAAACAAATATCATAGCCAATGGCAAAGTATCGAAATATCTAACGCCGGCAGACGACTTGACTTGCCCTGGTACCGAATAGCGCCTTTTTAAATCTAAATTTTATTTGAACTATAAAATATTATTAGTTAATAATAAAAAATTAATATTTTCTAAATATTTTATTTTATAAATATTTTATAAATTGAAATAAAATTTAAGTTTATCAATTTTCATACAAAGTTCAATAAAAAACACAAGAGCCGGCGGGACGTTTGATAGATGTGAAACATCGGAATTATTTTGTACAGATAATATTGATAGATAACTTTGATAGAATTTTGGATTTTAATTTTATAAATTTCATTGGATGTTTACTATTCTTTTTGTTTTATTTCCATTAATTATTAATGCAAACCAAAGAACACAATATTTATTAAAATAACTAAAAAATATTTAAATACCTAAATTTTTTTTATAGCAAGAACGGACTTCTTTAATGTATCATAAAATTATAAGAAAATAAGTTTGGAAAGGCTATTAGTTAGTTTTTTTCCTGTATGAAAAAATCCAGTTTCTAAGTTAGTTCTCATTTCATTCGTACGATGGCGTATGCCCAATCAATCTGTATGCATTTTAATAAATTTTCATTGTAGCATAATAAAGTAAACCACTGTTTTGCACTAAGCGACAAGACAACAACAAAAAGCGAAACAAATATCCAATTTCAAACTTCCAATTGGAAAGAGAAAAAAAATATCAAAAAAAAAAGATTTAAGCGACGGGTGTTTATTTTTTTTATTTAAAAAATAAAAAAATATCGTATAATAATAAGAAAATTTATTTTGTTTGGTTTTATATTAAAAAAAAAAACAAATACTTAAAATTAAATTAAATTTAACATTCAAATTCAATAGTGAATTTAAATAATTTTTAAAAAATTCAAAATTTCAACAAAAAAAAATAACTTTTTTTAACTTTTTTTTTTTTTGTTTATCATATGTTATCGACACTTAGTGTTCAAATTTTTAATAAATTTTTCCACAAGAGCGTCTGATAAGGAACTACGTTCAAAAATTATGGATAAAATTAATTTTAATATACCTTTGGCTTCTAGACAATATTACTTATAGTTGATTGATGAAGTTTTAATTTTTTTTTACTCTCTTCTATAAATATTGATAGATAACTTTTGTAAATATTGATAAACTACAATTATAGTTTCTAATTCAAATGCAGGTAGTAAATGTAAAGAGAAGAATATTATTTTTGGTAAAACAAAATTTAAAAAAATTATATTCGTCACGAAAATTATTACTATTATAGGAAAATTTTTGCTATATAAATATTCTATGCTTCTCTTCTACATACTATAACAAAATTGCACAATTTGTTACACACTATTTACATAAAACTTTCAATAAAACTTTTACATTGTTGTTAAAATTTTGTAAAGGTGAAATCAAACGTATATTTGTTATAGTTTATCATCTATATTTAATGTAATCAAATTTATAAACTTCTGAATAATAATAACTTTGTCAATATAATGTCTTTTCATGAATTTGTGTATACTGCTGAGTTGATAAGTTTGAAAGAAAATTTTCATCCCACTAAAAGCGGAAAAATTTTTTCAATAAAATATTGTACGTATTTTGAAAAAAGAAATTTTTATTTTTCATTTTTAACTTCAAACCCATTATGTTTAATAATTTATTATATAAGAGAACTTTATTTAAATTATCGAGAAATGAAAACCAATAAAAAAAAGTTATTAAAGTATTTACGTAAAAAAAAAGAGGAAAACTAATCTATTTTTGTTAAGTTTAACTAAGGATTTCAAACAATTTTTACAATAAAGATTATTTGATGCGATAAAAGTTTTTTTTTCAGATTTTAATTAATTTATATAATATTTTAAATCGACCCAAATTTTCAATCATGAAATGATCTCTTCATGACGAAGAATTTGAGGCAATGGGATTCATTAAAAATTAGATTTAGCTTCTTATAAGTTATAACGTACAGAAAACAGATTTCATGTTTTATATAATACGCACTCTTAGTATAGATTGCGATTTCCCGACATTTTTCATGTCTGGAGAAATCGAGATTTTTTTGTCTCGCTATGTTAGTTGTTTCGAGAATAAGAGATTTTTTTTTCTATGTCTCGAAAGTCTCGAGATTTCCCGAGACTTTCATAAAATAAAATAAAATTCAAATAATTACAAAAAATACTGAAAATTTATTTATTTTTATTAATAACAAATTAATTAAGGAAAAAAAAAAATATTGAATAATATATTACTACAGTAGGATCAAAAATAATATTAAATAACATATATACCTATGCTTTAAATATACTTATATATATTTTCTAAAAAAAGGACTTGTCAATCAAATAGGGGCAGGGCTATAGATACCAAGACACTCTTTTAAAAGTATGTGTAAAAAATAAAATTTATGAGGAAATGTATTTCATAAAAAAACATTTTAAAAAACAAAGGGTATTTATGTATATCTCTATCTGATAGACGAGTTTTGTTTTTGTAAACTAAGTTTCCCGCTGTCGAAAAGTTTGGTTCATTCTGAGTAGACGTTGGTCTTATTTTAAATATTATTAGTTATTACCCTTTAGGAAATTTGATTCTGATTGAAATATTGAAATTACATAATATAAAATCCAAATTCAAATAAACATAAAAATTTTGGAGCAGAATTAATTTTTAAATTTCTCTAGACAAAAAAAAAATTTCTCGAGACTACGAGAATTCCCGAAACACGAATGTTTCAATTTCTCGAGACACGAGACATTAAAATATGTAAAAGTCTCGAGATTTCTCGAGACGGGAATTCTCGATCACAATCTCTACTCTTAGTATTGTTATAATTTTTTTTTAAACTTGCAAAACACAAGTTCTCTTTAAATAATTTTTTTGAAATCATAATTATATCTTTTATGTTTCAACTCCAATTAATATCTTTTAAATTATATTATTATTACTATTTCAATGTATAAACTGTGTATTATTGTTATTAAATATTTTTAAGTGCTTTAATTCAAAAATAAAATTGACCAAAAATAGAATAAACCCTTATTAAATACTTGAAATATTAAATAAGGTTGATGTCTGTTCGCATATAAAAATCCTTTTTACTCCACTCATTTTTAATGTACAAATAACACCTAAATATTGACATGACGACGTGTAAAATAATAATTTAATATATCTGGATGAGGTAGAAATTAAAGTTTATTACACACAAGAGGTCAATTACAGAACATTTAGTCCTTTATGTGCATTAACAAAATAAGTCATTAAAAAATGTTAAATCGTTTGAAGATAACAAGAAATTTTGATAATTCTTCATGAATTTTAAAAGCTTTAATAATTCAGTATGATTATGTCTTTAATTTAATGGTATAATTTTTTTTATTATGACAAGTGTTATGATCATTCAGAGCAAAAAAATCCTTTGCTGTCGAAACAAGTACTGAACAAAACTATTCAAAGACGATATTAAGACTCAATTAAATAGAATTGTGTACAAGGGTATAAGCTTTATAATTTTCCAACTTATTTTATGTTTCAGCATAAAATATTCAGATAAGAATAACTAGGAATAAGAAACATTATACCAGCTATCTTAAATTATATCGCTGTTAGTTTTAAGCCAACTCAGTTTATTTAAAGAACTTTTTAAGACATTGGCCAAATTTGCTCAACAAAAAAAATTCCATGGTGTAGAATAAAATTGCCTCGGGATATGATTGTAAACAATTTTTTTTTTTGATATAAATTATAAATCCTAAAAAATTATGAATAAATTAATTTAAAAATAAGAAATTAACTTTGTTTTAACTTAACAAAAAGTATTTTAACTTTTCTTGAAAAATTTTAATAGAAAGACCTTTTTTGTACACTTTTTATTGGTCTTCTTTAACTTTTTTTTTTATTCCTTTATAGAACAACAATTTGCGCAATAATAGGTTTTTATCAAGTTTCTTAAGATCCAATCAGAGTTTATAATAAAATAAAAAACAAGTACAAATTTAATTATTTATTTTATTTAACATAAATATAAATATGTACACACGGTCCATTATGTAAAATAAACACATCAGTATATTATGTTTGTCAAATAAAAAACCTATGATATAAAATAACAAACGTATTGAATTCTCAAATAATGTCTCAAAATTAATAGAAATGATGCAATAGGTTCCTTTATTCCATATTTTTCTGTAAAAATTTATATAATTTACAAATTCTAGGAAAAATATACCATAAACCGAAATTATAAACCTTAACAAAAATTTCAATATTAACATTTTAATAATTCCTGAAAAATATGAAATCTAAAAACTGAATATACCTGTTCTGCTTCGTTTGAATGTAAAACTATTCGTATAATACATAAAAAAAAAAAAAAAATATGTTTTTAATTCACAGGAATCTTTTCGAAGAAAAAAAAAAATTTAATGAAAATAACAAACATATGAAAATTTATTAAAAATTTTTCGAGATTATTTAATTTTTGTAAATTCATGTATAAGTTTTCTTTTGTAACTTAAATTTAGATCAACTCTTATAAAAGGGATGCAATGTAACTTGGTTCTCAACAATTTACCTAAGGTGTCAAAGGCTAGCATAATATTATAGAATTAATTAGAATTGATGTTGGTATTTTCGACTAAATTCCTTATAAAAATAATAGTCACTATATTTTGGAATAAAACTACTAAAAAATTTATTAAGGAAAAAGGTAGATTATGCGAATTTGTGGAATGTTATAACTAATTTTAGTTCTATAATGCTGGTCATCAAGTTTAAGTCGGAATTATACCAAATAATAAATTTAAAAAAAATAACACTTATTTTTTTTTTCAATTTTATAATAAAAAACATATGAAATAAAAAACTTTTTGAAATTAAAACTTTACTTCTGTTTTTAATTTTTATTTTTTATTAAATAAACTTGAATTTATTATTTAAAATTAATTTCATGAAAAAATTTATTTTTCAATTAAACACCTTCTTTCAGGATATAATTTTTTTTTTTTTGGATTTTATGTAATATTTTATCTTATACATTATATATTCATAAAATACATCGTCTTCGTATTATAAATTAATTTTTGTTTTTCTTTCAAAATAAAAGACATATAATGTAATTCTTATTTCTTTTTGCGAATTGCATTATAGTGAGTAGGAAGATATAAAAATAAACCGCAGTGAAAATAAAGTTTTCTAATTTGAGTTTTCATCATTGCATTAAAAAGTCTTGAAAAACTTTATGGCAAAAGAAATAATTTTTTTTTTCTTTCTTGCTCATTAAAATAAAATTTTGCACAATTTGTTGAAGAAAAGAGAAAGACCATTTCTAAAAATTTTTTTTGCTGTCTTGTCTTTATGGTAGTATTCTGGAATAAAAAAAAAACAGCAGGTAAAACTTTTATATTGACCATGATGTTTAAAAATTCATAACTTCAAAAATTAATTGGTAATTATTTGAAAAATGATAAAAAAATTATAAAATTAATAATTCGTCTTCATTAAAATTGTCTTAGGTTTCAATTATTTTGATTGAAAGCATGTCAACATGATTTTTCAATGATATATTTCAGGGTACAAAATAATTTCAATATTTAAATAAAATAGATATTATTTCTTCAACTTTTAGCTCAATGAGCACAGTGTTGAACAAGTTTTTTTTATTTTATATAATTTTAAGCACTTCAAGTTAAATTTTCATAATGCGAAAAGCAAACAACCGGAAAACAAACTTAATTGTTAACACTTTGAAAACGGATTTAATTTTTACACAAACGCCTAGTCCGTTGTTTATTTCGAATGAAGGGGAATTTAACTTTCCTTATTATAGTTTCTTTAACAGGATCATCAACTTCAAATAATCTTCAATAGCCTTCCAACATGTTTCATTACCTTTACTTCAGCTATAATCTTCATGTAAAACGATATTTCGATATTATTCTTTTTTATAATAATTCTTGATCTATTTCGTCTATTGGTTTTGACTCTTGTATCCAATTCATTTTCGTCTAGATCTGTTTAACCATTAACTCTTGATATTTTGAATTTTCTATTTGATGGTTGTCTTGAAATTTAAATAATTATTTTTTTTAAACCTTTATAACATATATTCTTTTTTTCATTTTAAGATTAAACGCACAAAGATAAAATATTTAAAAATTTAATTTTCGAATTGAAAAAAAAAAAATTATTTTATATAATATTGAAATTGGAAATAGAACTACAATATATAATAATACAAGTTAAAATTAAATAAATAAAAATACATAACATTTCTGTTTTATAAAAAAAAAAAAATTTATAAGTATATATATGTATATATGTATATAATAAATTCTTTTTAATATATACAAATTTCAATACATATTTCAGGATTCTAATAAAATTCATAAGATTATCTAGATTAAGTGTTGATTTAACAATTTTTCCATATAGTAAGTATATAATATGTACAATAAAAAATATTTTGAATATTATATACATATAGAAAATAGCGAATCATGGTATTATTGGTGTCAAATATCTTTAAGCTGCTGCCAGAATATTAAAACAAAAAAATTCTTTAATATTTTTATTTGAAATTTGTAGAACTTGTAGGTTCCAACATATTTTTTACATTCTGTTTTTTTTTTTTGTGAGAATAAAAAATATTTGTTTAAAATATTGGCAAAGAAAAAATAATGAAGGTAGAATATGATAAATAGATGTTAAAAAAGTTTATAATATGTTAGATTTGGCTCTACAAAAAACAATTTCACTTCAAAAATATTTTTGTTCTTTATTTTAAAATTTTAAACTTCTTTTTCTAACAAAACCATTGATTTTGATGTGGGCATGGGTAATTTTTTGATAGGGATCATGTCAGAGATAGCTAAAATAGACAAAAAACGAAAAGCGTCAAGCCATAATTAAAAAGGGGTTAATATAAAACTTGCGAAAGTTATTAGATAATATTATAATGTAAACATAATTAATTAAATTAAATCTAATATATAAAAAAAAAATTCTCTGTTTCTCTATCCTCTGTCCTCAATCACGCCTAAACCGCTGGACCGATTTGGCTGAAATTATCATTGGGGTCCGAGATGGTATGTATCATTGGGGCCCGAGATGGTTATAGGGTACTAGAAATTTTGTTCCGAAGCCCCGACGGGGGGCTACCTTAGAAGCCGGTTTTGAAATTTAGGTATATTCCAATAAAATGTTGTAGCGTTCGACCCGAAAAGCCTATTTAAAAAACTAGATGTTGACAAGCCCCCGACTGTCCCAGGGCTCAATTGGGGGGCTACATAACAAATTTCGAAATTTTAAAATTTTGAAGTTAAGTAGCATTGGGACCTGAGATGGTTATAGGGTACTAGAAATTTTGTTCCGAAGCCCCGACGGGGGGCTACCTTAGAAGCCGGTTTTGCAATTTAGGTATATTCCGATAAAATGTTGTAGCGTTGGACCCGAAAAGCCTATTTAAAAAACTAGATGTTGACAGGCCCCGACCGTCCCAGGGCTTAATTGGGGGGCTACACAAAAATTTCGAAATTTTAAAATTTTGAAAATAAGGAGCCTAGAGACCCGATTGGTTATATTTTTGATCCAAAGCCCCGACGGGGGCTACCTTAGAAGGCGGTTTTGCAATTTAGGTATTTATTATAGCGTTGGACCCGAATCGACTATTTAGGAGACTGGATGTGTTAAGGCACCGGAGAAGTGGCTATTTAACAAATTTTGAAATTCTGTTTTTTGTAGTGCAAAAAATGCAATTTAGGTATATTCCGATAAAATATTATAGCGTTGGACCCGAATCGACTATTTAGAAGACTGGATGTGTTAAGGCACCGGGGAAGTAGATATTTAACAAATTTTTGAAATTCTGTTTTTTTTAGTGCACAAAATCTGGATTAAAGTGTTTTGATATAAATATAAGTTCGGAACTACTGTGCGAAGCCGGGTATTTCGACTAGTTTATCATAAAATTGAAGTTCAATACCACAGAGAAAAATTTCTCCTTAAACATATGTATAAAACAAAAAAATGATTAAAAATTGTCTTCATTTATTTTATTCCAAGTTAAAATCAATATTTGGCGAGTTAAAATATGTCATATGTTAGAAAATTTCTTTTTATCATATACTATTGTTGAGGTATCAAGTATTATTTATTATCACAAGTATCTATTTAAGTTCATCCTCACTTATTAAAAAAAATTTCAGCAATAGAAATTTTGTACCAATTGGAAAACTGCAGTTCGCCTAAAATTAATCAAACGAACACTTTCTCGTTTCATTGTATTCAATTTGTCCCTTGTTAGCACATACCTCTTATTAGAAATAACATTTTTAGTGTAATAAATTGTTTAAATTTACTACTTTATTTTATGCATAAACATATTATTATTTACCACCCAGAACTAAATCTAAATCTTAAACATTATTTCTTAAAAATTTATAATAATTTTTAACGTTTACTGCCAAAATCGGAAGAGACTAAATTATTGTTTAGCACTTCGCTTTAAAGAGATTTAAAATAAAATAACGCTTGCAGGCTTTTATTATTTTAATAGCACAATTAATAGTGCAATAACAAACAATAAAATTAAACGTAATTTAAATAATCATTTAAAAAAAATCTAAGTAAATAATAAAATATTAAAATTCATTGAATTTGAATTTATAATAATTAATAATTACTATTTTAAATATGCATTTAGATAAGTTTTAATAAGATTCAAATATAATATTGGTAACGTGTGATATTGATAGTATTTTTTGAAAATCACTTTCAAATTTTCTGTAACCTGGTTTTACTGGCATCGTGGAATTTATCAGCAATTTCATTTACATTTTCATCGTCCTTATATTTCAAAATAAGCTCCATATTTTCTTCATTACCAATTATACATTTTCAATAATTTCAGAATAATGTAATATACCAGCAAACATAAAGCATCCTCATCAATGTTCACAAATACTTCGAAATCATAATTATAATTCAAAGAATTTTGCATGACGTTCCATTCAGGAGGTTCATAAATATCTTCTTTCAAAGTGGAGTCTGTATGTTCACAATAATGAAAAATGGAATGGATTACGTATGGCAGACCAACTTCCTACGTATGGCAGACCAACTTCCTTGAATGCTACGATATATGAATTAAAAATCCATTTATCTTATAAAATAGTATAGCAATGAGTATAAAAAAAATCTTAATATTCTTTTGAAAAATTTTGTATTAATAAAAATAAAATATTCATTTTAAATAAACGGCGCTTAGACGAATTTAATAATTAAAGATAAAATTAGCATTTAAAATTACTTAATCTGAATTCAAATAAAAAATAATAATGATTAATTAAATTCTGGTGAATTCCTTCAATTATAATAAATAATGAACTTATAACGAAATTCTTGTTCAGCAATAAAGTTTAAATCACGTTAAATTTAACAAAAAATATTGATAAGCTTTCTTGTAAACAAACTTTCTATAACTTTGGTCAAAACTTGTCAAAAAATCTTAAATAATAATGTTTTATTAGTGTATTTGAAAAACATATCAAGCAATTCTCAAGAGTTCAACGTTGTTATAAATTTACTACTGCTTTTTCATAATCATTATTATCTCCATTATTAAACAATAATAAAATGGAAAACGGAAATTACTTTTTCCAATTTTCTGTTAATTTTCATTTCCTAAAATAAAATTTCTTAAAAATTTAATATTAAAAAAAAATATTTCCAAGTTTATAAGAAATAAAGAGTTTTTTTTTTCTTTTTAGAAATTAGAGATTAGAAAATTAGTTTTCATGTTTTCTGGAATTGATTATTTTATAAATAGCATTTACATTCAAGACTATTTAAGTTCACTCAGCCTTTTGATTTTATGAGTTAAATACTATAATTTATTCACAGAATATTTTTGGCTTAGTTCCAGTTTGACAAACTCTGCTTGACAGAAATAATGAAATCAGATTTCCAAATACAACTGGAATTTCCCGATGTTAATTGTGTGCTTTGCAGATGCTTGTTTGCGAAAACATATTTGTATAATTAAAACCTTATGTAAATGTTACTGACTATATTTCTATTCAAAAACAACCAATATAAGCTCTCATATACTCTTTGACTAATTATTTTATTATCTAATATGAAGTTTTAACAAAAATTAAAAGTTTGCATAACTATTTTAAAAAAAAACCCAAAATTTTATTTAGATATTCAAATTCTAAATTGTTCTTTCACTATTTTTACTAATAAATAATACGAATTTCAAATGACAAAATTAATTTGTTTTGTTTATTTTCTCGAAAACTATAGTTTGGTATTATGATTCATAATTATTAATTTTATCAACATCAATTGGACTGAATACAATTATTATAATTTTTTACATCGGGGTTTTTCCACATTTTTCTTTTACTGTTGAATGAATTTTTTTTCCCTATATTATTATCAATGTATTTTACGTGCCTGTGCTTAGAATGATGCTATTTGCGAATTATACCGAATGCACAATATCGAATCCCAAAATATCGGATTTAAAATATTTAGATAAATTCTTATGTTAATTTAAAGTGCAACGTATTTTATTAGTTTTTTAACATAATCTTAATTTTAACATAATATAACTTGACTACCATTGTTGAATTAAAATAAATGTTAACATTTTAAAAATCAATTGAAGAATTGGCATTCGATATTAAGACCTCGGCATAACTAACAATATTTATTATTAAATAAATTAAAATTTTTATATAATAATTTTATTGATAACGGTGTGATCTATAAATTGTTAACTTTAGATTAATTTCAATATTATTGTACAATGAAATTTAAATAAAAAAAAAAAAATTTTCTCACTAAATATAGATTTTTATTTACATATAATTATTGCAATACAGAGAGAGAATAAATTTAAACTTTATTTTAATGGATAAAAAATTATCTCATCTGTTTGACATTTGAAAAAATTATTTTTAAGAAATCTGTAATTAACCAAAGAACCTGTTTTAAATATTTTGAGCAAAAGCGAAAAAATAGTTTTCTTTGATCATGAATCATTATAAAGCCTAGATACATAATCAGATTTAAAATCAATCAGAAAATTAGGTCTTTAATTAATAAAATGTCAAATTTTTGTTATCGATATCAATATTTAAAACAAAATTCACTCTATCATGCAAGAATTACACTACTGTGTATATTGATATTGAAATTTGAAATACGTATATGTCAGTCCTCTTACAAAATAATCGACCATTAATCCCATAATAATATTTTTTAATTCGCCAAATTGGAATATTCATTAAGAGAAACTTTAGAAAATTCCGTGACATAATTTCAATGATGATCTAAACTACATAGACTTACTCATGTTATATATCGCACAAAAAATGCTTTAAAAAAGAAACGTAGTATATCAACTACTTACACTTTATAGTTTATACTATTTTCCAAGTTTTTTGTCGATCTCTTGATCTAAATAAAAATTTAGTCATAATAATGTTGACTTATTTTTAGTAACGAACGATTTATTCTGATAAATATAAGGAGGGCGAAGATTATCAATAAAATGTATTTCGTTTGATTTCTAGCTGGTGTTTTACAACCAGTAGAAAAATAATCATACAGCAATCAAGATGATTTTAAGATTTTCGTATTTTTTATTAAGCTTAGTAATTTTGTTTATTAAATCAGGTTTGTACAAATGATAAATGTAATATATAAAATTATACTTGTTTTGCAATTAATTAAAAAATATAAACAAAAGTGTTAATTTGCTGCAAAAAATAACATTGAATAAAAAAATATGTTTTTAAAAATTATTAAGAAAAAAAATTATTAGGAACAAAATTTAGTTGATAATAAATAAATATGAGCCAATTCTTATCCGCTATTTCTATTAATTTTCTCAAATTTGCATTATATACATAATCGGTAGACAATATAGTTCCGTGTAATACAAATTAAAACATAAATTCAGTGATAAAAAGTTATTTATTTAATTAAAAGGAAAATTAAGTTACAATAAAATAACAAAGTCGTCAGATTATCGTAATCATTTTATAGGAATTGCAAATTTTAACAGCCAAAACTATGACTTTTTTTTATTCATGAATAAATTATTTTTGATTCGTTTTCATAAATTTGATATCTGTAAATTAGTCCCGATTTCATGATATTTGTTATCAAATTGCATTTAATTAGAGTATGAAAATTAATTTTATGTTATTTTCAAAAAACTTATGCTGTCTTTAATGATGGTTTGAATTATAACTAGTCTACTTAATATATTTTTTTAGGATCATCAATACAAAAATGTGTTCCCATAAACTTGTGTCCAACTATTTCTGGTAGACTTTACAAAAATCTTACAGATAACGAAATCTTAGAAATTAAAAATCTTGTTTGTGATGCACAAACAAGAAGTGTAAGTTTTCTATCACATAAATAAAAGACAAAAAAAATTTATTACGCTAGTATTTCACTTTGTAGATTAAATGCGAGATTCCCTTATCTGAAAATGATTGTGGGGAGCACACAACAAGGAAAGTACATGGAGGAAATATTACTAGGCTAGGTGAATTCCCGTGGGCTGCACAATTGTACACTAGTGATGGAGATAGTAGTATGATTTACAAAATTGTTTTACTTTTATAAGCTTAATATTTCAATTTCGTTTTCCCAACTCTATATTTTAGCGAAATTTCATTGTGGAGCAACACTGATTAATAAAAGGTAATAATAACTACATTTTGGTTTAAACAATTTTATCGTCTTCAAATATGACAATGAATTAAACAAAAAATGTTTAAAACGTCATTTCAGATATTTAGTAACTGCAGCGCATTGTATTCAATATAGTGCATATGGACTTTATGATGTTGTAAAAGCACGACTTGGTGAATATGATATGAGTACTGAAGTTGATTGCGAAGACGAAGATAGAGAAGACTGTGCTGAATTGCCTCCAGTAAATATTGATATTGAGAAAATTATAGTTCATGAGAAGTTTGAACCCGGTGAATATTTGTTTAATGACATAGCACTTGTAAGACTCGCCCAAGATGTTGAAATTACAAAGTATGTGACTCCAATTTGTTTACAATTAACAAATGAATCCAAAAACTTCAATTTAGATATTCAATCATTATTTGTAACAGGTTGGGGCAGAACCGAAAATGCAAGTGAAAGTAATATTAAGCTTAAAGCAACTCTACCGGTTGTTGAAAATGAAAAATGTAAATCTATTTATCCATTCCAGGGAATAAGGTAATCCCAATATATTTATATTAGATTTGAGTTTTTATTTTTTAAATGAATTGTATTTGTGTAAGCTATAAATGTACTTTAAACAACTCACATATATTTAATTAACAACTTAAAAACATTTCAGGGAAACTCAAATGTGTGCTGGTGGAATAAGAGGCATTGATTCTTGTAGTGGTGATTCTGGTGGACCATTGATGTACGATCACAATGATAAACATTATTTAGTGGGCGTTGTTTCATATGGAACTCAAAAATGTGGAGTGCAAGGTTATCCTGGTATTTATTCGAGAGTTTCAACGTATATTGACTGGATAATAGATCATATTTACCCTTAGATAGAAGCCGTAATTTTAAAAATATTACTTATGTGTTTATAATGTAACCAATAAAATTTGTGAAATAAAAAACTAAAGGTCGATATAATCTGTTATGGGTTTCTAATTAAATTTTCTGTGTTTATATAATTAATGTTTAATCTGGATTGAGTTGAACTAAAATCTTAATGTTTGTAACAAACTCGCATAGGTGTTTAACCAATAATTATTATTTTAATTTTTTTTTGTTAATTTTGGCAACTATGAAAAATTAATGATCGCCAAACATTAACTTGGAGAGTAATATTCATAAAAGCATAAATAATTGTTATACAAAAACTATCAGCCAATTTTTCATTGAGACGAGGCACTAGAAATCATACATTGTCTTTATTCTTTATTCTTAATGACATTTAAACATTTAAACATTATTTATTTTTTTACTCATAAACAAGTTAGATTATCGTATTTGTATTAATAAGACAGCTAAATAAAATTTATATTACGAATAAATAAACAATGAATACAATATTCCTAATTAGTACAAAAAAATTAAAAAGAACGTTGAATTTTATAAAAAAAATTAAAGTAGTTAAAGATGCGATGCGATGTAAATAATTTTGGATCCTTTTCTTACATAAATATATAATCTGTATGACATAATTTTATAATCTTATAAGTAATACCTAATAAAACTAATAAGAGCTCATTTCAATTTTTATTAAATATGTTTTTTTTCAATATTTCGGAACTTTAAACAATTTAGAATAAAATTTGGGTAAGATTAGATTCCAAAATTTCAAGAATAATATTAAATTAACTATTTTTAAATTTCTTCCGAAGTTTCCATAATTAAAATTTTAAGACTTATGGGAATTTTAACATGTGAGTCATGAAAAAAAAACATAAGGTTCAAAATATTTATTTTTATGGAGAAATACAACAATTATTTTTATATTAATAATATTGTTGTGTTTATAAAATTTACCTAATTTAATTGACAGAATTGTGGTTGGAATCGTTATCCAAATTTAAGTTATGTTGGCAAAAATAAGCATTGACAGACATCGAAAAAATTGACAATATATTTATAATTAAGATGTTTAATTAAAATTTATTTTCATAACAATTGTTTTCCACAAAAAAATTTAATTCACACACAATTTGCTTTTTTCTAGAAGGTTCGAAAAAATATTTAGTGCTGTACAATATTAAAAATATTGATTCTAACAATAATTTAATTTTTTAATATTTACTTTTAGAATGTTAAATTAAATTAAAAATAAGTGTAGGAAAACTATTGATCAATTAATCAGCTATGAGAAGCACTCCTTCATTAATTCTATTTTAATATTATGCTAATAAATACAATATTTTCGCAATCTTTGTCGACTATTTTTTCAGTTGTTCTTCTCTTAAAAAAGTCTTAAATTGAAAGGTATAAATACGAAATAATATTAGATAGGGAAATCAGAATAAAATCATATTGCTGAATAACAATCAAAATAATGAATTTTAAACAGTAAGTTCAGTTTGAATCTAAATTTTAAAACTTTTTTATTTCTAAAAATTTTAGGTTAATAATCCTATAACTACAATTGTTGGATTGGCATCTTGTCAAGTACCAGGTCAACTTTACGTATGATCTGGCGATTGTGTACCTAAAAGTTCAGTTCTTCAAAATTTTTTTCCTGTAAGTTGCCTCAATTTTGAGAGTTTTTATACAGCCTATTTTCTAACTACAGATCTTTGCTTCATTAAAAAAAAAATAGACAATTTAAATATTTTTCGAGTTACTACAAAGACAAAAAAAAATAGTTGATTGGAAATGAAATATAGTTTATATACAAAGCTCAGGATCGAACTCAACATAACCACACAACATGTTTAAATATATTTCTCAGTTATTTTATTAAAATTTTAATTTATTTAGCTGAACAATAATCCATGGTACAAATTCTCGGACAGTTACCCGCCAGCAGGAGCGGCATGTTTCACTTTTTAATACAAATAATCAAGGCTTAACTCAAATTACGAGACATTATATTAATATCACGTAAGCTAAAAAATTAGATATAAGTTTATTAAATAATAAAACTGGTTTAAATATATGTTTTAAACATAAATAAACGAACCGTCAGAAAGAATAAGATAAAAATAACTCTAAAGAAAAATTATATGTATATTTTCAAATTTCATTACGGAATTGCACAGAAAAAATTTATTAATGTTGAAAAATTTAAAATAACTAAATTTAAATTTAGAACTTTAGCAAAGTGGCTAATAAAAATGAATGAATTAAATGGCAAAAAATAAGTAGATTATTAACTATGTTTTTGCCGATTAATAAAATGTAATATATGAGCCGTTTATTTTGAAAGTGGTTTAAGTCCATTTTCCAAAAAAAAAAGTTAATGATAACAATAAACACAATCCTATATATTCTTTTTATTTATAAACAATTTTAGTCTAATATCATTAAAATCGCTTTGATTTTGACACTTGAAAATTAGCTAGTTAACAAAAGGGAAAAAAAATAATTTTGATAGTGGTTTAAGTCCACTTTGTTATATCTTTTCAACTAAACTTCTGGAAGAACCTATTTATAAAAGATTAAAAAACGATCGTGGTGAACCTATAAATTGGTTAAAAATATGTTGGATGCGATTTTTAAAAATTGAACCCTATAAAATGTTCTATAAAACATCTATGGACGTGGATACAGAGTTTTTAATTTATTACCTCGTCGGGGAAGACCAAGAAACTTTAATAATATCAAATTAACACATTTATATAAAAATGTACGCCCCATTTCAACTCTTAAGTACAAGGACATGATGGAGTTATTAATGTATATTCCTCCTATACATCACACAGAGTGTAAATGAGGAAAAAGAATAATATAAAATAATTTAATTATTTTAATTATTTAAATGAATGTTATTTTAATTTTGTAATAAATGAATTAATACATATTTGTGATTCTTCTAATCTTTAAATAATTCTTTTTTAAGATAATTTCTTGAAATTATTATTTTGAAAAAATGAAATAGTAGTAGAAATTTTAAATATTTTATTTTTGATGTATGTAGATGAATGTATTAACTCTATTTTTAATAAAACGAACAGCTTTATAACCAGATACATTATTTAAACAGCGAAAAATGTGTTTAAAAATCACATTTTTTTCGATTTAAATAAATAAAAATCTGTATCTAGTTATGAAGCTGTTCGTTTTATTAAAAAAATACATTCATCTAACTACTCTACATACATCAAAAATAAAATATTTAAAATTTTTACTACTATTTAATTTTATAATAATAATTTCAAGAAATTACCTTATAAAAGAATTATTTAAAGATTAGAAGAATCACTAAACAAATATATTGTAGTTATATAAACTTAATTAAAAAGAAAAATTAAATTATAATAATATTAAACAAATAACACAAAGTGGACTTATGCACTTTTAAAAACAAAAAAGTAATTTTACTGATTTTGAAAGTGGTTTAAGTCCATTTTAAGCTATCAAAAATAGCTTCTTTTGCAAATAATGTTTATAAAAGGTATTACATTTTATAATCTAACATGTTTAAGGTCATAAAAACATGAAAGCGACCAATATTTTTAAATCAATTCAAACACAAACCCTTAAATATCTCAATACAAAAACAAATGGACTTAAACCACTTTAAAAATAAACGGCTCATATACCTAATTGAGATATTTTCGCTCTTTTAATTTCAATTCTTCGCATTTTTAAGTTTTTTTTTAATTTTAAATTTTTTCGAATAATAGTTTATTTTGAGTTTTCTACTTAATTTCATAACTAACCAATAGAATTTTCATTCCACTTTAGATAATTTTGTGTTTTTGACGATAGTTTTTTCGGCGATACGGGAGCCAAATATTTTATTATTATTAATAATATTTATCCCGTCCAGAATTTAGCTTAGAAATTGAATATAATATGAAATGTAATGTATTTTATACTTTTTTCTTGGATATTTACTATTTAAATTCTCTTATTTTATTTGTGGGTACATATTATGTAAAAGAAAATATTCTGTTTAGTACAATTTTAATATATATTAAAATATTTTTTTTAATGCTATCTAATTGTTATAAATTTGATTATTTTAATGAAGCAATAATATACTTGATGTTCAAAATGGATGGCTTCAATATAACGGTCAAAGTACTCCGTTCACTGTTAATTTACCATTTTATCCACGTAAGGAAAAATCCTTTTTTTTGTTTACTTAATCTGATTTCGATTTTATAATAATATCTCATTTAATTTTCTCATTAGCAAATGGACAATATTGGCTCGTTGATTTTAATTATAAAGCAGCTACATTTTATGTATGTGTTCCATTGGGCAATGGAGAAAAGGCTGGTAAGTAATTTTTGTTCAAAATTATCGACAATACCCCGCGTAGTAATTATAATCACTTGGTCGAAATTATATATTTAAATAATATGTTTTATTAAATCAAGGAAATGTGAAGTGAGAAAAAGAAGATCATAGCTTTGGCAATTTTTGTAGTATATACTGTATATATATACTGTATAATCACATCAGTTCCAATTTATTAGAATATTTACCTTATTTTTTATACATATACAGAACAGTTCGTATATTATTAGTTACTAGAAAAAAGCCTGCACAGAAATAATAGTGCAGGCCCTAGCCTAGTAACTATGCCCTCTTTTTAGTCATTTCGAAAAGAATGCTTTATTTTTTTTATTGATAAAGTACGCCTTGGTTTTTTTGTTCACATTTTAAAGTACGCCTTGCATTCAGTGTTGCATAGTCATTCGGTTATTCTATTTATTATGTACGTTCAAAAAAATAAATAGAGGAAAGTGCCAACACTGCCAAGGTCGTTTAAGAGTTCACCTTTTATTATATTAGATATTTAAGTGACTACAAATGGTGTATTGTGTAAGATAGTTTAATGCATGGGATCATATTTTTATTCTCATTTATCGTTTATACCCATATCTAAAGCTATACCATTTGAGTGCCATGGAAAAAGTAGTTTCGTTTATAAATTAAATTTATTTAATGGTTCTTCATTTTTATTTTTATTTTTATTTTTTTGCAGAGGTTGCATTTGCCTTGGTATCTAATTTGAATTACGGAAATCAATCAGATGTAATTTTTTCTTCAAACCTAGCATTGCAAAGAGTTGGCTTTAACCCAAATTTAATGGTGCGGAATAATAACAACAACTGTCAGTCATTTGTTTTGTCTCAATAAGAATTATAAATTTCAAAAAAAATTCTGTAATTTGGAAGGAATAATATAAAAATTTTATGAATATTTAAAAGCTTCATTTAATTATTTACATAAGATGTGATTTAATAAAAGATGTCTGGAAACTGAGTAAAAATCCAAATCTCTTGAATTTTTACAAAAAAATATCAATTCATACTCACGAACTTCTGTTCATTATTATCTTCATATTGCACCAATATTAAAAATATAGGTTCAATAAATTTTTATTAATATTTAAAAAACTGATAATGTTTGAACTGAATAACTGATTAACTTCAAGCTTTTTTTGAAAAAAGAACAATTTTTTTTTAAATGAAGTTAGGAAACCTGTTTTCAACATTTCAATTGAAAACGGACGATTGTTATGTGTCACAAAATGGTTTTGAAGAGATTTCGAGCACTTAGCCTTAACCGATTCTAAAAAGTTTTATGTCATTTTAAACTATGAAACATTCCTGAGGTTGTGAATGAAATGTTTTTTTTAAATTAAACTTTAAAATAATCTAAAACGGCTCTACAATCAAATTTTGTGACAAAAAAACCAAACTGGTACCAAGTTCTTGGGGCTCGGGCCCTGTTTCGGAGATAGGGCCCCCCAAAGTTTTTATACATTTTGTATGGGAAATTTTTTTTTTTTGCTCGAGTTGCCCCATTTTTTTGTAGAGAGTGTAGGTGGCATCCCAGAACGAGAGGGGGGTGGGGGGCAGCGGGCGGGCGGTCTGGTGGTTGGTCATTGACCTGAGCCCCAAGAACTGATTTCAGTTTTAGGGGTTTGGGCACCGCCTCTACCCTCCACCAAGTTTCAGCCCATTCTGAGTGGTTCACGTCATCTGCACTTACGCCAAGTTTTTTTCACCAATAATTTTTTAAATATAAAAAGATAAAAAATTTTCACGACGAAAAATTTTTAATCTGATGAAAATGATATTTAATAAAATCTAAATTTGTTTTTTAATAATCGAAATCATGAAATAATTTATATATTATCGATTGACAAAATTTCCGGACAAAACTTTTTATATTAATATTTATTGGCATAAAAATTTTTTTTGTTTTCTTCACTGTTCGTGTGCTTTAATTTTAAAACATTTGAATTTCTTTAAAAATAATAAATAATAATAAAAAGTAATTTTCTTATGCATGCTTATCCAATATACGACAATATATATAAAAATTCAAGCCTATACGTATAAAACTATTAATAAATAAAAT